>JAKTWE010000036.1:0-116952 GCA_030581955.1 Kurtzmaniella fragi
GCGCGTTCGCTTAGCATGCGAAAGGTCTCCGGTTCGACTCCGGACTCGTCCATTTTTTTTTAACTTTAGATAGTTACATACTTTTAACAAACACTCAAACACTCAAACATTGAAACGAAACCGTCCAGTGTTACACTTATTAGAGGAGTTAATATCAAATACCCATTTTTTATTATTTTATATACTAATATTTGTTCTTAGCTAAATGCTGAACCTCCAAACTCATGCATTTCTTATTTAGTTGTGTTAATTTATCCTCTATGTTTGCCCAGTGTTCATTTTCCGCTATCATCAAATCAGTGTATTTCTCCAAAACGACCATACTTTTTACTACTAAAAGATGGATAGAATCGGCCAATTTTGTTATTTCAAGTCTTGATTGTAAAGCCTTGGATGCGGCAAGTTTTAAGTCTGGCAATTCATTAGTCGAATCCTTGTAATTTATATATTTAGGTATATCCATCATTGATAATTGTTTGATATTTCTATATGCCTCAAGAACGGTAGGATAGTTTGTTAATATTATTTCTTTTTTACTGTCCATATCTAAAGATTCCGCAGAAGAATGGTTCTCAATTTTGTCAGTGTTTTCCCAAACGTTTAAATCCTTACTTAAATTATGTAATTCACAATACTCTGGTGTTTCTACGTAAAGCTTGTTGATGGTTTTTGTTAAACGCTTTAATTCTTGACTGATATCTGTTGTGGTGTTTTGATCTACCTGTAATTCAAGCAGAGATAGTCTTTCGCTCAACTGAAGAGCAGTTTGAGCATCCATAGCAATTATTTAGACAGTAAAGCCGCGCAAGCTATTGTATTGTTATTAAATTTATTCAGTTGAATTAAGATGAATTGTTTGAGGTTTAAATTTGGATCTGCGTATAATAGCGTGCACATGAAATTGATTATTGATACCATGGATTGACCAAACTAGTGAAAAATGGATCCTATTCATTTATTCCAAATTCTGATAAACTGATTTTCTTTTATTCCAAATTCTCTCATACATTTAATTTTATAGTAATATCTTATTAATTCATTTTCTTTTACTCTAAATTCATTTAAGCTAAATATAATAGTACATACACAATTAGCTAGACCAAAATTGATAACTCTTTGGTTCCGCCACACTAATTGGAAGATTATCTCCTCCATTAGACACAGAAGAAACTGATTCAGCAGCTTTCATATCAGAATCTTCTTTCTTCTTACGATTAGAAATTTCTTGCACTTTCACAGGAACCAATAAATCATCCAAAATAGTTGATAATTCTGGATTGGATTGTTTATATTTATTGATCTTTTCGTATTGAGCCCATCTTTCATATAATAATTGTTTATGTTCATTAGAAACTTGTTCTTGAGATTCAATCAACTTGTTTTCTAATATATCCAAATGAGATAATTTAGTTGAAACTTTCTCTAAAGTCAATTCAATAATTTGAGCAATTAATTCTTGTTGATCTTGCAGAGCAAAATTGGCCTTTTTAACTGCATTTAAGCTAAGTTTATCATTTGAAGTTCCTGTTGAAACAATTTCTTTCACGATTTGTTGAATAATAGTTTCATTTGACTTTTTAGATGAAGATGAGCTAGTTGCTTTTTCAGATTTAATTAATTTACCCAAGTATCTATCTTCAATTGGCAATTGTATAAACTTGATTAAACAGTCCTCTTTTGTCTTTGCATTACCAACATGTTCAGCAATTTTGTCCCATTGATTGGAATTATTACCCATAGTATTATTATTGGCCATGCCATTTGAAGAGTCATAATTCCCATAAATTTCTACTGCTTCAAGAAGTAATAAAGTTTCTTGTTCTGACCAGTCTTTTGAAACTTCATTTTGTAATTTAATAAAATCAGAAGAGTAAAAATTCAGAGGAAATAAACCTTGATCATAACAAGAAGAACAAATGATCGATGCGGTACTGACACCACTGTTAAATGCCTTCAACTTAAGATTATGATATCTAACAGTAGTACAATCATTCCCACAAACGTTACAAAAAAATTGAGTTTCATTTAAACTTAATTTTTTGGATACATCTTGGGATTTTGTATAGACATTACGTCTAATTTCCAAATTCAATGGTATAGATGAATCAGTGTGTGCTACGGCATCGGTTTCGTTGGATTCCTTGTTAGTTTCAGCCTCAGGTAAGTATGGTACAAGACCGGTAGGAGTATCCAAAGTAATTTGAAAATGACCAGTGTATTGAGGTCCCAAAATTGAAGGTTTAGTTCTTGGATCGATTTGGTAATTGATTAACCCCCATTTTTCAAGGAATTTGTGGATCCTGATAATGGAACTTACATCTCCAGCCAAATTTCGACGAATGGCAGTTACTGTAAGGTATTCTACAGGATTAATACGATAAGCGTTGACCATGAAATTACGTACCGTTTGATAAGATTCGGCAGTTTTATACTTGGAACCATTTTCTTCGTCGAAAAAATCCGGGAACAGCTTTTTTTCAATGGAATGAATGGAATCTATATTAAACCATGTAGAATAAGAAGGAACAACAACATGTTTTTGTTGTTCAATCAAATATTCTTTGGCTTTTTCTTGAATAATATTCTTGGCCTTTTCCGCGTCTATTTGTTCAACGTCCGGCTTGACGTCTTCGTCCATTTTGGAGATATCTGGAATTGGGGTAGCTTCAACAGGAGTAGCCATGTTCGTTGATTTTAGTCTTCTAGCTAATGTATTTGATACAAATGATTTCAGTGAATTGTCTGTTTTTAGCCAATTAACGGAGGTGAATCAGGGTGGAACTAGAGTATGTGGGTCAATCAGTGATCAAGATAAACTTCTGATTTGACTATGTGCTCGTGGGAACGCTCACTATTCCTATACCAATTGAAAACAATGAATTAATCAATGATTTAAACTAAGAGAGTTCTCTGTTATTGATTGAGCTTGAAAATTTAAATGAGGAAAAACAAATTTGGTAGAAAGAGAACAAATATGTGCAGGAGAGGGAGATTGGATAAACAATAATTAACCGGATCAGAAAAGGGCCGTGTGGGGGACAAATTAAACAAGGTTTTGGCTATCCAACCATTTTATCAGTTTGTTTTGTGCTTACTGGAAACTCGATATTAAATATTTCGGCTCATACGCTGCCAAAACATGGCCTGTTATTTGAAAACAAAGTATTAATGATAATGTATGTGTATGGATGGGCTTTTTTTGTTTTTTTTTTTGTTTTTTTTCTTTTTTTCGCTAGTATTTTTTGATTTTATCGCACTTCATTTCGCATTATTTACCTTCTTTCTGTTTATTTACAACGCGTTTGCTCTTAGTATACTACCCGGGATGGTGAAAGCTACAGCTATTAAAGCACCTACAAGAAGGTCTCGCCGTGCGACCAAAAACGTCAGCTACGATACAAGCGATAAGGAACCTGAGAGCGAGGCGGAGGTGTCTCAGAACGAGGAACATGATGAAAATGAGGATCTCGAGGAGCAAGAAGATGATCCTATCAGCAGGAAAAGAAAAGCAACTAGTTCAGGATCCAAGAGAAATAAGAGGAAAGTAAATGCCGTGGGGAAGTCTTCTACTAAAGGAAAATCCAAGAAACCAGTGCTTGAACAGGAAAACTACTTATATCAAGCACTTTCAGATCCTGAAACTGCCATTCAAGAGCTTGCAATTGAATGGGTAGAATCTTATGAAGATAACAAAGATGAAGCTTTAGCAGTATTGCTAAATTTGATGCTCAGATGCTGTGGATGTGTCCATTTGTTGCAATCTCATGATGTAAGAATCATTGATACAGCCGTGAGTACAGTTACTGAAGTACAACTTGCATTTGAGCTGCAAAAGACTCATGAATACCCATTCACATCCACTAATAAGCAAATTAAATTTTTTAAGACAAACGTGTTAGACTTTTTCGATGAATTGCTTACTATATCTCATGAAAAGGGTTTGCTTTACAATGAAGAAGAGGGTTCCCAATCCGAATTAATGATAAATATTTTAACTTGGCTTTTCACATTCAGTGGTTCTACTACCCGCCCATTGAGATATGTATCTACTACTATTATTCTTAATATTCAATCTAAACTTTGCCAGATAATTGGTTCTATTTTATCTCATTTAGAAAGAAATCAAAGGCAATTGAATATTAAAAGGAATAGAAATAATCATACAATGGCTGTAAATGTTAAAAATTATCGCTTACATCTGGAAATAATAAAAGAATATTTCAATGACATTATGGAATCCACTTTTGTTCATAGATATAGAGACATTGATGCTAGTATTAGATCTGAATGCATCAAACATCTTGGAGAATGGATGATGACCTTCCCTGAATATTTTTTAAAATCCACAAATTTAAGATATTTTGGTTGGTTACTCTCTGATCCTTCTCATGTTGTTAGATTTGAAGTTGTAAAAATGCTTCATTCTTTTTACAAATCTGGTCAAGAAATGAGTGTTGGATTGAGGCAATTTACGGAAAGGTTCAAAGACCAATTAATCAATATGACTTTGAAAGATAAAGATCCGAATGTAAAATTGATTTTAATATCTTGTTTAATTGAAATTGAAAAAATTGGTCTCTTCACTGATTCGGAAATTGTACAGATTCTGCTGCAAATCTTGTATTTCATATCAAATAATGCTCCAATGATTGAAAAATTCAAAAACGAATATGCTAAATTCATTCATTTTCATGTTGATGAAGTGTCAAAAAAATTGATCAGCAAATATTCAGTCGAAGGAAGCAAATATGGTATTGATATTTATGTATTTATTAAATCATTGATGAACTTTCTAGATTCAACCTCGTCATATTATGAAACATTTCACAAGAAATCAATCGACATTTTTACCATAAGTGAATTATTTATTCCAATTTATCAACTAATTAATTTTGCTGCTTCATGGGAAGATCTTGTGAAATATTATCTTCTCGATTTATCCTCTTTATTAGATGACGATTCTGAATTAAGAAATTACTTGGAGATTACTGATTCACAGAATTTTGTTATTCTTAATTTAATATTGGGCTCCCTCAAAAGCACCGTTTTGAGTAAAAAGAAAGAAATATCTAATGATGAAGATGACGAAGAATTTGAACCTGTTTTAATTAAATTGACAAACATGCTCCCGTCAATTCAAAAAGAACTGATCAAATCTCAAAAAGATTTTACAGTTTACTTGAAAACGTTAACCTTACTTCTAAAGAAATCAAATCTGGGTAACATTTATAACGCATACAAAAATCTCAATCAAACAAGTACCTTTGATGAATTGGTGGTTAAAATTTTAGAATACTATCAAACTTTCAGACCAAATTTAAATAAGGATAAATTGATCGAAGTTTATGAGGAGTTTTTGTACTCTTTACTCAATCAAGTTGATGGAAACTCAATTGTAAATGCATCAATTTTGGATTCTGAATTAAGATTAAATGTACAAGATGTTGTTCATGAGTTGATTGCAGAGTCTTCCCATATCTTGCAGGAGCAAGAAAATCTCAAATCTGATTTTACCAATTTGTATGAATTATCTGAGAGTTTGGCAATTCCTTTATTGAAATTGACTAAAATTGGAGAATTCATTAATGTTAACGAATATTTGAAAAAATCAAATCTTCTTCTTAATTATCTTGATTCAGATAGTTTAGTTAAGTGTAATATTGGCAGATTCATCAAACAATCACCAACTCTTGTGTTGAACAAGTTAGAATTTTTAACTTACTCTTTTCAAACTATCTTAGATTTCATGTTAATGTTGAATTCTTGGAAATTGGAAGAGTTAATGAGTGTTTCTGAACAATCTATTCAGTCAAGATATGATGTAGATTCTTTTTTTATTGGAATCAATGAAGAATTTAGTAAATTGTTGAACATTTTCAAGACAACTTTTGTACCGTTTCACGAAGATATTGATAAAAAACTTTGGAAGCTATTGAATGGTTTCCAAACTTCAATGGCCACAAAAATAACAGATTTAACTTCAGGTTTTAAAATCTTTTACGATAAGTATGAAAGCAAAAATTCATTTAAAAATTTTGATATTTTCTTTGCTACGTCAGGTCAATTCTTTGTCAATCAGTCTCTGAATTTTGAATCGCTCTTAATGAACGTATATTTATATAAAGAAGCAACATTAGCAAAATATTTGAACACTGATTTAGATAGAACTGCTGAAGAAGACGTGAATACAGATGAGATGATTCATGGATTGCAATTGGAAAAAGAAACCAATACTACTGATGAAGCGAGTAGGTTTGATGGAGAAACTGATAGCCGAATGGATCTTCAATTAGAAGTGCCAATCATTTCAGAAGCTACTTATGAAAAAGAAAAAAAAGTATGGGAAGCAGAGAAGGATCTTTGTGTGTTTACTATAAAATTGTACACGTTAATTCATTTGAATTTATTATCTGAGTCTTTCCAAAAAAGATTACTGTTGAACAGTGACAAACTTGGAGGATTATACACCAAAGTTATAGGAAGTGAACTCAAAAAAAGTGATGATGAAACGGTAAATAATAGGTGAAAGTTACATGTTAGATAAATAAATAATAAAAAAAATTATATTTGTTCATAAATTATTAAAAACTAATTACTGATCAAGCTTGCTGTTTAACAGCTCTTGAATACTTTTGTTTTTAGAGTTTGAGTTAAAAGCAATTTCCAGGAGAGATCCAGAACTTGGTGAATCTAAATGGAAGGACAGACTTCTCTCATTCAAAGGAATGGAAACATCCAATGGAATACGTTCGTCTGATCCATTGCCATCTTCAGCCTGTGTTGTCGTTAAAGTTGGGGATGACGATTTATTATCCAGTGAAATAGCAAAGTTACCTTCTTCTTTCATAATTAATAGATCTGATGTGCGACTTTCAGATGTTGGAGTGCTTGAATTTAGATTTTTATCGGAGGCATTATGCATCAAGGAACTGGATGATATCACTTTTCCTGTTCTTGGTCTTCCATCTGGTCCAATAATGAATGGATTGATGGAGCTGCTGTTTACTATAGTATTGCTACTAGCACTTGAAGAGCCTCTTATTCTATTATGAAGTTTATTCTTTATGTTAGAATAATTCTCTGTAGTGGGGCTACGACTTCTCAAGTACTTTGGCATTTCAATTTTTACTTTGCAATTCTTATCATCAGTGCTGGAGTATAAATTACTTTGGAATTCATCGTAATGCTCTCTTGATTCAGTTTTTCTAATTTCTCTTCTGAGCTTATTGAGTTGTTTCCTGGCATTGAATGCCTTATCCTGTCTAAAAACTCGAATTGAACCATTTTCATCAGTGGTTACAATAATATAACCAGCTGTTTTACCTGGTCCTTGGTCAATAGAAGTTCTTTTCTCTGTATTTTTAAAACTGCCATCCAGACCATGGTCTAATTTGTTCTTTTCGTTGAAAAAATTCTTTATATCACCTTCTCTTTTAGCTAATTCAACAATCGGATCATCTGAGAGTTCAAGTAATTTCATGGTTTCAGTCGGAGCAAAAACTGCACAATTCACTTTAGAATGATGTGCATGGAATGATGTGTATGTATGGTTTTCATTGGCAATATAGTCTGTTTCGTCGGTATCTGAATCAAGAAATTTTTGAACGTTAATCTTCTTCATCAATCTATTATCCATGATAAATTTGTAATATTTTTTGTTCTTCTTGTGGAGTTCATTTATTTGATGCTTACTGTCCACCAAGATGTCATTAATAACAAACTTGACTTTGTTGTTTATAGTAGAGTTGTCATTTTCCCAGATATAACACCAATGATCCTCAGATCCAGATATAATATATTTCTTATCATCACTGATTCCTGCAACAATTTGAGAACTGTTATTACTTAAACCTTTAAACCTTGTTACTAACTTCTTCAGAGATGACTTCACAAGACGAATTCTAGAATCGTTAGTAGTAACTAAAAGATCCCATTTCATTGTTTCTGAATCCATTTTTTTATTTGACGTCAATTGTTTAGCACTATTATAATCTCTGTTTTCAAAAACTTTGATTCCTGTGACTCTATTACCATTTTTATTGTGAAAAGCATGAGCAAACGTCCTTTCTTTAATCTCGAATCTATGTTTGACATGTAGTCCCTTAGTTTCAAGAGTGAACAAAGATCCATTGAATCCACCTACAAGGCAATGACTACCATCAGGAACAAAAGCCACGGCAGTGATTAAAACATCGTCCCCTAAATCTCTTTGGAAAGCAACATCATTTTCAAGAATAGACCATAGTCTTACCAGATTATCAATGGACCCACTAATAAAGAAACGATCATCACAAGGATGGAAATTGACTGAAGTGACAAAATCCTGATGTTTAAATACACTTAAACAAGTAGTTCTTTCCACGTGCCACAACCTAACAGTTTTATCCATACTACCTGAGATAAGAAAGTTGTTCTTTGACCAATCCAATGAAATAACTTGATTGGCATGACCTTTGAAGACTCTGATTGGAGTTCTTTGAAAAACTGCACCATATGAAAATGCGGAGTTTTTCCTTTCGTTAAATTTATCGGCTCCTTTAGAACTGGCCCATTCTGTTTCATAAGCATTATGCTTTTTGTTGTGATTATTGTCTTCAAGTCGAGCCAATGGAGAAGAAATGACTTTCCAAATTTTGATTATACCGCTTTTCCCGGCAACTGCTAAGTATTTACCATCTCTACTAAATTCCATGGCAAAGATTTCATTTTTATTACGTTTCAAAAATGAAGATTTAGCCTCTGAATTTGAAATTGTTGAAGATCCGTTTAAGGTGCTATTCGAATGATAACTGTTGCTGTTACTAGAGCCTGAATTATTAGTTTGTTTCTTTTTCATTTTCGAACTTTCAGCAAATGAAAATGCATCTTCGGAAACTTCACTAGTGATGGATCTAACAGGGGATAAAGAATCTAAGTCATCCGCATGAGTTTCATTGTTTTTTTCATTCATATTTAATTCTTGAGCCAAAAAAAGCTTGTTCAAAACTTTAGGTGAACGCTTCCGTCTTTTAGACGCTTTTATATGCTTGGGGGATATTAATGATTCCAATTTGAGACCAGACCAAGGCTTTGGGGTTGTTCCTGGAAAGTTAGGCATATTATTATTAACACTTGTAGTAAGATTCAAGGCAGATAAGCCCTCATGATCAAAAATATCATACAGTTGATCTAAATTATCGGAAGAGATGGAAGAATTACTTGAATCGTTATCACCGTGATATGAATCGTCATCTTCATCGTCATCTTCATCGTCATCTTCATCATCATCTTCATCGTCATCATCGTTATAAAAAACGGAATGGTCATCCTGTGATTCAAATGAATTGCGACGCAGTTGACTCCCACTAGCTCTTCTTTTAATGTTTTGCAGCAGTCTTTGATGTTTGCTTTTGCGATGCAATAATTTGTTCAATATGCCATGCTTCTCATCGGTAGAGCGTGCCAGTTCCAACAGCGACAGTGAATGGTTTAAATGATGGGTGGAAAGTAGTTTCCTATGACCTGCCAAGTTATGATTGGCAGAGGAGACTGAAAGGTTTGCCATCAAAGTGCTGCGAGGTGGGGGGAGGTTGAAGGAAGGATTTTGGTAGAATCAACAAGTTTCTGTAATTTATTTGAGATCCTGGGCCTATGAGTATCAACAAGGTATCAATAAATAAAGCTTATCACTTGTCAAGGGGTTGAAAAGGTGATTATAAGTAAAAATTAATTTACTTGGTGTGAAAAAAGGTTACTGCCTGTTACGTAAGAGAAATAGTAATAGAAGAAAAGTCAAAAAATAAATACAGCAAGCAAGTAGAGAAGCGCACATAAGTGAAGCGGTGATAAAAAAAAACACATGAAAAGATAAAGATAAAAGGTATAGATTAAAGAAGGTAAGGTACGGGGGTAGAAATCATATGATGAGATTCATTGCCATTATCGAAGATGATACCTCATTAGAAGAAGATTGTAAAAAAGATTTGAATTAATTTAAGCGCTTGAACTTTTCTCCACTAGTTTAGAGTACGCATGTGTAGGGGAAGGATTAGAGTTCCCTCGTAGCTTTCGGCCGAAGTTTAACGAAAAGGGAAAAAAAAAAAATCTTGCGGGTGGGGTCACAGTTTAGTAATCTAATCTTTTTGAAGTCTAATCTTTGTGAAGGTTAGAAATATGTGAGCAAGTATCACATAAGAGTGGGACCACAAAAACCTTCGTACCTAAAAGTCATCTTTATGTGTTAATTGCCATTTCTCACTACAAATTTCCTTCTATTCCTTCTATTTTAAGGCTTTTTTATGCTTCCGAAAAATTAGATCGCTTGAAGTTTTCGGATCTGAAATATTCATTTACTAATAGGAATCTTATTGGTAATTTTTCAACCTTGCTCTCATAGTTTAAGTGTCTTATATAATGTGTTGTTGTTAATTGCTTTTATATCAACCTTACTACTATTGATATCTCATCTTATTAATTCTCTCAGATATCTAACAGTTGTGTGGTGGTTGAATGTCTTACATCTCCTTCTTACTATTTACCCTTCCGATTATTTTTGTCTACGCATTTTCCCATCTTTGTTCCCTGCAACTATACGACGAGCGCGCTAAATCCATGAGCATTTGCAAGAATTACTAGGATAAAACATCCGTCGGAGTTTAAAATGCTACCATAACTAACTTGTATATGTTGTTTGTAGTTGTCGTTTAGTGAATTTCACCGCCTGACTTTATCCGTTCAACATGCAATTTCATCAGAGGTGAAACAAAATCTTTCAGTCGTTTGAAAAATTCATCAGTCCAATTCATACATGGACCCACCCGCATGTACGTAGCTACGCATATTCTATATGAAATGACGTTCTACGAATTATTTTGATTCTATAAATTATGACTTTACACTGTGGTTCTTGTCTTCTTTTATTTAATTCTTCCTCGTGGCACGTATGTATGTAATAGCTTACATAAGAATGTGTGGTATTTGATTCAAGGTGAGTGACTATCTCTCTTTTCCAATATTGAAGTTCGAGGGACTATGGACTTTAATGTTGAGATTTAACTTAACACTTTATTCAGCATTGAGGTTTGATCAGAAGCGTAGTAACCACCACTTTGTACAAATATCGTGATCCTTGCACTTCTTTTCCTTGCCCTTCTTTCGCCCCCTCTGCTCCCCTCTCTTCTGCATCTTCTACATTCCATCATCTCCTACATGTTGCTTTCTCTTTATCTATTGACTACCCCAAATATTATTTCTTCTTCTTAGACCATTCAAGATGTAAAATTAATGAGTGATAACCCTTACCATTCAAATCGTTCAAAGCCTTTTCAGCCAATCCCTCAGTGGCAAACGCAACGTATGCAAACCCTCTAGAATCACCAGTTTCTCTATCTCTAACAACAGTGACTCTTTGCAATGGGGCATATCTAGCAAATAATTCTTCTCTCAACATTTCCTCATTAACAATAGAGTTCAATTGTGAAACTCTCAAGGTGGTCAGATCATCTCTTCCACCAGTATCCTTAGGTAAGTTACCTTGAGCATCTCTTCTCATGTGTCTTGGAACGTATCTACCGTTAATAGTGTTTTCAGATTCGACTGGTTCAGCTTCTGGTTTAGAAGAAGCAGTAGTACCATCGGCACCCAAAGTATCCTTGAAAGGACACTTGGAAGTGAAATGCTCACCTCCACAAATTCTACACTTGATTCTTTGACTACTAGAAGCAATTTGAGATTGTTCTTCCTTGGCTTCTTCTTCTTGCTTTTCGATTTCTTTCCATGAAGTACCCAAGTTCAAGTCAACCTTTTCACCAAGTTGGGTTGTTCTGGTGTCTGGACCTGGAGGAGTATTGCTTTCCTTTCCATATTTACTCCAGTTCTTACGAGCTGCAATTAATGGATGAACCTTTTCTTGTACTTTGACTTCCTTGATTTTTTGTGTGATTTTGACCTTTTGATTCTTGGCATTTAAACGATAACTTACGACCGTTTTAGTTCCATCTGGATTGGTGGTAATTTCTGGAGCTGGGATATCATCCTCAGCGTCTGCCCACGAGTTACTAACGGAGGTAGACATGATGTTAAAAACTGTGTTGATTTGAAGAAGAGATGAAAAATTAGTTGAACCACGCACGAAAAAATTGAAGCTGTTAAGTGTAGGAGAGTGTTTTTTTATTTTTTAGTGGCAGATAGTGATTGAAAAGTAAATGTTAGTATGGTCAGATGGAAGGAAGGAGAGAGACTTACATATATATAGTTGTATGGTGTAGAAAATATGTACATTCACGTGAATATGAATGTATATGCATGTAAATATGGATGTTAGTGTATTAAACATTGTTACAAATGGCTGATTGGCAATATAATTACTGATTTCTTGACGCTAAATGTGAAACATGATGTAAGGCGAAAATTTATAATTCAGTTACCAAGCACGATTTTAAGAAAGCTGGAACCATTTGCTGAATATATAGAATTATGACAGTGTAACCATTCTTTTATTGGATCCTAGATATCGAATATGGGATTTGGTCTGTCATGGGTAGCTTGATTCTTGATTTTTACTGCTATGTATCTATTGTGATACCAATACTTATCGGTTGGTCTCTCCCTTGGAAATGTATTTCACTGTCACATCTATCACCTCTGACCTTCTGTAAACCTCCTCATGTTTGCCCCATTTCCCACTCTCTACAACATAATTTTCAAACCCATTGGATTTGAAATTTTCAACCAATTCTTGCGTCTGCTTCATGGACAACAATTCGTCTTGTGTGGATTGAACTATTACCAATTGATCTACATCTTTCCAATTTGAAATGGAATATTCGGTAGCTTCGTAAGAAGATTCAACAGATGGAAATCCGGAATTGACCAAGGAAATATAATCTGGATATTCTTGTAACAATCCATGGGTATTGAAGATTCCATCAATCAAGATAGAAGTTGAAATATTGAAATTTACTTGGTTTAAACTGGGTTTGGGGACCTGCTTTTGAGTGATTATTTGTAATATCAAAGTGGCTCCAACTGAATGTCCTACTAAATGCGTACTTCCTTGTAATCCATAACGAGTGTGTATATGGTTTACCGCATCAATAACATCATTTAAATGATATGGATGTTGAATTTGTGGTGATAATCGATAATTTACTCCGAAAATATTAAATGGTAACTTCTTTTCAATTAGTTCATCAGCAAAAACACTGAAATCATCAAATGTGTTGCTAGGATCTCTCCAACCTCCGCCATGAATGAATATGACGTTTTGAGTAAATTTCCTGTTGTATTGGAACTCTTTATAAGTGTTCAAAGAATCGTTACCATACTTGAAAACCGACATAATAAAAATTCAAAGTACTTTGTGATGCAGAATTGATCGAAATGATGGTTTTAAATATTTGAGGTTGATCGAAAATTACAAATTAATAATTCTCATGAGTTATATAGAAAGTAGAAAGTTATAGTTATAAAATGGGCGATTTCGTGTCTAGTTCATATATTAAGATCGGGTATATTTTATTAATACATCCTCTCTATCCTGGATTATTTACATGCTTAAATATTCATTATCTTTTACGTTAATCGTAACTCATTTCATCATTCGACCAATTTTGCACTATTTCAAATTATTGCATCATCTCCAAAACTTTCGATAATTGTTTCCAGTCAACTTGTTTCAATATTTTAAGTGTTTGTGTATTTGTTTCAATTTTTGAGTGTCATTCTAATACATAGGTTTTCATCCACGATGTTCCACCATTTTACAAAGATTTTCGGATCATTTTTCTAATACTCCTTGTCCCTAAGAACCAATATGATTTTTTTTTAAATAAGTAAACAAACAATATAATAAAGTGAAAGTAAAGTAATTAACATAACAAAAGGTCCCCCTGACCAAACAAAACCGCTTTCTATTCAATACACTCCAATTAACCATAACTTCCAAGTTAAAAAAATTTAATAATCCAAATTATAATTGTCATTTCAATTTCAATTTCATTTTTCATTTAGCATTTTTTAGCTCCAATCGACGTCACAACATTTGAGTTTCCACCATCAAGTCATAAAAAGATCCGTTTCAGTGATAATCCTTCAATTTCGTCTAATCTAAAACATAAGAGATTTAAAAACGGGATGGAGATCTGTCACGGCTGTAAGAGTCTCTGTCACCTCTTTCGTATCTGTCTTCTCTGTTGTAAGAACCTCTATCTTCATGGTCACCACCACGGCCACCACGGAATCCTCCACGGCCACCTCTGAAGTCACCTCTGAATCCACCACGGCCTCTACCTTCGAATCCACCACGGCCACCACGGAATCCACCGCGGCCACCTCTGAATCCACCATCTCTGTCACCACCTCTGTAGTAATCACCACCGCCACCACGGCCACCACGGAATCCACCACGGCCACCGAAGCCACCACGGCCACCTCTGAAACCACCACGGTCTCCGAAACCTCCACGTCTTGGAGGTGGAACAAATGGAGAAGTGTCTTCTTCAGCGACGATCTTGGTACCTTGGTACTCGTTTTCGTTCAAGACTTCAATAGCCTTTTCTAATTCTTCAGTAGATGCAAATTCTAAGTTACCAACGGTGTCACCGGAATCGAAATCCTTGAAAACCTTGGCAAAAGTTGGGGAGAAATCGGTCTTTTCACGAACGAAATCTTTGAAATCTTGCCAAGCAGTACCTTCTGGTAAGTTTTGAATCTTAACTCTGAACTTACCTCTGGTATCTTCTCTTCTTTCACGGGCAAATTCAACTTGTAAAGTTTGACCTTCAAATTCAGAACCTTCCTTAGTGTCGACGGCCTTCTTGGCGTCTTCGGAGTTTTCGAAAGTGACGAAAGCAAATCCTCTCATGATTTGGACTTCAGCAATTGGTCCGACATCAGCGAAGAGTTCTTCAACTTTTTGTTGTTCGGATTCTGGAGATGAGTTAGTAAAAAAACTGGAAAAAAATTCATGAAAAATGAGAGGGTGGAAAGAGGTTCACATCCAAGGTTTCAAAGCCCTTGATGGATGATCGCCAATCTATGCCATCCTAGAGTACATACCTTCGAGTTGTAATGGTCTAACAAAGATCTTGGTTGGTTCAGACATCGTTATTTTTTTTGTAAGATGAGTATAAAGTAAATAAATTTTTAATTGTGAGGACTAGTTTTTCATTGCCCTTCTTTTGTGGGTGTGTGCAGGAAAGAGGGGCTGCCACACGGGGCACAAAATAGGTGATGAGTAGAAGAAAGAACAAGAGAACAAGAAAACACGCGGGTTAAATGAGTATTTAAAGATATGGAAGGATAATTTGGTTCTGGGGTGGTTATTTATAGCTTACATCTCATGTGTTTATGACCACATTCACATATTAGATCCAATGACCAACAATTGCCCAATTTCTTCGATACTTGTAGGGTTGAAATTCTTCTATTGTTTTATTTTTTTTTTTTCGTTGTCTGAGATGAAATGACTGCCTCAATTATCTGGCTACAATTATTTTCTGAGACTTCATTGCTGGTATTTATTAGCGGTAGGGATCGCAAGAGATGGAAATTGCTGGATCAGACATGATTTACCTGAAGTATGGATGGATGAGCGCAGTTTGCAGGTGGTTTCCATAATTTTGTAATTCTGTAATTCATCTATCTAACTCTTCAAATTGTAAACTTATATCACATCGATGATGCTACCCATTAACTGTGGTTAACATTTGTTATTAATCACACTGTGGATACATAGAAGTAGTTGTATGTAGAAATAACTACATAGAAGTTAATTGTATATACAACTGGTATACACTCTTTTTTTTTTAATCTCTTTTCCAGCGAGTTTGATGAGGTTGTCTGGCATAATAGATCCCTCCAACCTCAATGTTGGTGTTCCATTGATCTATAAAAGAGCACAATGCAGTTCCTAAAGCCAATTCTCGACATATTTTAGTCTCATCAATATTAATAGTGAACCCATTAGCTCCATTAGGAATTACTTGCCCCACTCTTTCACGGACCTCAGATTCCTTTTGGCCCAAATTATGGACTTTCTCTAACCATTTACCTCTTGAAGTCCATTGATAAGTAAATCCATCGGCCAAATTGAACATACGATAGCTATCTAAGGCATCTACTCTATGGCTAATAATATGCCATCCCAATTCGGAAGCTGGAGACTCGGGGGCTCTAATAAGAAGAACATTTGATCTTAACCCGGCACGAATAGTAGCCACTGGCTCATCTTCATTTTCTGGGCCTGTTTGTAAAAAATCACTTGAAAACATCTTATAAGCACCTTTGACTGCTCTCGATCTTACAAACCAAAACAATTTATCTCCAGGGTTGTTTGATCCAAGAGGTAACTCTCCATTATAGGTGTTATAAACATCAAAAATCTTTGAACCTGACCCGAACCTTTTCAACAATGCATACTGAGAAACATTCTCTTGATTCAATTCGATGACATTAGGAACGTACCTAGAAGCCCGACGATGAGGATGGAATAACACAGCCTTGGCCATCACTAAGGGACGCATAAATGGAGAAAGAATAAGCTCAATAGGCATTTTAGCTTTTTTGTTTAGCACTAGCTTTAAAAATCTTTTGAAATAGCTTTGTTTGCAAACAAAACTTGTTTGATTTGCTTCAAACGTATTTGAGGTTGCAACCACAAATTTGCACCCAAAAGTGGTGATTCTTGACCAGTATTCCTTGGAGCCGTAACGTTTATAAAATAATCCGATATAGTGTAACGGCTAGCACGGTTCGCTTTCACCGAGCAGACCCGGGTTCAACTCCCGGTATCGGAGCTTTCTTTTTTTCCATATTTTATGGCTATATTTTTTTTGTGCATCATAACCATGATTTATTCTTATTGACGTCTACATAGGTCATTTAATGGGTGTATTATTGTTTTGATGATACGTCACCAATGTATGTGTATTTGCTATTTGTCTGATAAAGTAAGTAGT
The DNA here is from genome assembly GCA_030581955.1 of Kurtzmaniella fragi. Taxonomy (NCBI): domain Eukaryota; kingdom Fungi; phylum Ascomycota; class Pichiomycetes; order Serinales; family Debaryomycetaceae; genus Kurtzmaniella; species Kurtzmaniella fragi. The sequence continues at coordinate 16,938 of JAKTWE010000036.1, forward strand.
TTTATAAGTACGATTTTTGCTCGACTTCAATGCCATATAATCGACAGAACTCCATTGACAGTAGCATTGCACACTCCACGTTATCATTATTATAACCTTTTGTATTCAGTAGCAATGTAAAATCCTTGTTCTTCTTATCGGCATAAAAAATGTCTTGGTTTTGAAGCAATTGAGCCAACAATCCATTGATGGTGATAGACCCAACGTTCAAATCAGCAAGAGAATATGTCAATACAAGATTATCAGATGCCATATCATTGTTATCTTCAATGACCCAGGAAGATATTCCATTGGGTATTAGTACGTTAGATCCAAAACAGAACTCATCGTCTTGATCCCAGGGTATAATATCAATATCTAATGATAAATAAGAACTCACATGACTAATCTTATAGAACACTTGATCGTTTATCAGTTCTGCAACCACCACCACCAAATTGGGACGATACATGTTAGTACCACATCCACAATAATTCAAATGAGCTCTTGCAAATCCTACCCATACTTCTCGATTAGGTGGTAACCATTGAGCAACATCTATATTATGTTTGGCTAAAATCTCGTTCAAACTAAGAAGTGGGGTTCCTCCTCTTAATGGACCAATGTACAATGCTTGCTTGCTTCCTTTGGTACTTTCAAATAATCTATAAGTGTATGTACATAATCCAGTATCCATTTGACATTGTATAACATCTAAATTGGTCCATTTATAAATAAATTGAATATGAGTATCTACTCCTCCATTCTTAGATCTTTCCAAATGACTTACTAGAGGTGTCCAATTTTTTTGAACCTTCATGATCGGTTGTCCTTCAATATGAAGTTCTTGACATCTCAAGTATATATTGTCTTTGAATTCTTCTAGTGAAAGCATGTCGACGTTCAGTTTACCCTTCTGCTTCTGGAAAGGAAAACTCAAATACATAGCTCTATGATAAATTAAATCAGGCATATCAAAACCAATATCTTGTTCCATAGGAACAAGTTTTCTGGTATCAGAATTATATACAATTACTGGCTCTGATTTGCCTTGATTATTAATAAAAGTCAAAATTCTAGGATCTTCTGGTCCATAATATTTCCCTTCTACCTTGTCATAATCATGATAGAAAGGTATGTTCAAGAATTGAGGAAATTTCATTGTAAAAGATTCATCATCGTTGGAGTTTTTTATAACCAAATGATAATTATTCAACTCATTCCAATTTTCATCAAACAATTGAGCATAGGTTAATGATAGAAGTGGACTGTTTCTGTGGCCCTTCGGAGTATAAACAATTCTTCTAATTGCAAAATATACTTTGTAATCTTCTAACCAAGTAGATGATCCTGCTAATTGGTACCAGAATTTACCAACAGTTTTTTTGTGTAATTGCTTCATAAGTTCTTCTACAAAATATGGAGCTATTTCCTGATAGTAATGGTTTTCGGGAAGTTCTTGTATAAACTTAGCCATTACGCTATGCAATTCTACATCTAAACTCTCTGTTTGACTTACCCCCACTGTATTCTGTTGTAATATGTTTTCACAATTGGTGAAATCTCCATCGATCGGTTGTGCAGTATTAAAGACGTCAAACTTGAACGGATGAAACTGTTTAACTCGAGAACTATGAGGCTGACCCTGGTCTGAAACTAAAATCTTCACATTCTCATTGACCTTATAATTCAATTGAAACTTTTGCCTCTTATAATGACTGGGGAAAAGGTATGTATCAACCTTCGGCCCAGATCTTCGGTTCAAGAAATGGCCATCGGAAAAAAAGAGCCAGTTTATTGACAAGAATATGCAACATGTTACTAGCAAGTATACCAATCTCTGGCGTTTGTTGAGTCGTATCATATCCCTAGACCTATTGCAAGTACTCCGATGTCCCTAATTCTTCCCAACGTGCACCATATACATATATGAATTCCAAAACTGATGGGGCTTTACCAAGCTGGCATGTTGCCTTTTTTTTTTTTTTTTTCTTCTTCATTCTCTTTGATTTGGGTTTTTTTTTTTCTGATTCAAACTATTTTCCTTTTACTTTATTCATCCAATGCATTGCAGAACAAAGGTTCTTGGAATCTATTATGCTTGAACTTAGACGACACAGGGTCTTGAAATTAAATGTGAAAAGTTTTGAGTAGATACTTGGTTCAACATCTGCAGAATTCGATCTTTTCTCTTAAGGCTTATCTTTTATGTGGGGGTGGGTAGGCTGCAGCCAATATGCACGAAGTCAAAATAGTATGAAAAATATGGTTTGGATGAGGAAATAGTTAGCAAAGAGTGTTGGTTGATATACTACCTTCTTTCTCTACACTACACTTTGGGTATAATATGCGATGTTAATTAATACTTATTTCTCATTGAGGTCTAAATTCTTCAAAAGTTCACTTGCCTTGATGAATTTGGCATCATGATCTATACTTAAAGAGGCCAGGGACTTTTTATTTTTAAGAGCATTATTCTTCAAAAGATCAATTGGAGAGCTTACTTCTGAAGGGTTGGCCGAAGAGGGTAAACCATCATCTAAATCTAAATCTCGAGTTTCATCTACATCATCTTCGTAGTCGTCATCCTCTTCGTCTTCTTCATCGTAGTCATCATCAAAATCTTCTTCTCCTTCATAATCCTCATCTGTGGTATAATCATCCTCATCATCTTCATCATAATCGTCTTCTTCTTCTTCTTCTTCTTCATAATCATCATCAGACGCATTTTCATGCACGGGCGGTTTGCCCTTTTTCAGAGGAGTTGAGTCATTACCCATCATGAAACTTTTCAAAGGTGAAACATTAGATGAATTTGTTGAAATTTTTGCTTGCTTATCAGCTTTTGATTGCTTCTTTTGCCTTTTATCTTTCAAATCATTTTTGGTTGCTTCATCCAATAAAAACGATCCCTTCAATTCAGGAGATCCATGATTAAATGAATATGCCGGTGATCTTGGTATTGGACTTGTGGGTGATCTAACAGCAAAATTACTGTTTGTATTGTCATCTTCTAAATCACTGAAATCACTTAAATTAGGAAGTGGTTCTCTCCAATAATTGACATCATTGTACCTTTCATCATTGAATAATCTATCACCACTGGTAATACTTCTGGCGCCAGGAGATCCAGGTGGGGTATTGACAATGTTTGGATCTTTCCTTTCCATATATTCATGAAATTGGTTATCATTCCAAAATGTGTCTGGAACAGTTTTGATTGGAGGGAAGAAATGATCCACTAACTCTCCAATGTGTAAGTATGAAGATTTGTAACCTGCCAATTCTAACAATTCCATATGAACATCTCCATCTGGATTAATAGTTAAGATTCTATGAGAAGGGATATTGACAGATCTATAACTGATAGCATCGGTTATACGATTACCAAAGCCTGCATAAAATGGAGTTCTAACATCTTCTTCACCCCCAACCTCACTAGTATCAGGCAGGTTAAAATATAAATTTTTAATATCACTTAAACAAGACATTTTGAAAACTTCAGGTTTTTTCAAAATAACTTCTCTACGAAGAGCTGCCATGGTTCTATCTGGGGATAAAATGACTGGCCCAGGAGGCAATTTAACTCCATCTTGATTAATTCCCTTCAAATACTGTCTTGTTGAATCTGCTTGACCAACAGAACGCGCAGTAAGATACATGATATTATATCCATTTGAAGCAATGTCTTGAAATAAATTTGCTACCCCAACATGGGTCCAATCTCTTCCAATTAAATTGAAAACATGACCAACAACATCAGATTTGGTAATTGTTCCATCAATATCAGAAATAACAATAGGAGCTGTGGATTTCCAAAGGTATAAATTAGACTGTGTTTGTGAAGTACCTTCAGCAGATTTGAATACAATACGATTCTGTCCATAGTTCAAATTCATAGTTTTCAATTGATCTGACGTTAATCTTAAAGTTTTAAAATATTTACGATCATCTGTTGGTTTTGTATCTTCATATTCAGAAGTAGCTCCACTGGCAATGGTTTCTGAATCATCTTTATCTTGAGAATCTTCACCTTCTTCATCCTCATCTTCATAATCATCTTCATCATCACTACGAGCAATGATTCTAATGTTTCCATCTTTATCTCTACTGATGACATCACCCCATTGTTGATCATATTCAGCATCATCATGGTTTTTGTTCATTTCTTCCAAAAAAATTCTATTAAATACCTCAGCTGAATTTTCTTTATTCTTTTGAGAATCAGCTTTATAACCATCCATGTCTAACACCATATCACCGTTTATATCTATTTTAGAAGGAATATTAAACTGTTTGGTAATTTCACGAGCTTTTTCAAACACCAATTTCAGAGAAGCCCTTGGAGAACGAGGCAGAGCTGGCAGTTTAGGAGAAGCAGGAGATGAAGGGGTTAATTTGACCTTTTCTTCAATATCATTATCCAAATATAAAGATTCCGGTTCATTCCCGGTATTCAAATTAAGAGTAGAGCCAGTGATAGTGTCTGAACTATTCAATTGTGGTACAAAAGATCCAGAAGACTTGGGACGTGGACTTGCAGGAGGACTTGCGGGGGGAGAATTGACAGGAGAAATAACAGGAGAAGTCATGACACTTTGAGACAACAAATCGGCAAACTCGGAATTCTTATCAATTTCAAACACAAAGAAGGCTTCACCACCTTCATCCAACTTCATAGGTAAGTCAGTTTTGGTATCATTGACGTATAAATCGATTTTTTTTTGCAGCGGTTTGATGATTTGAAACTTGCCAAAACGAATGTGCCAAGGTGAGCAATGGAGCGTTCCGTCCGGTTGTTCGACCACTATGATGTCAATGGCACCAGAAAGTGTCGCTGGGTTAAGGGAATTCCATTGATTATACACATATCCTCCAACTTTTCCAACATATTGCATTTTGATGCAGTGAAGGCGAAAGAGAAATAATTCTTGATATCGCACAAAAAGTATTAAATGCAGAGGGGAACAAATTAGTGGATCGAGGAAAAATTCTAAGAAAGGAAATTGACAGGATTAAGTTTAGAGGTAGAATGGAGCAAAAATAGGCGGGCAAGAAAAGATGCAAGTAGATAGGATGGTTGCTTGTAAGTGGATCCATTTAAGTTGGAATAGTTTTGTGAATAATTTTTTTAAATCATAAATGAGTATAGAATAGTAAAGGTGATAATATATTGGGTTTTTGGTTCATTTAGATTGAATGTAAAATAGGTCAAATTGAAGTACTTTCGCAGATTCTGTTGATTTAGCGTGGGTTTGTGTGATATGCGTAATAAATTAGTGGGAATATATTCAAAGCTAGACAGCAATTTAATAACCGTGTGGGTGTTTTTCAACCAGAGCAAATCAAAGTAATTAGAGTGGTTGTGAACAAGGCTTTTAAAAGTATGTAGTTTACTATTGCTTTTTACCTAAAGTTTGTAGTTTATTTACTCATTAAAAGCAAGACTGATGGATGTTATTGGATAAGTTCAATTGAGGGTGAGTTTCGTTTACCGTTTAATGGGTTTATTTCCCTATGTAGAAATAGTGAGAAATGGCCTGGGGACCAATTTCTGGTGGCTACTAATTTTTAAGAAAAATAATTTTTGGTGGAGAATTTTTTTCAGAAATGCAGATTTCCAGCCTAAAAATACAATACAAAAACATTAGCCTAAGAGTAACCGGAAGAGCATAGATACAAATCACCAATAACTTGTGAGGTAGGGAGGGAGGAAATTTAACTGCAGTAAGTTTTTATTGTGCATGTTCAAATAAAATAAAGCAAAAACATATTAAACCTGAAAATTCTTGGTGTTAGCGTCTACTTTTCTTGATTATATGCTAACTGATTCACACAAAAAATCACATGAGTTCGAGGCTCATGAAAAAGAAAAATTTAAATAATTCTATCAGTTGAATTGTTGCATCACTTTTGAATGAATAGCTGATTCAAGAACAAATACTTCTGGTACTGCTTGTGGCTTATCTACTTTATTTGAATTGAACTGTGCACCCAATTAGATTTCATCTGTGTATCCAATTTGATCTCGACTGTGCATTCACTTTTATCCTACATATACTGATTCATTCCATCCCAGGATACACCTGAAAACATATAATTTGGGCTAATACCAAGGTAAATTTAATATGTCGAAACGGAAATAGTAATCGAACTTCACGCAGCCACATAACTCAATCAGTGTCGTATATGTAGGGCCGTTCGCAGAGTAGTTATTGTGTCAATCCCAAATCATGTCTCGCTAAATTTATAATTAATTTTTGACTCTCTTTAAATTATTTAAGCTTTTTCTTTATTTGTTTCTTTTTCGTAAACTTATTGACTTGTTATTTGAACATTGGAAAGTTGATTCATAAATCAACGACATTTCGCTTAAATATCCACTATATCTGGATCCATTGAATTACTTCTAACGTCTCTAACGCGTATGTACCATATTATAATTTGATGAATTCTGATCTCTACATCTCTGATAACTCAACAATCATGCAGTCCCAGAACGCATGTGATTTTGCCATTTGGGATGAAAAGTTTTATCATGGGGGTTTCCGAATATAAAATCTAATAAGTATCTCTATATTAACAAATACTCTGGTCAGAATAAAGACATTTGTCGTTGGTTTTATACAGAGGATATTGATTTAAAGCATAAGGATCTTGCATAACGCACCGAACTAGCTTATACCCCCACATTTTGTTACTTTAAAGATAAAGAACCAGGACTCAGATACCTAGATAAGACAGAAAATCCGATCTAGATTGTGAGACAGAAAATTTCAGTTTCAGTCCTACACTCAGCAAAATAGCACTTCCACTTCCACTCCTGTACCATTCCTAGACAGTAATATTAATCATTACTATCGATTGTTACTACTAATCAACACGGCTAGTGATTATAACTACTATTTAGTACTTATCAGTCCTAATATCCTGTACTTCACTGCAAGTACCACCTCTTCACTTCAATACATCTCTTATAGTTGTATTTCTTTTTTTTTTTGTTAATTTAACTTTTAACATTATTTTCCGTTTCAGTTCTCATTTTTTATCTTCTTTAAGTTATGACTTCCGCAAGTGAAAAATTATCTGAATCTGGGGACGCAACTGCTCCAATTACCCCAGATTGCGTACAAGAGACTCATTCAGGAAAGGACGAGATATCTATTGCCAATTCTACTGATTCAGGTCCAACTTTGGTTCAATTACAAAAATCTTTATCCCTTTTATCAGTGCTAGGAATTGGATTCGGTTTAACTAATTCATGGTTTGGAATCTCGGCTTCTCTTATTACTGGGATCTCTTCAGGAGGTCCTATGATTATTGTTTATGGAATTATGATCATTGCCTTTATTTCTTATAATATTGGGATCACTTTATCTGAACTTTCATCTGCCATTCCTTCCGCTGGTGGCCAATATGTATGGACTAGAGTATTATCACCAAGAAAATATTCTTCATTTTTAGCTTATTTATGTGGATCTTTGGCTTGGGCTGGTGCTATTTTCACCACAGCTTCTATGGCTTTGGCACTTTCTCAAGAAGTTATGGGGTTTTATAATTTATTTCACCCAGATCATCAAACTAAAAAATGGCAATTATTCATTTTATATGAATTAATTAATGTGATTTTAGGAGTTGCTAACTGTCATAGTTATCTTTTACCTATCATTGGGAATTCTGCTTTATATGTTTCTTTATTTTCGTTTATTACTATCACCATCACTGTTTTGGCATGTTCTAAAGGGAAATACCAAGATGCCGCTTTTGTATTCACTGAATTCAATAATGGGACTGGTTGGAAATCTTCAGGTGTTGCATTTCTTATTGGTTTAATTAACCCCAATTGGTCCTTTTCTTGTTTGGATTGTGCTACTCATTTGGCAGAAGAAGTTCTTAATCCAGAAGTGGTGATTCCTAAAGCAATTTTAGGTACTGTGACCATTGGGTTTATTACATCTTTTTGTTATGTTATTGCCATGTTTTTCTGTGTCCAAAACTTAGATGAAATCATGAATTCTACTACTGGATTGCCTATTTTAGATATTTATTATCAAGCTTTGAAAAGTAAAGGAGGTGCTTTATGTTTAGGATTATTGGTTTTTGCTACTGCTATTGGTTGTACTATTTCTTGTCATACATGGCAAGCAAGATTAACTTGGTCATTTGCTAGAGATAAAGGTTTACCATTTTCCAAGTATTTATCTCAAATTCACCCAACTGCTAAATTACCATTATGGGCTCATTTGTTTTCTTGTACAGTTGTTGCTATAGTGGGATTATTATACTTGGCTTCTGATGCTGTTTTCAATGCCATGGTGGTTGCATGTATTTCATTTTTGTTATTATCTTATTCAGTTCCTGTTCTTTGTCTTTTATACAGAGGAAGAAACAATATTAAACATGGTCCCTTCTGGTTAGGTCCAGTAGGTATGTTTGCCAATATTGTTACTGTTTGTTGGGCTACTTTTGCTACTGTTTTCTTTTCTTTACCTTCAGTGATGCCTGTTACAGCTGGGAACATGAATTATGTGTGTGCAGTTTTTGGAGCTTTTACTATTTGGGTATTTGGTTATTGGTGGTTCCCAATCAAGGGTTATAATGCCAGAGAAGTGTTTGCGGGAGGTAGAGATGGAGGAGCTGAAGAAGAGTTCCCTGATGTTTGTTTGACAGACATCTAAAGGTTTAGATACATAGATATAATTAGATATAAACTAGATAAAATAATTGATCATTGTAGGTATAAGCAGTTTACAGTAAATTTAACAATACAACGTTAGTGCACATTCATCAATTTACGGCGTTAGTGTAAATTCACCAATTCACGAAGTGTTGTAGATTCACCAAAAAATTCACGAAAATGTTCCATTTGATACGCTGAAAAATTACCATCTCATCTCATCTCAGTCTAAACAACAAGATTTCATTAACTGGCGTACGACAGAATAATTCAGCAAGAGCTCTATTGAGGTTGTGAACCCCTTTAGATTAACATATACTCAAGTTTCCGTATTACAATTTACAATTTTACAAATAAAAATAGCATTACTGATGTATAGCCCTTCTGACACTTCTCTATCATGATTTTCCAGACAAGTTCTTATAGGTCTAAGTTTCTCTTTCCAACCAGCTATCGCGGACAATCATGATCGTTGCTCATTCAGCGGATAAGCATCAGAACCAAAAACTGGCCCTTCAACTTGACTGTTCGAGCCATGGAGCTGCACTGTCTATGTGGTGGATTACTTTTGGACAAAGTTAAAGTTTTAAAAATTTGGTGAGATTGGGCTTTTAAATACTAAAAATTTCCACCGGCCGGGTAAACTGAACACCACCGATTTTTTGAACCATAAATGCAGGAATGCCCTAAGTGTTGTATTTGTTTTTCTTGTGTTTTCAAACTACAATTAGGCAACAAAATCAGTTGATTACCGGTTGAATAGATTGATTGACGGTGAATTAGACTGTTTTTGGAACTGAACACGTAAATATATAGACCGAATCATGTCTTTGTTTGCTCCTGTGTCCTCGACACCTACCACAAACACCGGTGCATCTTCCACACAACCATCAAATCATCAACTGAGCAATACTAATAACAATCAACAAGGAGGAAGTGCTAAAATATTGAAAGATTTACTTGAGCTGGCCAATAATTTTCCTAAGAATAAGTCAGATTTGGGATCTATTCAATTAACTATTCCTGGATTGAAAAAGCAAACTGATAATCTTAGAAAAGATGTCAAAGATCAAAGTAGAAATGGATCTAATTCTTCTTCTCATATTAGAGCTCATTATTTATTGGCATCAAGTGGAATTTCAGCCGAAGAAATTGAAAATGAATTGAATATTTTACAAACTGAAGGTAGATTCAATTTATCTGGTCGTTTAAGAGAATCTTGGGGTAAACCAGCAAATGCTTCATTACCAGATGATATAGTTACTAATTTGGATTCTTATCTTAATGTTAAAAAGGGTGAAAATGTTTTAGAAGCAATTGAACTGTCTTTAACTTCTGCATCGAAAGATTTTGACAAATATGTCAACCAATCCGTTACCATTGACTGGAAGGTAAGAAAGGAAAATATTCGTAAATTACACGGTATTTCCACCAAAGACTCTTCTCCTTCATTGTCATCTTCAGCTACCAATAATTTACTTTTTCAAACTATTTCTTCTTCAACTAATCAAGAAATAGTTCCAAAATTGAAATGGTCAAACGTCAATTCTAATCATTACAACTTATTGGCACCTTTAGCATCTTCTAAACCTTTTGTTTCTGTTCTGTCAAAGCAATTGACTAGAGAAAAATTTGAATCTCATGCTCGAATTGTGTATCAATTGAATGATGCAAGATTAAATGATGACATTTTCCGTCTTTGTTTAAATTTTGAAGAAGTTAGTAAGGCTACTTCAGATTTAAAATCAAAGCAAGTTGGTGAAGTGTGGAAATTTCTTGCTGGATTAACTGATGAAAAGAAGAGTATTATTAATCAAGAACAAAAATTTTATCCTTCTTATATCTTAAAAGATCAAGATGGATTGGAAAACTTGAATACTACTTTGATTAAAACAAGTAAAAATATTTTAGAATCTCAATTTGCTGATTATATTGATCAATTTTATAATAAGCAAGAGGAAACTGAAGAAAAATTGACTCCTACTGCTATCAATAAAGTTATAACATTTATTAAAAAAGTGGGGAAAGTTGATGCAATTTCTCAAAACGTTCAAAACACTTTGAACATTAATGGTGTACCTATTTGGGCTCTTATCTTTTATTTACTTAGAAGTGGTAAGTATGATGAAGTTTTACAATTGGTTAATGAAAATTCTGATTCTTTTAACAAATTTGATAAAAATTTCCCAGTTTATTTAAGCAGATTTGTTTCCAATGATGGTGTTGTTCTTCCAGCTAGTTTGAACGATCGATTACAAAACGAATTTAATCAACAATTTGGTTTTATTATTACTGATGATGTTTCTGAGAATTTTGATGTTTATAAATATGCAGTTTACAAGATTGTTGGTAAATGTGATTTAGCTAAAAAATCCCTTCCAAGATCAATTAATTTAAGCATTGAAGATTGGCTTTGGTTCCATTTCTCACTCATTAATGAAACTTCTACTAATATTTTAGGAGTTGGAGAATCTCAATTGATCTTTGAAAATTACTCTCTTGCAGATTTCCAAAAGCAAGTGATTCAATTGGGCCCTAAAAAGCTTAATTCTTCTTCTAACAATCCAATGTATTTAAGAGCATTGATAATGAGTGGATTGTTTGAATTGGCTGTTCAATACACTTATGAAAACATCAATGAATGTGATGCTGTACATTTAGCCATTGGATTGGCTTATTATGGATTATTAAGAGTGGTGGATTCATCATCAAAGATTATTAAGGACGGGTTATTAGAAATTAACTCAAATACCGGTGAGTGTTTAATCAATTTTGGAAGATTCTTGGGACTGTATACTCGTTCTTTCAAGATTTCAGATCCAAAAGTTGCAGCACATTATTCGATTCTAATTGCATTAGGTAACGGAGGTAGATCCCCTATGGATTTGTCGGTTAGTCATGAAGCTATTCGAGAATTGATATTATCAACAAGAGAATTTGGTTTGCTTTTAGGTGAAATCGATTCATCTACAGGTGAAAGAATTCCAGGTTTATTAGAAAACAAACGAATTTTAATTGGTTTACCTAAGATAGAAAATTATTTTAATGAAATTATTGAAATTTCTGCAAACAGATGTGAAGAAGATGGAAGGATTTTTGATGCTTTATTATTGCATCAACTATCTCAAGAATATAATACGGTTGTCACTGTGATTAGCAAACTTTTAGGTGAATACTTGAGTACCAGCGAACTTGACAAACCATTATTCAAATCAGATGACACAATAGACACTAATGTGATCTTACTTGCACAAACAATTATTAATACTTTTAATAAGAATGCTCATATTTTAGACGATTTATTACCATCTAAGAAGGAAACTTGTGATACTTTATTGGAAGTAGTTGAAGTTAGAAAACTTTTCTTAGATAAGGATTGGGAAATGACTTTGAAAACTATTGAAAAGCTTGATTTAATCCCAATTAATGATACAGAAAATTTGATTTCAATCCGTCAATCTGCCGATAAAGTACACCTGTCTTTAGATGATAACATTATTAAAATAATTCCTTCTTTATTGATTCTTGCAATGACTTCTATTCTGCAATTGTCCTACTCTTATATGGTCACCAAATATGGTAATATTCAATCACAAAGAGACCAGTTGGAGAAATTGAAGAGAAACGCCAAAAATTGTATGATATATGCTGGGATGGTACAATACAAAATGCCCAGAGAAACCTATAGTCTTCTTGTTAATCTTGAAGCATTATTATAGATTATGTATAAAAATTTATGAATCCTTTACATTTAACATTTGTAGCCACTGACTAAAATTGTGATTACATTGGTGCATTAGCGAAAAATTAAAAAAATGTTCTATTTTTTATTCTTATCGTAAGTTGAACATTTCTCCAATTTGTTGAATTTATCAGCTATGACTTACAAATTTCCCGACATTTTGATCAACCTTCCAAATACCTTTTCAAAGGAGTATTATAAGCCACAACCCAGAACCGTGGTTGATGATCAAATCATCTTAATTGAGAATTTCTTTAGCGTCAAGTTATGTGATGAGTTGATCCGATCTTTAGAAAATTCACTGGATGTTCAATTGGAAACCACTCCTTTGGTGAAGAAAAAAGGGTATGCAGCAAGATACAATGATAGATTTTTGACTACAGATTTTAATGCCACTACCAGTATTTGGAGCTACTTGAAACAAATAGTCAATTATGACGTTGGATATGAAGATGACGATTTGGAAACAATCAAAGCAACATTCAAAGATGCGATTTTCTTAAATCCTCAATTAAGAATATATCGTTACAGAAAGGGTCATCATTTTGGCCAACATTATGATGAAAGTGTTAGATGTCCAATTGAAGACAAGCAAGTTTCACCGAAAATGGGGAGAACGAAGTGGACTCTTCTTATTTACTTGACAGGAGATGAAGAGTTTGTGGGTGGAGGAACTATTTTCCATTCTGATAGAAGAGGAGATCCGCCACTAAATATTCATCCTTCAAAAGGGTTAGCGTTGTTACATAAACATGGAGATGATTGTTTGGCACATGAGGCAGAAATGGTGGCAAAGGGAGAAAAATGGGTGTTAAGAAGTGATGTTGTGTTTCCTAGATGAAGATTAAATTAGAGGTGTATTATAATTGCCGTTTATTACCTTGACATTCTTTCTATAAACAATATTATTATATCTAAACAGATTCAGTGTTTTTTGGTTTGAGCTTTTACTATAAAGAAATCTTGTGTCTTTTGCAAAGCCAATTCCAATGGAACGCATGAATTTTTGGAAAATATTCTTTTATTAACCCATCCACTAAGTTTGTCTTGAATTCTGTTAGATCCATATCGAATGTCAAATAAATAAATAATGGAGTAATCGCCAATATGACGTATACTACGCCCCACGCTTTGGTTGACAGCCCTCATACAAATGTTTTCATAGAAATTCCGTGCAGCGTCCAGTGCTTCTTGTTTAGTCCCTCCTCTTTCAATGGTGCTAGATTCAATGAACTTTCTTTTAGCTACTAATTCTCCGGAAAAGGCATTGGGGAAAGGTAAGCCAATCATTATGACTGCTCTTGCAAGGTCATCTGAAAAGTTGATCCCCTCGGACATTTTCCCACCCACGACTGAAAATAGAGCAGCAACTTTATACTTGGAAATAGTTTCACCATATTCACTCAAAACTGTTTCTACATCGGCAGAATTGGTTGGCTCGGTAAAAATCTTATTATGCTTTTGCATATCTTTATGAATACCTACTGCTTGCCAATATTCCACCACTTGGTCCAAGTATTTATACGAGGGGAAAAATACCACTATTCCACCTTTTTTGATAAGCTTCATTATATTCAATATCGCTAAGCCAAGATCTTTGAGCATTTGTGGATTGTTTCTTTTGTCAAACAGAAACTCAAAAGTACTATTCTGAAAACCAGCAATAGGAAATACTTGCAAGTTTTCATCGGGGACGATATGACCACAACTGAATTTATTGATGGAATCTTTTGGAACATAAGGAAATAAATAGTCTACATAGTCACTCATTGGTTCCATGGTACCACCACATAATATAACACATTTAGCCCTTGAAACAATATCTCTGAAAATTTCACTAGGATCAAGAAGAGTATAATTAATTGAAGCGATCCCATCTTTCTTTTCCCAATAAAAGCGTCCTTCTTTTGAAGGATTCATTAAACATTTAAGGAAACTAGTGATTTTGAACAATAAAGGTGTAGAAGAATTTGTTTTACGTTTTTCATTTCCTGACTCTTCTTCCACTATTTCATTGTAAGATTCAATCTTATAAGCGATTTTACTTTTTTGTAAAAACTTTTCAAGTTTGTAAATATTAACAGAATCACCCGTAGAATCTTTAAATATAGATTCAATTGGAATCTCTTGCCCAGGAACTACTTTGGAGGTATTTTGAATGAAATCACATATTATTTGACAAAGTTTAATGAGTTTCATTAAATTCACTCTATTCCCACTATTTAGTCTTCTGGAAAACTTCTTTAAATAAATCTTTAAAGAATTCATTATTTGTTGAAGTTCTGTTTGCCTTATAGATACCGAATTTAATGCAGAAATCACGTCTAATAAATTATGAGCTTCATCAATAATTATTATTGAGTTGTCAATTTTTAAATTTAAGGTATTTCTAGTTGATTCTTGAAGTAACATTTGATAAGGAAGTGCTATCATTTCGGACATTTCAACTCCTTCACGAACGGAATAGTATGGACATATGCATAATTGTTTACCGAATGAAACCAAATCTTCAATATCATGAACTTTAGTGAACGATAAATCAGTAAAATCTCTCTTTGACTCTTCGGACTTTGGATCATTCATCTTGGGCATATAGTCACATTTTTGGGATTTATCCTTACTTTTTTGCATATCAAGACATTTATCATTAATAGATGTTATATCTTTCATTTTAGATATACTTGGATGAATACATAATTGTTTTCTTGATGCAAGGGGAAGAAATTTTGTTATTTCTCCAGAATTAGGAATAGATGATTCAAACGAAGTTAATTGAAGTTGATGAGCAAACTGATTCAATTGAGAATGAGTTCTTGAAGAGAAATATATATGAATGGGGCATTCATTAGTTGGATAAATAATCTCTTTTGGACCATTTACTTTGGCCAATAAAGCTTTGACTTGTTGTGAGAGAGCTTCATTGGCAGCACCTACATCTTTTTCTCCATTGAGCTCACTGTCACTGTAATAATCATCTGGAAGAAATTCTGTCGACAAATCTACCTCCTTATCCATTCTACGTTTCTTCGAAAGTTTGTCAGGTAATTGATGAGTCTTTTGGATCTTGCCTTGCCAATTTTTTGCAACCGAATCCAAGTGAAGTTCATAATCACGAGCAATGGATGATTGTTGATGCAGTCTTGCCTTGCTTTTTTCAAATGCATTTTTAACCCATTCAGGTTCATCTTCAGAATCAGAATCAGAAAACATGGGTTGTACCGCTGCTGCTTTGTCATCATTTGTATCTTCCACTACTGCACCACCTCTTTTATAATCTCTTAGCCAAGTCATAGAAGCACAAATCAAAGAGAGGGTTTTTCCTGTCCCCGTGGGACTTTCAAACAACCCTATTTTACATCCCAGTTCAATCGTATCATAGATTGCATCCATCAACTGCCTTTGGATATCATATGGCTTATATGGATGGCTATAGTTCCTACCATCAGACATATGCAAAGTGCGCGTTCCAAAGTCGCGATTTTGTATGTGTTTCGCGTCTAAACTGTTTTGAACCACGGGATTGCTCGCACTTCTCGCACCCAAGTATACCAATTACCTTTTTATGGGAGATCTTAAGTTTTGTAGGTTTGAAGACCACTTGATATTTTTTTTTTTTTTTTTTGGTGCTTCTTCTTTATCTGTTTGTTTACACACCTTGTTTTTTAAGTTTGAATTTTTGCACCTTGTTTATTTCTAACAAACTCACCTAGTACACTTGTCAAACAGCTCCTATGATACGCGGGATCTCGGTGCAGCGTGCCAATGTTGCCCCTTCTGTTTGTCAGCCAGTACAATGGTCGGAAATATCTCAATTGGCCATAAACAACGGATCCTCATTAACTGTTCTTGATCCAGTTCTCCCCACTATTCACCAGAGTATTGTGAAAACAGCCCAGAACCTGAGTGCTGTTTTGGACGCCAAATCGTTATTTAATATAAACACAGAAATCCATGCTGCAGACCTAGTACAAGCTCTCCCCCGGAAAATACTTGATGCAGAAATCATTAGTTATGATGAAACATTATCGTTTGGTAAGTTTTCTGACCCTCTAATTGTAGCCCACAGATGGACACCCATGGATATTCATACCAGAAATACACTTTTAGCCGTTTTGTTGAATACCTCTGAATTGATCATTCTTGAAAAGGAAACAATTGCCCAGGTTTATAAAGTCAAATATGACGTCAACGAATTGTTGATTGGTAACATGGATCCTTCTGATGCACATTTGAATGACAAGGGAGGTCTTAAATTGACTAATGGACAATTCCAGTCTCTTAAAATAGTCAGCTTTTGTTTTACTGAGGTATCGAGCTTTGTAATTTTAACAATTGCCTTGAATAATGGAGAAATTAAAATTTTTAAATTGGATGATGCCTTGCATCAATTGGGTAGTTACAGTTTGAACGACAAAGTAGGTGTAAAGCTTGAATGGAGCCCTAATAACAAAGAATTGATAGTAGTGACCAGCACTAATGAGATCGTGTCATTAAAAACTGAATTGAGCGATTCAGAATGTCAATTCAAATCAGTAAAGTCAATTAAACCTAGTAGTCGATTTTTAATTTCACAGGTGAAATGGAATGGAACCACCTTGTTGGTAGTTGATAGTGTAAATTTGCATGTTTTTACTAGTCCCAAAATGACTATAGAAAGTATCAAACTTCCGCATAACGCTTTGGCAACCGGGATCATTGTAAAGTCTGTGGATAAGCTAATTGCTGTGTATATTACTTTTGAAACTGGCCAATCTCATCAATATACTATAAAACGATCCAATGGAACCTTGGCAAATAGTAATAACAAAACTGCATTAGATACCGTTGTTTCTCAAGTCTTATATAAGTACCAGATGGAAAACTCTGCTTCATCACAAGATGATGAAACCAATTCCAATTTTGGATACTTGAATGATATAGTAGAAGGGAAATACTACAGTTATGGTAGTTCTTTAAATACCAATGTTATTGCCGTGGTAAGTAGAGTTGTTCCCAAAAGAGCAATCAACTATATCATACCGTCGAAAACAGATTTCAATATTGATTTCATTCCTATATCAAGTTTAGATGATACATTTAAATATATCACACCTTCAAAATCTACAAGTTTAGGATCTATATTCGAGTATTGGATTAATCATTTCCTGCAAATACCGATGATTCCTGGGCAATTGGACATTACACCAGAGTTTGTGGATGAATTGAAATCTTTTATGGGAACTTTTAAATATGAGCAACCCAAATTCAAAGAAAAATCAAATTTAGAAGACAGTATTGAAACCAATATATTACAAAACGAACAAGTGACCAACCTACAAATAAAATTCAGTATGAACACATCGTTGCTAAATACTTTGAACTTACTACTTTTGCTGAAAGTAGATGATAAATCTACAAAGAATTTGAATGACTTAATTGCTGAAGTGAATAAAGAGCAAGGTATTGTAGAAAACTATATCTTTCATCAAATAGGTTCAACAATTTTGGATTACAAAGGAACCCAATATGATATAGATAATTTTGTTAAACTCAGTTATTATAATTTGATGGAAAACAAAAAGGAGAAAAAACTCAATATTAAATCTGCAGATTTAAAGATAGATTCAATTGGAGTGGAAGAACAATTTAATATTAATGATACTAGTGTTATTGATAAAATATCTATTGGGTCTAAATCTGAACATAATTGGAAGCGATGCAAGTTAAGTTTGTTGCCAATTTTGCAAATTTCAAATAGGACAAACGAAACCGAATCTTTTGAATACGTATCTGAGGGTAGCTTCACAGATAATGAACTTGTTTCTACACTTCTTCGACAACTCAATTACTGCGTTTACAGTGGTAACAGGAATTTTTTAAGAAGGTAGTGAAGAGAATTATATATTGGAAGGATCTACTAATTATTGAATTGAAAGCAATACCCTGTATTAGTTATTCCAAAGAAAACTTGCAGGGAATTGTTTGAACCCTGTATCATTAACAAATTCGGCTTTCAAAACCTTTTTACATTTTTCTTGACTCCATACGATTTGCGAAGAAGACCATTTGATGAGTTGGGTTGAATTGTCAGGAGTAGGATCTGAAATTTTGGTCAACAAATAACCCAAACTAACCTCGGAAAGTCTTATAATTATGACACCTGCAAGAGGCATTTTTAGTATTGAAAGGTAGAAACAAAGAGTGAAACCGAAGAGAACACCTTCTCTTGATCTAATCCAAGTTGTTCTTTCACTATTGGTAAATTTAACTTTTGAAAAATAAGGTAAAAGTAAATCATACATATATATATGACATTCAGTAATACAAAGAATTACTGATATACTATAATCAAAGGGTAGCTTAGATATAATAAAAGTAAATGTAACAGCAGTTGTTAAATCAATAACATTAATCAAATTCTGGAATACCAATAAAACAACAATACATGTACCTATTTTTTCAGGTAAATATAATATTGAACAAACAAAACAGTTATAAAATATTAATGAAACATATCTTTTCAAATAACTTTGGAAATGAGTTAAAGAATCAGTAGGAATGAATTTTTTAAAATAAGTGATTGATTTTTGAACCATTTTAAAATTCGTAATAGGATTACTTGTTAAATCAAAAGTTTCCCTATCTAAATCCATTACTTTAGCGTATTTAGGGTTAAAAAATTCTAACAGTCTTTGGATAATTAAATCGCACATTTCCTGATTAGAGATTTTAGTGAAAACCACCATCAAAAGATTTAAATTTAAAACTCGATAAATGATTAGGTACACCAATTTCATTCGGAATAAGTGAGGGTTGCCCAGAAAATATTCCATAATATGAAAAATGATTTTTAATGTTATTATTGGGGTATAAACCACAAATTGTATAAAAATAGTGTCTCTAAAAATTTCTTTAAAAACTGTCAATAATTCACCATGGGTTTGGGTGAGATTACTATTTTGTAAACCTCTGTAAACGCCTAGGATTCCCAATTGGAACCCACGCAATATCCCCAATATTGACAAGCTGGGAGAAGGTTGGGATAGTAATATAGGAGAAGCCATTATAATACACAGTCAGCGATCAAGTGTGGTTCATATCAGCACGGTTGGGGCTAGATAACTTGAATTGAGATCAATTTAGTATTTAAATAAATCGCTTTGGTCTGAACGTGGAACCGTAGCGAGCGATCGAGAGAAAAAAGAAAAGGAAAAAAAAAAAAAAAGAAAGAAAGAAAGCAATTAGATGAGAAGAGGAGAACCAGGATAAACAAACAAATAATTGGCGAAAGAGGAACACTAGATCCATAAGGGTAATGCCAGCTTGATTCTGGGAACAGAATATGTATCTGGAGGTTGATTTCAAGTGTTATACGGTCTCTGTTCATCTAATATCACCAGTGTGTTTGGTGGACTGTTCTAAAGATGAGGTAAACGTTTAGTGTAAATTCTTAAATAGGCAATAGTGTAAAATAATCATCCAGCAACGAAGTGAGTATGGAACCTTGAACTGGAAGAAGGAAGACTTCTTGATGGCTCGGATGGATTAGGATAGGATGTATTTTGAAACGGTAAGTAGCTACTTTAAACCTCCTATTCCATAATTTGATTATTTGCATTAATTATCTTTCACCCATTTAATCCTCCAATCGTGCTTAAGAGTGTCTGCATCTATAAAGCTACCATGTTTTGTCTATCTACACACGCTTTTTGTATACCCGCACTGAGTCAAGACCAACGAGTCATTTGCGGGAATAAATGCAGCCTACTCCGGTACAAATGTCTAAGTATACGGAAGGAATAGCTCTACAAACAGAGTCAAAGGGGCTTTTTAAGCTTTCTGTTTCAACGGTGTGGCGACTAGTTTAAAAACAAGGTGTTGCAAAGTGGCATTTTGCTGACAGAGTCAAACCGGTTACTTAAAATAGTAGATCGTACGCACAAAAACAAGTGTTTTTTTGACTTGGTTTAGCTTTCCTCTAACCTTATTGTTGCCTTTTTCTTAATCCCTGAAAGTATTTATATGTAGAAGTGTAAAGCTATTTAAATAAGTTTGAGTGTTTGTTTTTACTTGTTTACTCTAAAACCTTGGAATTCGAATCATCATGGATGCCTTACTAGTTGAAAAACCGCAACCCGCCAATTTGCAGCCACCTCACAAGATGACTTCACTTGTTGAAGTGACCCATCATTTACCTAACGAGTTACCTTGTAGGGTTTTCTTCAAGAATGAATATGAACAGCCATCTAGGAGTTTTAAGATTCGGGGGATTGGTCATTTCATTTACAAGAAAGTGCAAATGGCTCGTGCTCAAGGTTTCACTGATATTGAAGTTATGGCTTCTTCAGGTGGGAACGCAGGATTGGCAGCAGCATATGCTTCAAAGCATTTTGGAGTCAAATGCACTGTAGTTTTGCCCAGAGCCGCTAAAAAAGAAATCATTTCCACTCTAAAGTCATATAATGCTACAGTTGTTGTTCATGGTAACGTCATCAATGAAGCTGATAAATATTTATGCAACACCTTGATTCCTTCTTTACCTTCACTGAAACATGTCATCTATTGCCACCCATTCAATGATTCTTTGATTTGGGATGGTCATAGTACTATGATAGATGAAATAGCTACTCAATTGGATGACCAAGATAAGGAAAAAGTGAGGAAAATAGTATGTTCAGTTGGTGGAGGTGGTTTGTATAATGGACTTGTTCAAGGTATAGAAAGAAATAATTTTCATTTCAATAAAGAATTAATGGAATTTTTATTGATAGAGTGTTCTCAAGCCCCAACCATGACTACATCGGTTAAAGCTGGAGAAATTATTACTTTGGACAGTGATAAAGTTAATTCAATTGCTACTTCCTTAGCATGTTCCTATCTTTCATCGAAGAGTCTTGAAAATTACTATAACCCTGCATTGAACTCTAGAATCGAAACCATTGATGATTATGAAGCTGTTGATGCTTTACTTACTTACTATAAACAAACCGGTATCATTGTAGAACCCGCTTGTGGTGCTGCATTATCAGTTGTTTACAATAAGTTGAATTTATTGGATAAAGAAAACAAATTAAACAAAGATGATATTGTGATTATTGTTGTTTGTGGAGGTTCTCATACCAATGCTACTTCTTTACAAGAATTCCAAACCATTTCAAATCAAAAGAAATGCAAATTATAATCAATTAACTATATAATGAATGAATGATGTTTTTAAATACTTTCTGATTAAAATTTATAAATTCTATTCTTTTAAAATCTCTATGTATGTATATGCTAATAATTTAAAGAATGTTCATTACTCAAAAATTCAATTTCTTCCTTGAGTTGTTCACAAATCTTATCGTGATCCTTTTCATCGTACAGTTGTAAGTTCAAATTTAATTCACAATGAATCCAATTAAGGTTTTTCATGATATGCAATTCAAAATCGTATCCATCCAATTCATTGAATAAATCATTGGTATAAATTCTTCTTCTTCTACTACTTTCAATTGGTCCTCTACCCTTTGAATTTTCAACAAAAAGCTCAAACGCATTCAATTTGGGCCAGTTCGCATGTAAAAATGCCAATTGAGATGATCTGTATAAGTGATACTTATAATTGTTTCTAGAATTATCTTTATGATGATTTGCTAAGATTGGTCTAGTGGTACTAAGATAATTTCGATTTTGAACATTGTTTTTCAAATTTTTCAATTTGGTTTGTAAGTTTTCAGGTTTATTATCACCATTTCCTTGAATATAATCAACAATTGGGTCATATTGTCCAATAGCAAAATATTGACGAGTTCCCCAATCATTGTGAGGACCAAATTCTCTAGTAAATTCCTTGACTTGATAATAAGGTAAATCTAATTTATGAGCTGCAGCAATAAAAGTTTCCTTATCACCTTCTCCTGCAGCACCTTGACTTAATAAAGCATAATAGTATTCCGGTCCATAGAAATTGTAATACATGGATAATACTAAAGTAGTAAAATGTACTTTTTTATCAATAAGTAATTGACCTGTTTCTGAAGAAGCTTCTGGAATAGTTCCTTTGCAATCATGATAAGAAATAACGTCTAATGATCTACCCTTTGGATCATCTGCAAAATAACTGTTTCTTACCTTATCTTCAGGATCAACAGTGATGTTTGCAATTTTATAAAAATCAGGAGATGTAGATCTTCTCCACATATCAGGCCAAATAACCAAATGACTTTCAGTGAATGGAGGATTTACAAAGAAAGAATCCACATTTCTTACTGGTAAATTGTCTGAATCCAAATATAAGATTCTTTGGAAAGAAGAAATCAAAATAGCCACATTTTTCAATTGAAATCCTTTAATAGTTTTAACAAATGAATCTGGGAGATATTCAGTCATAATTTTACATTGGGCATTAAAATTAGGCATAATTTCGTGACAGAAATTAAAATCAAAATCTTCTTTAGTTGGAATGATAACTTCCACAGGTAACATAGAACCCATATCTCTTAAAGATTTTATGGAAAGAAGTACCAATTGGTAATATTTCCCACCTCCCAAATAAACAATTCCATCACCTTTCATGAAATCATTATATTTACTATAGGTGTATAATTCTTCAGGGTAATCTTGTTCCATAGAATTCAAAAAGCATGAATGAGAATTCAGCATTGCTTCTTTTTCCTGATCTGATAATTGTAAGAAAGAAGATAACATTTGTTCAGTTCTGACTGGTTCTTCAATGAAATTTTCTCTCAAATGACCTCCATAAACTGGTATTCTACCCTCTCTTTCTTCATATGTAATGTCTTTACCTTCTCTGAACGGATAATGCTTATCATCGTTATATTTCTCTATATCTGGTTTACAAGAATGAACAGTTTTCATAAGCTTCACAAAAAATTCTTTGAAGCTGATTTTGAACTGGGAATTGAATGCTATTCTTTCCAGATCTTTGGAGATCATAGTATCAATAAACAATTTTTCCCTAGACTTAATTAAAGCATCATAATCGTAACCTTCTAAAATATGAATATCATATTGAATATTGTTGGCAAGTTGATGATCCATTGCTTCCCAAAAATGATGTGTCTTGTTATCTAAATTTTCTAAATTGGTACATTCATGTTTTTGAAGAACAACAAAATTATAACGATCATCGTAGACATAACCAGCTAAAGATCCTCCATTATGGTAGGCTAAACGTTCTAAATTAGTGAACGACGGACCAAACAAGAAATTTCCAAGTGATGTAGATATAATGTATACTGAATAAAGGGTAATGGCAAAAATTCCCAAGGTATATATCCATTGTTTTCTGGATCGTTTTCCCACTATGAGTAAATTCTTAACCGATAAATTCTGAGGGCTTTTCAAGCCAAAACTGTTGGTATTCATGGTATTATGGAAGGTATGAACGAATGAAAAGATTTAAAATTATATCAGGGGGGTTTGAATCTTCAAAATTAATTGGAAAGTTGTTAATTTAAAGTGAAAATGAATCAATGAAGTCTAAAACGAATGGTATTTTCAATGATTTAATTAACCTTTAGTTTGATTAGATTGCGAATTAAGCAAGTAAATTTTGGAATGTCTTCCGAATAACGCTTTATAATGACAACTTTGACTTGGTTAAAATTAGGTTTCGTAGTCCCTGTATTTAAGGTGTAAAATAATTTGAAATTACAAATGTAGAAGAATTAACTTCATATTATATGACATATATGTGATTGCAAGGAGTGAAAAAATGAAAGGTAAAATAATATTAATGATGAGTATGCAGCTTTCTGCACATTGATATTAGAGGAAACCTTAAATCAGAAGAGTAATTGATGCAAAGCGACTTCTTTTTTTTTTTCTTTTGGGTGTATTTTGCATACTATAGGATATGATAGAAAGATTGCGTGCTTCTTAGTGCATTTAAGTGAAGAAGGTGCTTGATATAGTTACGGGATTTACATGTGGTGAAGGAGAAAAAATAGTACTATCCACCACCTTTTTCTTGTTGGTATGGTAATCAGTAGAAGTGATGATGCAATCTTTAGTAACCTTTGAGTGATTATTTTTGGTTTGTTGTTAGTTCCTCTCAAAGATTCTTGCAATGATATGAGTCTCAATAATATTTCATGTTTTAAACATGATGTTTTAAACATGAACACTGCTCTTCTATTTATCAAATGGTTTGAAGAGATGGGCACTGGAAAGTGTTAAAAAAAAAAAAAAAAGAAAGAAAGAAACGAACTATAGTATTTCAACAATAAGACTTTCTAAGTGCATTACAATTCCAGCAAAAGAATTACAGAACAATTCAAGTTAATAAGTTTGAAAGGGGGGGGATCGAACAAATTAGCATTGTCAAACGGAAAAACTACATGGGTCGTACATGACTTACCGCTATGTAAAGTTATTGTTCATTAGACGAATCTATTGAGAGAAAGATATATGGTTTAACCGAATCACTATTTATAAAATAGTTTCCTCAACAAGTAGTAGAAAGCCAAATGAATTTCATAATTTTGTCCTTAATCGTCTATATTATACTCTATGTAATTTGACCGCCTCACAAATTGCTCAAGGAATGTTCTGCAAAATTAAATTTCTGCTAGTTTATATTCTTATGAGGGCTTAGTTGGTAAAAAATATTTTAATTATCAGCAACGTTCTGCCTTTTCTCAAAAAAAACAAATCAAAAAAAAAAAAAGTGGAAACCCAATTAATTATGTGCATACATCTTATCTATAAGCGCCAATTTCAAACACATGCTTCTTCGAGGGATACAATTTACTACATGTTTTGATAAATTAGTTAGTGTGGAAGTTTATTGTAAAATACGACTTTTCTTTTTAAATTTTAAGTCATTCAGAACACTGCTTGTCTTATACTATTTCTTTAAATTCAAATTGAACTAACCAGATGAACTGAATATTTTAGGCCAAAGTTTGAAATATAACTGTTCCTTGAGATTAGTACTCACGCGTAGATCTAGCTACGCGTCCTCCATTTCTTCAAGAATAACTATCAATTGGTGGAATTATGTTTTAGATTGGAATATACATTCATATCGTACTAAAAATTGACGCTTATTGAACTTTCTTTTTATTTTTTTATAAGTTTTATTTTTTTATGAATATGACGATTATTTTTTTAAGTTCTCCTGTTAAAATTATCGAGTAGAAAGGAGGTGGTTTGAAACGAGGATGGTTAAATTGGGCTTAAGGTTTTGAATGTGTGAGTCTGAAATGTTTAAAGAATAGATTTTGCATCTAATTTGCTGATTTTGCATCCAGTTTCAAGCTATTGAAGCTTTCGATTTCCTGTCTCTTCCCGGATAAAACTGTGTTTAGGTTACGCATTCACATAAAATACCTTTCCCCTGCTGAGATGCAGAATCTGTAAAAAAATTTAAATGCTGTAAGTTGTACTGAATTACCACCTAATTAGTGTCGTAAAATGTAATCATAAACAATAGAATAAATAAGCAAGAAATAAGCAAGAAATAAGAAGAGGATAAGGATAAAAATCTGAGATTTAGTTAAAAATTGTGGGACTTTAAGCCATGGCGCACCAAGTTACCAAAGGTGGCTTTTTCTTCGACCTTTTAAGCAACCAAGATACATACTAGTATCATTCTTGCGATATGTCTAGAAATATGTTTAACTTCGATCGTTAGTGTGTCAAAGCGGGTTTCCAAATTACGAGGCACGAAGATCTTTATTTTCACTTGAATTATATAATCAAAAGCACAGTTGATCTATTATGCATTGCAGGATTTGGTTTCAAATATATGGGCTGATGAAAAGTATATGTAGGAAAGCTCATGTGTGGGTAATCACTCAGTAGAAGACGCTTGGTGTTACTATCAGGCCAGTATTAATTGACTACTCAATCGTCTGTTTAGTCTGTTTATTCAGTGCTCGTTTTGAAGTCGTGTGTTTGGCACTATACTATTGAAGCACCGTAAGGACAATTTTTATAAAGCCCTCATAAAATACCACCAAGTAGTGTCAGCCAAAGTTAAAGTTCCAACCAGTACATATATCAATTGTTTTAATCGGATCATAATCTTCATTTTCTTTCTGCTTCTCTAGTAGTCGTCCTCTAACTTGCTCACCTAGTTTCGCTGTCGTAAATTGGCATCTCCCCTTAATGCGACCCGCGAAATTTGCTCTTTTGTTCTGATTCCATTTTTGCAACCAATTTATTTCCACCTGAGTAACCCTCTTTCTTAAGACCATTCGTACCCAAATCAAGCAAAAAGTCCTCAAGTCTTAAAAATGTCAAATTCTAGACGCACAAACAATTTGGTAGGAGCATTTCTGAAATTCAAAGGCTTCAATAACGCCGAATTTTTTACAAACGAAGGAAATTTAATGTTTCAGTCTATGGAGACTCAAAATGAGTATGTTACTACGGGAGACATCTTTAAGGCTCATTTGTATAGAGTGTTATTAATTACAATCTTGTTTGCTTATAAATATGCAACAATTTCAGTTCATTTGGTCTCTGAATACTGTCGAGTATTCCTTCTTTGTTGCCTGGTGGAATGGCAACAGACTCGTTGGATAATGATACTTTTCTATATAAGTAGAACAATTACAAGATTCTGGTACTTACAATTTGCAAGATTCTCCATCAATAACTTGAAAATTATCCCTCAAAAGAAACCAAACTCTCTTGGTTGTATTTTACAAGTCAACCATTTTTTACTGCAAACTCCTACAAGTATTCCACAAGCTTCAATTGGTGATAATCAAAGTATAGTTGTCCCGTCAAAAAGTTCGGTTCAAAGAGCTATAGCGGAGACATCAGAGTATATCGCCAAGCAGAAAATTCATTTCGCAGCCGAAGAAATTAAAGTTCTAAACGAATTGGCTAGTTTTGTTCATTGGTGTTGTTTGGCCGATATCCATTTAATTACATTTCATGAGTATCTGGGTATACTTTGGAATAATACAATCAACTTGGAAAAAATTCAAAATGCTATTTGGATTGAAATTCAAGGTGGCCGTCTCATTCAAGAACCAATTAATTTTATTATATTTGATAGTTATTCAGGTAACAAAACTCAATTTATATTGAATGATGAAGTAAGTAAGCAAGAAAAAACGGTTATTATTCATTTAAGTGATAAAAGATTATTTGAAAATAAATTGAATGATAATATTCAACAGCATATTGACAAATTACCAGCCATGGCTGATATTATTGTTAAATTTGACTCGTGTGCTCCAGTATATCGCACAAATGGATTTGTGGCAATAGCAAGCGAGAAAAATGAATCTCTTATTTATGTACACAAAAAATTTAGTTTCAGATCATTCGTGAAAGCTTTACATTATTATACGGGGAAAACGTCTAAATTGACAAATTCTATTGCGAAGGATCTGAAAACATTACCGTCAACACCCCCGAGTGTTCAGACTTTGTGGAGTCGTTTACTTAAACTAAGAATTTTTGATTTAAATTCAAGTTCAATAGGTAACTTTGATTTAGGGAAAGAAGTGAGCGATAAGTAAAGAGGCGAGAATAGGGCAAAAAAGTAAAAATAACAAAACAAAAATAAAAGAAGACAGGTAAATTAAAATAAAGGATTAATCTTCAATACTAGTTTTGGAGAAACGATTATTCTATAAATTTCCGATTTATTATAGGGTTCATTGATATACATATAGATGTTCAGGCATACATCACTGATTTTTAACATAATACGGCCTCTAAATGCAAGGAATTTAACAGGATTGATAACTCGAACCGGTGTTCAACGTCATAGATTCAAACCACATACAACTTCGTTTTCAACTACTAGTCGACTATTTAATAAGAAAGATTCTCCAGCAGAGGGCGAAGTTCAAAATGGAATCATTGAAGTAGAAGTTGACAATACCAACTCTACTGAAATTGAAAAACAAATACATAATCCAGATCAAATTCTTAAAGAGGAAGAAGTTAAAGTTGAAGACACAGAAGATAGTGGATATTTAACTACAATTTTTGATGGCAAAGAGCCATACCTTGATACTTATCAAGTTTATAGGCAATTAGTTAATTCTGGATTTACCGAATCTCAAGCCAACTCTTTAATCAGCTATTTAATTGCTCAGATAAACAAAAAAGTTTCCAAATTAACCGATAAGTTTTCACAAATTTATGAATTGGAAAATGAGAGATACTTATTTGAGAGTGCACAACAAGAATTAAGAGTTGATGTAACAAGGTCAAGAGAACAGCATATAAATGAATTAATTGCTTTGATTCATATCTTGGAAAGAGATTTTCAAGTTATTAGTGATGAGTTAAATAATGATTTTATCCAAATGAAAAATGATTCACAAGTTTCATTAAATGAACAAAAATCTGAAAATACGTTGCATTCCAAGAAAATCAATTTAAATATTCAAGAAGCAAATCATAAGATTACTACTGAACTTATTTCATTAATGAGATCAGAGATTGAAACTCTTCGTTGGAATATTTCAAGATGGGGTATTCAAGCTATTTTAGTAACAGTTTTCTCTGGAGTTGCCATATATTATGTTTATAAGGCTAAAGTAGTAAGAAGAGAAAATGAAAGAGAGTTTGTTCCTTTAGTTATTTTTGAACCTAGTGAATTGGATGAAGATGACTATCATACTGATTTAGATAGGACTCTGATAGCTTAATTGAAATGTGTCAAGATAATAAATAACGAAATTTGATAAAAACAGTTTGTAAAACAAGAAAAGACGTAGAACAAACCTCAAATTTTAACAATAATTTCAATAACTTTGTAGCAAAGAAGTGTGACCGAAGAGCAAGGTTCATATTTCCAGATTTCAATAATTTTGAGATTAGAAAATCTAGATTTGCCAGAAATGTCTGAATCTTGCGGGACGGAAGCGTGTAAACCCAAAGCATGTTTGATACAGGACTGCTTAAAGGCCAATAATTACAATGAGAGTAAGTGTACCAAGGTCATAGATGATTTGTACCTTTGTTGTAAGAAGTTTTATGAGCAAAATGGCACTGAGGCGAAGAGCGTTTGTTGTCCGAAATTCAACTTGCTCCAATTGAAATTGAAGCAGAGAGAATTGGGGAAGATCGATGCAGAGATGATCAATCATAGGAGTACATAAGATGAATGTGATATGGGGTAAGAATATCGTGTGTGTATGGGATGTGTATACTGAGTAGTGGATAGTGGGTAGTGGATAGTGGATAGTTGATAGTGAATAATAAATAGTGAATAGTGAATAGTGAATAGTATAGAGAGTTTGTGAGTGAATTTGTAGGAATATCATGAGCAACAGGATGAGTGGCCAGTAGCATATCTAGCATATGTGTAGAATATGTCTAGGACGTGTTTCATGCTTATCACAGTGTATAGAAATGCGTAGCTAAAATGATTAATAAACGTCATATCCAAAGTATCATGAATTAAATTCTGGGTCAACATAGCCAAAATGCGTGAAAATACTAGTAACTCGACATTGGATGAAGTAGCATACTGACTGAGCAGGTTGTACATCCTGCTTCTAGTACTTGACGGTCAGGAATGTTGCTCGGACTCAAACCACTTACAGTCAACTTCTGAAAACATGACATTATGAACAGTTCATCCAAAACAGTCCATTTAACAAATCAAAATCTACATTCTACATCTGTAAGTTTAGAACCGCATAGTCAAACTAGAAAGTAAGACATGACATAGCTAGGCTGGTAAAAACTATTTTTCTAAGGAGGCACCGAGCACGATAAAACCACATAGTGATTATCGATTACATGTGGAAGAAGTCATGCAACCCGTGACTCTAATGGGCTCCTACAAAAGACATTGTATTAATGAAGAAATAATTTTTACCAAAAGATGAGCTTGTATAGTCGTCGTGAGGGCCGGGTAACTTGGTGGTTTGCAAATTCAAAAATAATAATTCCCATTTTAGTGAGGGTTCAAACGAATGTTTGCAGGACACTTTAGTATAGCGAAGTAAGCGTTATATAGGTTATTGGATGAAATTAGGGGAATATGTTGATACTTGAAAATCAAAACTTAGTGAAGAGGTTTTTAGGTGGGTTATGGTCTAAATTTTAACGCCTATAGGCCGCTGTTTGTGTATTTATATGACTATGTTTGAAGATTGGTTACTTGTAAGCTTTGTCTGGCAGTAGAAGTAGACAATAAAGCCATTATGGGTTGAATAAAAGACTAACTGAGAGGTATCTTGATGGAAACAATGTTACAAGTAGTCTCATCTTATTCCAGAGGTCCAGAATCTATCTACAAGCCCAATAACAGCCATATGCTGGTTTTAAAGACCATAACGAGTTGCCATTTTGTTTGCAGCCAATTCCAAATTTAGACATTGGTATAATTATACCCGTTCACATGGTAATTGTAAATCTATGTACATTCGGCCTAATTTTTGGGTGAGGTTCGATCATAATCGTGAGTGGTTGGTAGGTAAGTTTTTAAATCTAGGTTAGTATGAAATTCGGTTGTTAGACTGATTGCTATACAATGCGGTTACAAGGTGAAATGAATAAAAGACTATAAGCACCGCGCTATTCACCCTGCCCCCGAATTGAAAACTTCAATTCATTCACAATTCAATATGGTTAATTTTGTATACATACTTGATTCATCGCTCAAATACAAGATTTGGTCGGTGACATTGTTGATAGAAGTGCTGGATCGCACCGACACATCATATTTCTTGAGGGCTTCCTCGATCGAAACAGGGTCTTTGCCACTCTCCTTCAACTGTTGCCTTAACAACGCAATGTGAAGTGCCATTTTAGTCACTTTTTTGTTGTTTTCTCTTCTTTCATTGATCACCAAAAGGTTCTTCCGTTTGGTGGCATTGTCAAATTGAACTTGTTGATTTTTCAACGTCTTGATGTTTAATAGCACTGTCTCATTGACCACTTTCTCGAGCTTGATTCGATTTGTGTAATTGTCCACCGCTAAGAAAGAAATGGTAATCATGGTAATTAATAATGAAACGTCTCTGAATGATCTGGAAGCATTGTGTTGTGACTGGGGGTTTTGTTGTGCAGAAAGATTGGACGATGGCTCAGGATTGGGCTGCTGTGAAAAATACACCGGTGGTTTGACTTGAAGCTTCGAGGAGCTCGTACTAAACGACTTCTGGATTGACCTTTTAAACATGGTTAAATATTTTTTACTTTAGTGTGTTCTGGTGTATATGCCGGCCACAATCAACCGCTCAGAGGAGAGCCCACAATAACAGTTGCTGATAGAGGACTACTAGTAGATATTTAATTGCCGGCATAGAGCCACAGGTAGAGTCGTAAACAGTATAAAGCTGATAGAAAGCTAATTAGGTGAAACCCGATGTCGTACGACACGGGTTAGCACAGAAATGGAGATTAAAAAAGGTAATGAGTAACTACTTTAACGGTTGCATATCGAAGGGTATCTAATGACCATCAAATAGATGTCCAGTGCAGCTTTCACTGTAACTCCACAAATATTTCAGTGATATTGCACTGACAGTTCACGGTTCCCGCTCGCACAGCGTTGCCTACAATAGATGAAACTATACATCCAAAAGTCAAACCCTCATCGACTCAGAAATGATGGTAGAAAACTTTTTCCACACATACATCCCTCAAACGGTATGCGGACTTCACTCGGGGATGTCTAATATCATCTCTTTTTTCATTATTCCTTGAAAAACGTTGATTAGATTATACACAAAACACTTAGTGCTTTCTGGATTCAGCAATGACCTTGTTCATGTCTTCGACCTTTCTCAAAGCTCTCTTGTGGGTTCCCAATCTCTTCTTGGCTAACTTCTTGGCTCTCTTTTCACCAGCGTTTCTGATCAATTCGATCAATCTTCTTTCGTATGGGGCAAGACCAGCGACTTCCTTGACGATGTCTCTGACGAAAGCGGTTCTCTTGGAGAGAGCACCCTTTCTGTAGGAGATCTTTGGAGCAACTTCCTTGACAGCGGTCTTGTGGCCCTTGTTTAAACCAACAGCAATACCAGATCTAGCCATTTTTGATGAATGTGTGTTAATGGAAAAGAAAAACTTGTGAATAAAATTTTTCAATGAGGAAGGGTGTGCAGGCAGGAGGTGTTGATAGTAAGAAAAAGGAAGGAAGCACGCGGTAGTGCATACGGCGCCTTTTGTGTGACAAGGGCTTTTGTGTAGCTACGAAATGGGAGCTGAGTGAGATGTGACTGTTTATTATATACAGGTTATATATAGGTGAGAATGAGAGTGGAAAGAAAGAGAAATGGCAAAATGGTGTCCTGTATATGGGGACCATCCGCACCCGTTCTCTTGTGCTTTAACACGCTGCTCTCTGTGCTCTAGCGTACTAGTGGAACCTAGTTGACTAGTGAATGAAATTTGTACTATCAAATCCATATTCATCTAATCTTTCAATTAATTGAGGCCAGGTTAAAGTGATATTTTCGCGCACAAATCTTTCGTAATTTAATTCAACATAACTATCTCTTTGAGCCAATTGAAATAATTGATCTACCAACTTTCTTCTACCCACGATAAATTCTCTTCCATCTTGATGAACGTAATATACTTGAGTTTTATCATACTTTGGTAATTCATTGAATGATTGTCTATTCAACACTTTATATTTCAATTTCCATCCTAATAATCCTAAAGTCTTCTCTCTAGCTGGCTTTGTTTTAGTTAAATAATTATCCAATCCACCTTCTTTAGTAATAGTTTTCAAAACTTTAGTAGACACCTTGACTTTGATGAGTTTATTCAAGGTTTCTGACCATAACTTCTTGTTGACTATATTGGGCAAAACCACTCTTTTATTCTTATTTTCGGCCTCGGAGCATGTGTGTCCTGATCGACGTTGTAAACCCCCGTATAATCCTCTATTTTGACGTTTGAAGAACCTTGCTTCGTACTTATATTGAGGGAATTCTGGTTGTTTGAGTGGAATTTTCATGCCGTGAACGATCTCGTCGCCTGGGTTGTATACGGTCTCATCGATGGATTTGGTGTAGTTAAGAAGTCTTGAGTACTCTTTGGAGCGTTTATGCAAGAGAGGGGCGTTCAGGTGGAACGCTCTAGCCTGTACGGACCAGATTTGACGGAAGAGATTCATGATGATGAATGAGTGGAAAATGAACGAGTATACAGGATGAGTTTTGGGTTAATGAGAGTGCAATGAAAATGAATAAAATTAAATTAAAAAATAAATAAATGATTAAAAAAAAATTAAATGAATAGCACTAAACCACCAAACATTAACGATTCTCAGCTTTTGAATTCCACAGTCAATCATTTGCACATGGATAATGCGAGCTCAATAATTCCGACTGTTGTGACCGCGGGTGTTGGGAAGTTGGTAGCCATGAAGACGTAGATCGGCAGGAAATTGCATTGTATAGTGGACTTAAGAACGATTGTGTAGTTTGGTTGTCCTGCCAAAAGAATGTAGACTCAAGGGAAGAAGTCGATTTGTGGAGATGTAGTATTAAAAAGAAGGTCAGAGGATTTTTTTTAAGATTAAATGTGGGATGTTTTAACCACCAGAAGTTAAAATGAATTAGGTTTAAGAACTAGAATGTGAAAAAAAGGAAGAATTGTCAAATATTAAATACCAAAGAAGTAATATCCACAAAAATTACTTGCAAGTATGATAAAGTAATTTGAAAATATCTTTGTATGGCAATTTGAAAATATCTTTGTATGATGCAATTTGAATATCTTTGTATGATAATGCAATTTGAATATCTTTGCATTAAAATGCAATTTGAAAATATCTTAGTGTGAGAATGAAATCCAAAATCAGTAGCTGGAATTCACTTTAGAGCAACTTAGTTGAGTTTTAATACATTGGCAGGCAGTGAACTGGTACAATACTTTTGCTTTGAACCACTTGTTAGGCTACATCAATTCATACACTATATACACTATCCGCGAGACACTTATAGGCCAAAAATATGCAGACCGCCATCAATGTTAGTATTTTGCCCGGCAGGTTATTGGCCCCGGCGATATGCAGCAGCATCGATTAGCAAGCAGCATCAAAGCAAGCGGCCATCGATTATCAGACAAAACAATCCTCTAAAATACAAGTCAATTATATCTTTATAAGAAGCGCAGCAATTTTTGAGTTACAATAATCATTCGTGTAATAAACATAGACATGGCTACAATATGGGCACTTGTTGTTTTGCATGTGTTTTTTATTTTGCATTATTTTTCACTGTTTTTCATCGTTAATTCGCTTTATTCATTTTTCAGCCATTTCTTCATGCGTGAGCACCTACAGGTATTTGTTCATAATGCATCAAAGTAGGAAGAAAACACCAAGGTGAAGAAAACAAGAGATAGAAAGTGATAGAAAGAGATGATATAAACCTAAAAGAGTAAGGAATGTTAACCAAAAGGACCAGAAATTTAATTTTGCCGCTCAATAACCACCACCCTCCAGTCTGTTATCTTATTCCATCTGCAAAATCGCGGTTATTTCTTTATCGGTAGAATTATCGTTAATTCCTCTTGCAGTATAGGAAGAGTAACAGAAGAATAGATTGGTAACAATTGAGAGATGAATCAGCGCATGAAGATATGATGTAAATAAGGAAATCTTAGACATAATAAGGAAATGATGATATGTATATAATATTATTAGCATCATTCCACTTCAATTAATCTATTTTACAATTGATTTCCCAGTCCATTTTGTTTGAAAATCTATTTATCGTTTATCAGCAAACTTATTTGCTTTATTACCGTTTCTTATTTCAAACATTAGGTTTCCCAACGCTTCGAACTACCAACTTTTTTCGATCCTTGTTGCTGTCACATCCTTTTCTATATCCATAGGTCATTTCTCTACTTCTTTGTTATCTCAACCCTCGTCTCTATCCTTCAAATGTCTCTATTCCCATCGCCACAGGCTCTATTTCTCTTGTGCTTTTTTTTTTTTCTTTTTCCCTTGCCCTTCCCTTTTTTTTTCCCTCTATTTATCATTAGTTTAAATCCTAATATTTATTATTTTTGACTATTTTGGTTTTCTTATACCAGACCTAACGGGCAATAAGTATGTACAAGAAACCGACAGATGCAATTGTTTTTGGATCTGATTGACCTTTCAATTAATCACATACTAACCAACCTAAAGATGGCTGAATTTGCAAAGTCAATCTTTGGCTTTTATAAAAAGGAGGGCGACGAATCTCATCCTCATGGCCACTCTGAAGGTCACCCTTCTTCAGAGGGGGAATTCCGGTCGTCGCCTACTCCAGAGGATATGAATAAATCTCTGCATCGCTTCTATCCCAAAGCGTTGGTCTCAGCTGCTCCTACCACTGCAGTGTCGGACAATTCATTGGCTTATGGTACCACATCCACAAAAACCCCTGAAGAGGTAAATCACACTATTCGCCCACAAGCTCCACAACTGCTGCAACAACATCTTCAACAACAACTTCAGCAGCAGCAGCAGCAACAGCAGCGTCAACAACTGAACTTCAACCAACCAGTTCTCTCCAATTCGAATATAATATTGTCTTCTACCACTCAAGTGGACGCATCTCAGGAGACATTGCGGAATTCAGATTCTTCTGCAAGTCCAATAATCATTACCACCGATGAAACTGGTCAGAATTATGATCCAAACTCTCAAGGTAGACCTACCCAACCAAAGGGGAAACTTCGAGTGGTAATTTTTGAAGGCAAAAATCTTTTGATCAATCTGGATTTGGCTCAACCTTATGTAGTTTGTACTTTTGAAAGTTCTGAGTTTGTCACCAATGCAAGTGGAATTTCTTTCAATAGTCATCCTGGGAAAAACTCATCTGGAGGGTTTGGTGCTGTTCCTGTGAGAGGAGCGAAATTAAATAAAACAAGACCTCCTTTATATCAAAGACAATCATCTACACAACATTTGAATAATAATATAGGACTGACAAATCCACTGTGGAATCATGAGGCCACTTTCGATGTGGTTGGTTCCAAATCTGATCTTGATGTGTCTGTATATGATGCAGCAGCTGATGATTGTTTTTTGGGACATGTTAGAATATCTCCCATCACTTCTTCAGGTAACAATAAATCTGGAGTTGAATGGTTTGAATTAAAACCAAGAGTTATTGGAGAGCGTATTCATGGAGCAATTAAACTTCAATGGGAATATACTCTTCAAGATAAAAAATCTTATGGCCCCGATGATTTTGAGGTTTTAAGATTATTAGGTAAAGGTACTTTTGGACAAGTTTTCCAAGTTAAAAAGAAAGATACTGGTAGAATTTATGCTATGAAAGTATTACTGAAGAAAGTGATTGTTAAAAAGAAAGAAATTGCTCATACTATTGGAGAAAGAAATATCTTAGTCCGTACATCTGCTGCTGCTTCATCTTTTATTGTTGGATTGAAATTTTCTTTTCAAACCCCAACAGACTTGTATTTGGTTACAGATTATATGTCTGGAGGAGAATTATTCTGGCATTTACAAAAAGAAGGAAGATTCAGTGAAGATAGAGCTAAATTTTATATTGCTGAATTAATTTTAGCATTAGAACATCTTCATGATAATGGAATTGTTTATCGAGATTTAAAACCAGAAAACATTTTATTGGACGCTAATGGACATATAGCTTTATGTGATTTTGGATTACTGAAGGCTAATTTAAATAATGATGGTACAACCAATACGTTTTGTGGAACTACTGAATATTTAGCTCCTGAAGTTTTATTAGATGAAAGTGGATATACTAAAATGGTTGATTTTTGGTCACTTGGGGTATTAATTTTTGAAATGTGTTGTGGTTGGTCCCCATTTTATGCTGATAATACACAACAAATGTATAAAAATATTGCATTTGGGAAAGTCAGATTTCCTAAAGAAGTTTTAAGTCCTGAAGGTAGATCGTTTGTTAAAGGACTTTTGAATAGAAATCCAAAACACAGATTGGGACTGCAAGGAGATGCAAGAGAACTTAGAGCTCATGGGTTTTTTGCTGATATTGATTGGGAATTATTACGTCAAAAGAATATTCCACCTCCTTTTAAACCTCATTTATCGTCAGAAACTGATACTCTGAATTTTGATCCTGAATTTACAAATGAACTGACTTCAGTTTTAAGAAGAAATATGGAATTAGCAAGTACTCCTTTATCTCCTGGAATTCAAGCGAATTTTAAAGGTTTTACATATGTTGATGATCTGACAATTGAAGATCATTTTGGTAAATCTCATAAATTTAGAAATCCTGGAAGTTTAATATTGCAAGATATTAATTTACCACCTGACGAAGATGCAATTGAAGATGATAGGATTGAAGAAGATGATGAGATGGAACTTGATGATAGAATGGATGAAGAAGAATTCGTTAATGGACGTTTCGATTTGTAATATTTATTATAATAAAAGGCTATTTATATGTTTAAAACAAGTATATGTATATATGTATTATAGCTGGTTTCTGTAAAGGTTTGTTAAAGGCCCCACAGGGTGGTTCAGGGTTTAGTATCTATATTGGTTCTTGATTCAGTTTTAATTAAACATTAAGGTTTTGTCTCTAAATAAGAGTCGCACAATGAAAAAAATAGCGAATATATTCTATTAAAGAGCAACAGAGTTAACATCCAAATACAACTCAGAGCCCGTGTTGATCACCGATAGAAGGTAAATTTTACTCAAACACATGTCATAAATAACCATTATTCAATTTCAAACATAAAAACCGCAATTTAACACTCAAATGCTCTCAAGCTATTGTTTTCCACTGGTATCTACCAAATTCCAGCTACCAGTGTTGCATGTTATCAGTGCAAAAAGAAAAAAAAAAAAAAAAAAAAGTCAACAAGTACGTTCTGTATACTACACAAGCGTTTTCTCTCCTTCTCCACCACACAAACACCATGCAATCTAGAGCAGGAAGAAGGCGAAACACCAGGCCTGGGTACAGCCAGGCGCCCGCACCAGCCGCGGTACCTCAGCCACCCAAGGAGGAACCTTCCAATCAGCTCCACGACGAAGCAGACCTTATATCTTTCCGTTCCGACGCCCTCAACAGATTTATCTTCAACCAAGAGCTATTGGAGAATGTTACTTCGAAATATGTACACACATCGAAGATTGAGCCTCCGAGACTGTTCCCCGAAGTATTGAAAAGGGAAGGCGAAGCCAAACCGGACGAAGTATACTTTGGAACTTTGGAATTGATGAAGCAGAAGCAGCTAGACTTGAGTAAAGAAATTGAACATCTAAAAAGCACACAAGTGGATAGTTTTGACCAAGAATATCAATTCCAACAAGAATCTATCAAGAGAATGGCGGCGGTTCAAAGCCATGTGGTTTCGGCGCCCATTTTAGAGAAATATGATCAATTGAACCAGCAAATATTGGCACAATTAAGCATTAAATATAAAAAAACATACAAAGATGAACCTCGATATAAGCAAAGCAGCGTGAAATTTCAAGATATAACAATAGAAAGGGCTCCGGACGGATATGATCCTCATAACATAGCTAGCTTTATAGAAAAGGAACCGGAAAAGAAGGAGGAAGAACCAGAAGCGGTCGTGGACCTCAATGAACATCCTCCTGGGCATGAAAAACCAGACCATAATACGGATACACAACTAGAAAATGAGCATGGAAATGCGTACGAGCATGGAAATGGCACTGGACCGGATCACCATGGACCACCACACAAGGAAGAGGCAGATGTGTACAATAATCAGAATCATGATGGTTTTGAAGAGATGGATTTCATGAATTTTGAGCGCCCAGCAGAGCAGAGCCAAAACACCAATGCTGCAGGCAGCTTTATGATGGGGGATCAAAAAATGAATGAAATGACAGATCTTTTCGAAGAAGATGGAGTTCTGGGTAGTGGGATGGATAATATGGATGATCTTATTAATTTTCAAGGAGAAGAGGATAATGATATGGACGACGGGTTTGATCAAGATTTCTTGAGTCAAATAGACCATTCTATGGAGTGAAATGTAGTTTAGAAGGGGTGGAAATATCACCATTTGATAGTAAATACAAGATTAACACAATTTAGGTGTAGATAGAGCTACAATAACAGATGTATAAGTAGATCTCACATAACTACCAAGCTCGTTATCGCAGAAGTGTATACAATCCAAAACTTATTGTTTGATTTTCACGCTCAGTCCTTATTTTTGGGAAAAGGATTGTTTTTGACGCATCACGTGTGATAAATAAACAACATAAA
Organism: Kurtzmaniella fragi; assembly: GCA_030581955.1. Classification (NCBI taxonomy): domain Eukaryota; kingdom Fungi; phylum Ascomycota; class Pichiomycetes; order Serinales; family Debaryomycetaceae; genus Kurtzmaniella; species Kurtzmaniella fragi. The sequence continues at coordinate 56,476 of JAKTWE010000036.1, forward strand.
CACCCATGGATTTGGCAGAGGAAGACCCTGTAAACGGCCCCATGGGTGCGTCTGGGCAACCCGAGGGGCCTTCAATCTCAGATACTGTGGAAACGATGCCCCCACGAGCTCTTCCTACCGCTACCATTCGTGCTGAACATCAACGTTTACAATTGCAAAGTCGGATCAAAATAAGACAGCAAAAATTGAAGATGACCTTTTGTGGGTATATATCAGTGCTTACTTTCTTTGCATTACTTCAGATCGTAGGAGTGATCCTTTTCACCCAAGGTTTCCTCTTATCCAGAAATGTTCTTCCCGACATTTCCGACGTTCCTCCTCTGGATCCTCCAGTATTTGATAAGATGGTCTTAGTGGTTATAGACGCTTTAAGGTTTGATTTTGCTATTCCTGTTGAAGACTCAGATCAACCTTATCATAATGAGTTGACTTTATTGCATGATATAGCCTCCAATCATCCTCAAAATGCGTTTCTTCTCAAATTTTTGGCTGATCCTCCAACTACAACTCTTCAACGATTAAAAGGGTTAACCACAGGTTCTTTACCCACTTTCATTGATGCTGGATCGAATTTTGATGGAGATGCCATCAATGAAGACAACTGGATATTACAACTTCATAAAGCCAATAAAAGTATTGCTTTCACCGGTGATGATACTTGGAAAGCTTTGTTTTCAGAGTACATGGAACCTGATCTTTTCCATCCTTTTGATTCCTTGAACGTTTGGGATTTACATACCGTTGATAACGGTGTTATATCTAATATGGATACTTGGTTACATAAGCCATACTCTGGGAAACCTTGGGACATAGCCATTGGCCATTTACTTGGTTTGGATCATGTGGGCCATCGTTATGGTCCAAATCATCCAACTGCTCGTACAAAGCTTCGCCAAATGGATGATTTCTTGAAATCAGTAATGTCTAACATTGATGATAAGACTCTTATGGTGGTTTTGGGTGATCATGGGATGGATAGTACCGGTAATCATGGTGGTGATTCTCCTGATGAATTGGAACTGACTTTATTCATGTATTCTAAACGTAAGAATTTCCATCATTTAAATTCTGATGCATACAATATTTCTAATCAAGGCGCCTTTCATCGATCAGTAAATCAAATTGACCTTGTACCAACATTGTCTCTTCTTTTAGGAGTACCAATCCCCTTTAATAACCTTGGTTTCCCCATTGAAGAAGCTTTTAAATCAACAAAGGCATTCAAATCTGCTTGTAAATCTACAATTGATCAAATTCATAAATTTGTGATCAAATCGGAACTTGCCACTGATCAAAGTATTAATGACGTTAGACAACAATTGGAAACTTCAAAAGATGATGCTACTTATATCAAGATTGCTTCTAATTATCAAGCTCAATTTTTGGCACAATGTAAAGATATGTGGGCCACTTTTGATCTCAAATTAATTGTTATTGGTTGCCTTGTACTTCTTGCATCGTCAACTTTTATAATTACATACGCCAGACTTATTCCAGCGGTAAGAGTGTCCACAATGTCATTTGAATTCATAGGATCTGTGATTGCAATGCTGTTATTAGGCTTAGTGCTTCTGTTTTCCATCCATTTGATACTTCGTCCTCAGGGGTTTTTGCTCCGTCATACATGTGCTATAGGTGCCCTGTGTGGGATTTTCATTGGGCTTTGGGCTCCTATAATGGATAGATTCAGTATAGCTTGGTTAATACATCAAATGCTGGATTTTTTCATCTATAATTTTAACGGATGGTCGACTTTAGGAATCGTCTTCATAGTTATCCACTCAGTTATATATGCATCTAACTCGTTTGTGGTATGGGAAGATAAAATGGTACTGTATTTCATTCTTTCATTTGGATTTTATTGTCTCGCTCAATGCATATTCAAATTGAAAGACACTGGTATACGTACATTGGCTATTGCCCATGCCGTCACATTTATTATATTATCTAGAGTTGTGTCCATGATCAACTTATGTCGCGAAGAACAGGGTCAATACTGTACCAATACCTTCAAAGTGACTTGGTGGTCTATTTTGTTGTTGTATGTGGTTGCTTGGTTTCTTCCTGCGGTTGTCAAAGGATTCTATCAGCTCTCAGATTCGTATCATCTGGCAGCTCCAGTTTGGATAGGGTTAGCTTTGCGATACTTGATGTTTGCTAACGCTATTTACTGGTCATTGGAATATGTGACTAGCAATTCAGAATTGATTGGTGAATTACTTTCTTATTTGTTTAGAAATGAGAATATTACATTGAAAGTATCAAACTTTATATTATATTTGGAACCATCAATTGCAGTTATTAAAAGATCAATTGCTGGAATTGTTATGTTTATATCAATTGTGATTGGAATTTTCAATTGGTCACAAGGACCCTTATGTGTCAAATTAAATCCAAATTCTAGGAAGGATATCAATTTTGGACCCAATGAAAGAAAAATGGAAATCTTAGGCATTAATAATGTTTATGGTTCATCATATGTACTTCTTTTACTTACTTTTGCAGTGCCTATCATGCTTGTAAACAAACCAATCGGTATACTTTCTTTATGTATGCTTTTGGTACAAATTCTTTCACTTATAGAATTATTTGATATTTTACAACTTAGAGATAATATAATTGCACCAACAATGTTACTTTTATTGGCTTATCAACATTTTTTTAGCACTGGTCATCAAGCAACTATTCCATCTATTCAATGGGATGCTGGGTTTATTACTACAGAAACAATCACTTTCCCATTCACTCATTTGAACATTGTTCTTAATACTTTTGGATCTTTTATTTTGGTATGCTTATCGATACCATTGATAACGTTGTGGAAAATACCTCCATCATCCAAACCCATAACTGTTTTATCCCACATTGTAGCAAACATCACCAGTGTTTTATCCTATCAAACAGTGATCAGTGTACTGAGTTTTGTGTTTGCTGGACATTTCAGACGTCATTTAATGGTGTGGAAGATATTTGCACCAAGATATATGTTTAGTGGAATGTTATTAATATTGATGAATGTGTTGTTAATAGCATTGACTCTTGGTTTTGCAACTGCAAAGTTGTTAACTCAAGTGAATCGTATATTTGGGAAATAGCATAGACAATAGATATTTATAAAATTTAAAACCAATAAGCAATGTAGTAAAAAAAAGTACCACTTGTTGATGTTTGTAAAACCTTCTTTTATATTTCAATTGTAGGAATTACTCACATGTCCCTCTCTTTGCAGCACATTGAAGTGACACAAACTTTAGATGCAGCTGATACGAATGCAACCCAAGTAAAATAAAAAACACGAAAAAAAAGAAAAAGAATTTTGAATTTTGATCCAGTGCTGATAATGATCCAACGAGTGGTAATATTGATTATATTAGCTGTATGTGTGAGTTGTGGAAGTGGATCATACTCAAAGGAACATGTTCGAACGATGAGACAAGAAACCAAGGATCTTTTTGTTCATGGCTGGTCCCTGTACATGAAATATGGATTTCCTTATGATGAAGTGCGCCCAGAAGGTTGTACACCATATGGGCCAGATTATGATGATATAGACGATCTTGTTAGGAATGATGCTATGGGGAACACTTCACTGACAGTTTTGGACAATATTGACACATTAATTATAATGGAACAGTGGGATGAGTTGCTGTTCATAATTGAATATCTTGAACATCATAAAGATGATATATTTAATCAAGATACAGTGATTCAAGTGTTTGAATTTACTATAAGACAGTTAGGAGGACTTATGTCAGCTCATTTATTATTAGAAATGCTCCAAAGTCTGAAATCGCATCAACATATACCTACGATAGTTCAATATAATGGATTTTTATTGGATTTGGCTTATACATTAGGGAAGAAACTTTTACCTGCTTTTAAGACTAAAACCAGAATACCAGTTCCAAGAATAAATTTAGCTAAAGGAATAAAATCGGTACCTAAAAGGCTACAACAGGAAACATGTTTATCAGGAGCAACTACTCCTGTATTAGAATTTACTCTTCTTTCTCGATTGACTGGAGACTTTGAATTTGAAAAATACTCAGATGCTACGTTTTGGAAACTTTGGAGTTCAAAATCTAATCTTAATTTATTACCCATGTCTATAGATCCTCTTAAAGAGATATGGTTAGATTCGGTGACTGGAATTGGAGCATCGACAGATTCATTCTATGAATATGCTGCCAAACTGTCAATATTATTTGGAGATTCGGAGATGTGGCATGTGTTTCTGGAAAGTTACAAAGCCTTAATTACTCATTCAAGGTCTCCTAACTTGAAAGTTTTTCCTAATGTTGATGTTCAGACTGGATATGTTGTCAGTGATTGGATTGATCTGTTGGGTGCATTTTGGTCTGGTTTACAAGTTTTAACTGGGCAAGTAACGGATGCAATCAATACTCACTTAATGTACTGGAAAATATGGAATACATACGATCTGATTCCTGAAAGATGGATATTCCTCCCCACAAACGCAAAGGATTCTATAGATTTAGAATGGTATGCTCTTAGACCCGAGTTTATAGAGTCGACTTATTATTTATTTAGAGCCACCCGGGACCCAATGTATATAAGAATTGGAGAAAGAATTTTGCATTTATTAAAAACCAGATATAAGACTCGATGTGGTTTAAGAGGTTATCAAAACATTCGGACCGGTGAAATGCAAGATAGAATGGAGACATTCGTTTTAAGTGAAACATTAAAATATTTATATTTGTTATTCGATGAAGATGACAATAACATCTTACATTCTGAGATGATGGTAGGCAAGAATTGGATATTTTCCACTGAAGCTCATCCTCTTTGGTATCCCAAGGAAAATTCCGTTGATAAGAAAAAAGTGACAGATTTTCAAAAAGAGAATAGACAACAATCAAGCAAATTTTACTTTAGAAATACCACTAAAGTGGGGGTCAATCGATTCAGTATTAGTGGACAAGATAACATTATTAAACGAGATCCCTTCTTTACTAAATTTTATCAATGTGAGGTTCCAAAGATTAACCAATGGCCCTTTATGGGCTCTAGATTCTATAATTCTGAAGATTTATTTGAGACTGATTATCAGTTTGAAAATCAATTGATACGACCCAACCATCTTGGGAAATCTGAACCGTTTGAAATGGAGTCTGAATTTTTTAATAGATACGGTTTAGGATCTACCTCACAATGTGAATTAGGCACAACTACGCTGAGTTTGAATTTGATTATTGGAGATATCAATAAATTGCAACAAACTGAAATAGAGTATTTTGCCAACCAAGGGCCGGAAGTCGTATCCAAGTATGATATTTGGATTCCTCAATTGATCAATTGCAGACTTTCATTAGAAAAAAAAGTGATTGGAAATGTGGATAAGAAGAAACAAGTAATTTCCAGAGAATATATAGATTTGAATATTGGAGATGAAGGGAATTTATTTATGTTGGTCAATGAAAAAAGTGTGTCAGTCACAGCGTCTAAAACAAACGAAGAAATCAAAGAAGTACTCAGGATCACGCTGATTAATGGAATAGAGGTTGGAGACTCGAGAATATGGACATTACCGTATTTATGTGGTGATGTGTGTACGTTTGCACTTCCTGATAAGATAGTGGTGCAGGGGTTTTATGTGGAGAATTTGTATGCATGGTGGTGAGTGGAGGTATAGATATAGATATAGATATAGATATAGAGCGATAGATAAACAAGCCCGATTTAGGCATTGCGACACGAGCCTTGGTGTAGAGAAATATACGTAGACAAAAAAAGAGCCAGATTTAGGTATCGTGATACGAAACTTGATGTAGAGCAGTACATTCTCGGTAAATAAACCTTCTACTATTAGTCACCGCAGATTAAGAGTATATTGAGTCATATGGTTCAGATAATTAACTGTAAATAATAAAAATAAAATAATAAAAATAAAATAATTGATTAAATAATCAAAAATAAAATTCACTCACTCACTCACTCACTCACTCATTTTGGCATTCACTAGTTGCTCGCCTCCCTGTAAGCAATAACACACCAACACACACTGGGTATATCCAGACACATCCAGCTTAGTCTCTCATTATTTCATCGTTCTCTGCACTTCTTATCAAAGCCAAATGCGTACTTAACCTGTCTCCACATTTGAGTCATACCGCGAATACCCGACTCTTACCCACTTCTTTACTGGCTCCCGGTAACGGGTTGTCGTGTATATAAAAACAGGACATGATCCTGGGAATTTTTCAAATCAAAATCTTTTTTACAATAGTAAGTCCAGCGTATTCGATGTTCCGTTCTTTGCTCAGGAGCTCTTGTATACGACTTAATACTAACTTTCATAGTTTCAGAACCATGTCTCTTGATGCATCCAAATTAGAGATTGTGAAAACAACCACTCCTAAGCAAAAATTACCAAATGACCAATTGGTGTTTGGTAAAACTTTCACCGACCATATGCTTGAAGTCGATTGGACCGCTGAAGAAGGATGGGGGGTTCCTAGGATCTCTCCTTACCACCCTCTTCTGTTAGATCCATCAGCTTGTGTGTTCCATTATGCTTTTGAACTCTTCGAAGGTATGAAGGCTTATAAGGACAGCGAAGGTAACGTTCGTACTTTCCGTCCTATCAAAAACATGGATAGAATGAACAGATCTGCTGCAAGAATTGTGTTACCAACCTTCGATAATGAAGAATTATTGAAATGCATTGATAAATTCTTAGTTCTTGAAAAAGACTTTGTTCCAGAGGGTGCCGGTTACTCGTTATACTTACGTCCTACTATGATTGGTACCACTGCTTCTTTAGGGGTCAGTATTCCTGACAAGGCAACCATCTTTGTTATTGCATCGCCTGTGGGTCCTTATTACTCTTCTGGGTTCAAGCCTGTGTCCTTAGAAGCCACTGACTACGCCGTGAGAGCTTGGCCAGGTGGTGTTGGTGACAAGAAATTGGGTGCCAACTATGCTCCATGTATTTTACCTCAATTGGAAGCTTCCAAAAGAGGATATGCTCAAAACTTATGGCTTTTCGGTGAAGAAGGTTACGTCACTGAAGTCGGTACTATGAACGTTTTCTTTGCTTTCCAAAATGCTGATGGAACTAAAGAATTAGCTACTGCTCCATTAGATGGTACTATTTTAGAAGGTGTTACTAGAGATTCCATTTTGCAGCTTTGTAGAGCAAGATTAGGTAAAGAATGGACTGTTAGTGAAAGAAAATTCACCATTAGTGAAGTTAAGGACCGTGCAGCCAAGGGTGAATTGATCGAAGCCTTTGGTTCTGGTACTGCAGCAGTTGTTTCTCCAATTAAATCTATTGGATGGAAAGGAGAAGAAATTGAAGTTCCTGTTTCTACTGGAGTTTGTGGTGAATTGACCAAGGATGTTGCTGAATGGATTAGAAAGATTCAATACGGTGAAGAGGAATTCAAGGGATGGTCCAGAGTAGCTAAATAGATATTTAGAAGAATTTAAAACAATTTTGAACAAAATGTAGAAATTAATTTACATTACTGTGACTATAAAAAATAACCGATTTCAATGCAATTCTTTAATTGGGTTCTATTTAATCTTCTCTATATCAGGTAATTTTTGAATTTCACTTAAAATATAATCTCTTTCATCAACTAAATTTGAATCATTTGTATAATTCACATCAAAATTCTTAAATAATTCCAAAAAATTCTCTTTATTTTTAATTAGTATATCTAAAATTTTTTGCAGTTTCTTTGGTTTAGCAACAAAGAATTTAAAAATATGGAAACTTTCAATTTGTAAATTTTTCAGTTTATCCAGTAATAATAACATAATTAATTTCAAATTAGTTGTATCATCAAAATATCGATTTAAAAATACTTGATTTTGACGATGAAGTACTATTTCTGCTAATAATCGAACACTTTGTCTTTTAGTAACATAATTTTTCAGTTGTAATAATTTATTCATTGAATAAGTGAAATTTTCATAATTAGTAGCTAGGAAATCACTCACTAACTTCTTATGAGTAGTAAATAAATCATGTAATGTAGTAAAAGCATCTGTAGCAATTTCAAACACATCATTTTGAACATATTGGAAATAATTCCAAAATACCTTTTGACTTATAACGTATCGATTAATTTCTTCAAATTTAATACAATCTCTTAAGATTTGACCTGAGATTAATCCAATTTCTTGCAGTTCTGGACCTCTCATTAATAATACCAAAATTTCTGGTTTACTATGCAATAAATAATCTACTGTTGGAGATTTACTTCCAGTTTGACGTCTTAATAATGTCAGAAATAAGATTAATACATCTTTTCGACTATCAAAATCCAATTTTCTTAGGCTATGGATCAACAAATAAAGACTGTCTGTACTGTAAACTTCTTGAGCCAAATTGGAAATTAAATCAGGTTGTGGATCTGTTTCATCATCTCCATGCAAAATTATTTTAACTTGACTCAAATATCTCGCCACTTCATCTTGATATTTACGATTATCTGTGACTGAAGAATCTAGTTTGGTGACTTGTTCGTTTAGAGCTCTGATAAGCTCTGGGGGCGTTCTTGGGTTTCTTTTAAAAAGAAAAGCCATGTTTATGCTTCAAACAGTGTTTGTAAGATGGAATCAATCGGATTCTTAGTGGGAAACGGCTTTATAATTGGTTCTGAAGAAGTTCAAATATTAGAGTAATTCTTTTTTTTGTTTTTCGCTATATTTATTTTTTTTTTTGGGGGGGGGGAAGAAGCGACTATGTGATCTGACTGGATTTGTTAGTGATTAGGCGGGGGTGTACTAAGTGGCTTACTGAATGATTCACTGGGTGGGTTTTAATTGAGATGAGGCGTAATTGTTGGCTTCGACTCAAAATTATGCTTAAACCTAGATTGATTTTTTTAAATAGATTCAAGTGTGCTGACGCTCAAGGCTGATCCTTAGTCACAAAGGGGGAATACAGGGGTTGCAAACTATTCGTGGGCAAACACAACAAAGAATAGAAATTGATAGCTAGATATGCGATCGGGCAATTATAGTGGATATAATTCTCTAAATATAATGCGTGTGGACGTGGCTAGCTTGCCTCGGGCGCAGAACGGTAATAGGAGTAAAGGTCAACAGTAAAGTAAGTGAATAAAATAATTCCATTTGTATTCTGCAAGACGCTGTATGTGGTTTTGTTTTGGTTTTACTACTTACATTAAAGTTACTGCATGAAGAGGATTAGGGATAGCGATGAGACAGGAATGCGACGAGGAGCGTAGATGTGATGGAGATTTATGTAGGTAGGTCGAGATCTAGGTGAGATTGATGTTTAAGAGGTGGGAATTGAAGTCAAGAATAGGGGGGATCAAGACATTTTAAGTAAGGATACCTTTGTTGACACTAGTTGACTAGTTTGACGTTGATTGCATTAATACGCTGTGCATCTATTTTGGCTTTTAACTATTTATTTTATTATGTATGAGCATTATTTTTTTTCAACGCTGGTCCCGTCCACGCTAATAAGACTGATGGTTGGTTGTGTTTATGTTATAATGTCATACATCTTAATGACCAGTTGATGTTTGTTTGGTGTTGTATGTTTGATGTCGTTTGTTTGATGTCGTATGTTTTCTTGTATATTTGGTCGAGGTATAGGTGATATCTGTTGTTAACAAGGCTAACCAGTGATCGATGGTAAAAAAATGGTCTCTCATTTCACTATTGACGACGATTGTATTTTTTAGCTTGTAATTTATTGCGTTATTTTAATGTTTAATCTTGATATTTGCTGTTCGGCTATTTGATATGCAATCATACGTGGTTGAAGACATGGGATATGAACTGTGTGAGCTTGGTTATTGAAAATCCGTCCCTCTATATAGTTGTCTGCCTGTTGTAGCGCTAGTGCGTATCGATGATAATTTTAGCACTGCTTTTGTAAAATCGCTCGCTAAATTAGTTTCAGTATGCTCAGTGAGTAAAGATATCACTTTATGAACAGATAAGATTCCTGGACTTGTCTATGCAGTTTGTCAGATTTTGGTTTTTTAATTACATCTGGAATGTTAATCTGCACTTACTCTTACCTTCCTATGTATCTTTCTTACTATTTCTTGCTATTTATCACTGTCAATTCACTTTTATTATCACTGAATCTGTATCTAAATCTGTCACTGCATCACTAAATCTGTCGCTGGATCTATCACTAATTTCTTATATTTTGCTCACCATATTCTTCCATATTTGACTAATAAACATTAAAAAATCAAGCACTTAAACACTATCCATTGAACTAAACAGTTATCCGAACCAAACTGGCACAAGAGCTGTATAATACATCAACACCTAATCGTCCGTACACACTGATGCAACTCACACACACTCCTCACTATTTTTATTTTATTTTTTTCGTTATCTGATCTCAAGCACACCAATTCTATCTCCATTCATTGCTGAATACACCAGCACAAACACGGATACCGCATGGCTGCGTTCTGGAAACCAATACTCATCAACAGGAGTAGTCGGCCTGTTCTTTTAGAGGGAGAATTCAACGTCTTTGTACGTGAAAATGTAGGTCTTTATCAGGGCCGTCTGAAGCTACTAGACTATCAGAATGGACGGGTATATATCACCAATAAGAGGGTTATATACGTTGATGACGTGAAAAGAAAAAACACCTTAGCTTTAGAGTTACTGGTAATAGAAAAATTGGACTTTATAGAAGGGTTTTTGCGCTCTTCCCCCAAAGTCAAAGCATTTTTGAAAGACGCAGGCGAACCGGCGAATATCGAGACAAATGAACAGTCAAAACCTAGTGATTCAAAGAATTGGGTATGTATGATTTGCACTTTCAGTAATACTGCTCAAAGTACGGTGTGCTCTCTGTGTGGAGTTAAGAAAATGGAACTTGTGGCGTCTGTAGCTTCAAACAGTTCAAACAACAAAACTGTGTCAGATGTCAATATTTCAGGATCAACAGGCTCTTCAATCAATTCAGAATCTATCAATAAAGCTGAGAATGGATCGGGAGACGTTGAAACGGATAAAAGCGAGTCAAACGTGACCAATTTAGCCAATTTAGATTTGAATGCAAATGTTGGCATTTCTTCTTTATCTGAGACGCCTTCTGTTGCTAATATTGCTTCTATGAACTCTCAAAATGGTTCAAAGTACTCCTCTCCTCTGAAATCTGGTCTTTGCTCTTTTTGCACCTTCCAGAACCATGCATCAATGAGATATTGTGAGATGTGTGGGAACGAATTATATACATCTCTGTCACCGTCACCGTTTCTCACTCCTAACTCACTGCAACTAGTTCTTCGTCTTGAAGATCCGAAGGACTTGGGTTCAGCTTATGTCAAGTTTTCTTTCCACAAAGGTGGGGAGTCGGAATTTCATCGTATTCTTCAAGAACAAATAGATCAATTGAAATGGGAATCATTAGTATCCAACGGAAAAATCAACCAAAATGGTCAGAAATTAGTGAGTGCTAGAAACCCCAGCCTTGACCATACCCTGAAACAGTTAGGAATCCATGGATTGGAAAAAATAGGAGAACATCAAAGAAAAATGAATGAAATGGTACTATCTTCATCTTTGGATGATTTAGAACAGTTAATGTTCAAAGCTCAAGATTTAATAAAATTGTCATCTTCATTTTCAAAGCTCATCAAGCCTACAACCAATTCAGTAATCAATGGGTCAACTATGGGGAGCATAATCCCTCAATTACAAATTAAAAAGACATCCAAACTTTATCATAGAGAATTGTCGAGACATATATCGGAATATTTGCTGAATTTTCAATTGAAAAAACCTTGGAATATTGTTACAATGCAAGATTTATTTGCAAGTTATAATAGATATTTATCATTGACTCAAGGTTTTGGTACGGATTTAGTATTAGCATCTGATATATTGAAAGCTACAGAATTATTTGAAGAATTAAAATTACCGTTTCATAAGCAAAAATATGAAAATAGTGGGATAATAGTAATAAAATCAGTAAATGAAGGGAATTTTGGTCAATTGATCACCGATTATTTATTGAAAAATGAAATGGAATTTGGGAAGTCACTTGGGCAAATATCGGATAATTTTGAATGGACTTACGTGGTGGCCCAAGAGGAAATAGATGATTGCATAAGGCATGGCACCATAGTCATCGATGAAAACATTAGTGGTATGTTTTATTATGTGAATAAGTTTACTGATAAAGAATGGAACCTTACAATTAAAGTATGATAAATACTTTAGATCCTAACAATCATTTAGAGAGGTTTTGTAATTTATTCTGATAACAGAAAAGTTGCATTACTTAAAACTTAAATTCCGTAAAATCATAATAATCTAATTACCAAGAAAACAAAAACAGGTGGAAAAAAAAATCAATAATGATTCAAAAATAAGGATGGGAAAGTATTTCGGTTGGTTAAATTCTACATGAGGTTATAATAAATACAAATTTTCAAACGGCAATAGGTAATATAATACTCTAAACGGATATGTTTATCAGATAATAGAGAGGTAAGCGGACCAAGCAGGAAATGAAACATTTGGGTACAAAAGAAAACAGAAGAATAGGCGACAATGTACTATAATACCGCTTTACAAGCATCTAAACTGATTTAGTGCAGCATGATTGCATTGTTGAAAACCATCAAAAACGCATTTTGCAAATGATTAGAAATAAGCTTTCAAATCTAGTAAAAGGGAAAGTAATCTTGATATAGAGTGCATTGAAACAAAAAAATAAGTGCGAGGCAGCATGGGAGTTTTAGACAAATAGTCGATTACAAGTAATTGAATGCGGTAGTTTCGATATGTTTCAAGATTGATAATTATTATGTATGCTAAGTATAAGTGACTGATCAGGTACCAAGAAAGGAAATAGAACAAAATCCTTGTTAACTGGATACTATAGAAACGGTTTTATTATAATAATGCAAAAGAAGTGTTTAGATAAGAATTCAAGGAGAAAATTATTTATTTCTGATTATATTATAAAGATGATAGATTACGTCAATGGTGGTAACGGCGTGAATCATTGGGGGCGACTCATCTAGAAGAGAATAATTTCGTTTAAACATGACTCCATGGATAAGATAGGAATAAGGTTGAATTCACGGAGGGCAGGTTTAAGAAAATTAAAGAAGATTAACCGTGAGTTCATGCACAGCTACTTAATTTGTTCTATTCAGTGATTATTTTTTAAGTGGGTATATCTAGTAGGTGGTAATTATATTCTATTTATTTTTGATTTTAATGTAATTTTTTTTGAATAATTATTTATTTATCTTCTTCCTGTTAATGCAGTACATCCTCTCAGCCCTATTGATCAAGAAATACTGTTATCCGTAGATGATGAAACGATCGAGAATTTGATTGGATTACTGTTGCGTGACAAATGCGTGGAATTAGACAGTCTTTTGTACAATATACCCAATAAAATACCAGCAAATGAGCCCTTAGACATGTCTGCCCCCGCGGCCGTTTGAGTTGACTTTGAGCCAACCTGGAGTAAATGTGTCAAAGACATTAAATAATATCCCTGGTACCCAATTATGGTAACCCAATCATAAGTATATAATATTCGTTTGTCATATCGCTTATTCTAATACCACATTAAAACCATAATAATTTAATGCTAAGACTTGATCTGATGTTCAGAATTTGGTTATCACAAATGTACAAAACCTGTGCTATGTGTAGAAAAGTATTATCAGTCGAAGAAAGAAATCATCCCAACCATGTGGCATCGAAAAGTGTTGCAAACAATACATATCATTTAAACCCCCGGCCTACAATCGGGGTTTTTGTGTAATGTCCGTCCCCAGGGCACTTCGTTATCAAAAGAATTTACTGGTTAATTTCACGGCCCGCAATTAGTTGGTTTGAAATTATCAGTATTTGTATTTTATTTTTTATATTTTTTTATTTTTTATTTTTTTTTTTGCTGTATTGCTTGTTCTCTTCCTTTAGTCTACTATTCCTTTTATCCTGTTATCGGGCTGCGTCTATAGTCGTTTGATCAGTAGATGATAAAAAATAATTAGGTTGAGTTGCAATTTTCATGTAATCGCCGCGATGCAGAGAAACATATAAAGTCAATGAAACAAGACGCATTTTTGAAACAAGTACCTTTCTAGTTCTAAATCTAATCGATTAAGTTATTATGACAGGCTATTCTAATGTCCCCCCTCTTCCACAGGGTGCAGGTTATGCTGTGGTTGTTGGTCTTGGGTTTGTATTTGCTCTTGGTATGATTTTAACTACTTATGTTCTTAGAAGATATAACCGAGAAATCATCACTGCTGAAGAATTCGCTACTGCTGGTAGAACCGTTAAAACCGGTCTTATTGCTGCTGCTGTCTGTTCATCTTGGACTTGGGCTGCTACCTTGTTAACTTCCACCACTCAAACCTATAACAATGGGGTTGCTGGTGCCTTTTACTATGCTGCTGGTGCAACTTGTCAAATTGTCTTGTTTGCTTGTTTGGCCATCAAAGCCAAGCAATTGTGTCCTGCTGCTCATACTTATTTGGAAATCATCAAGACTAGATATGGAACCACCACCCATTATGTCTACATGTTTTTTGGAATTGCTACCAACACTTTGGTCACCGCCATGTTATTAACTGGAGGTGCTGCTGTGGTCAATGATTTGACTGGAATGCACGTTGTTGCTGCCACTTTACTTTTACCTTTAGGAGTGGTTATATATACTCTTTTTGGAGGTATCAAGGCAACTTTCTTGACCGATTACGTTCACACTGTGGTGATTATTGTCATTATTTTGGTTTTTGCTTTCACCACGTTTGCTACCGATGATACTTTGGGTTCTCCAGGTAAAGTTTGGGAGATTGTCACTGAATTAGCTGAACTGCAGCCAAGAGAAGGAAATGCTGACGGTTCTTATTTGACCATGCATTCCAGATCAGGTGGTATTTTCTTTGTTATCAACATTGTGGGTAATTTTGGTACTGTGTTCTTGGATAACGGTTATTTTAACAAGGCCTTCTCCTCATCCCCAGCCGCTGCTTTACCAGGTTATGTTCTTGGTGGATTGGCTTGGTTTGCTATTCCAGTTTTAACTGCCACCACCATGGGACTTGCAGCCTTGTCTTTGGAAAACACTCCAGCTTGGCCTGGATACCCAGAAAAAATGACGAGTGCTCAAGTTTCTGCTGGTCTTGTTTTGCCTAACGCAGCTGTTGCATTGTTGGGTAAAGGAGGTGCTGTGTGTTCGTTACTTTTGGTGTTTATGGCTGTGACTTCTGCCATGTCAGCTGAATTGATTGCTGTTTCTACCATCTTCACATATGATGTTTACAGAACTTACATAGATCCAAAGGCCTCTGGTAAGAAGTTGATTTTTACTTCTCATATCACAGTCATTGTATTTGCTTATGTTTTAGCTGGATTTGCTATTGGTTTATACTATGCTGGTATTTCTATGGGTTACCTCTATGAACTTATGGGTATAATTATTGGAGGAGGTGTTTTGCCTTCCGCTTTGACTTTACTTTCTACCAAGCAAAATTGGGCTGCTGCCACCTTTTCTCCTCCTCTTGCTACTGGATTTGCTATTATGGGATGGTTGATTGTAACCAAGAAGAAGTTTGGTTCTCTTACCGTTGCTAACACTTTTGAAGATGATTCTATGTTGACTGGTAATATCATTGCTTTATGTGCTCCAATGATTTTGATTCCAATCTTAACTTTCGCTTTCAAGCCTCAAAACTTCGATTGGGAAATTTTGAAAACTGTCACTAAAGTTGATGAAGAAGAAGAAATTTTGGCTGCTGAAAAGCAGGATTATGGTAGTGAACAAGACGATGAGAATGATGGTATTAAACCTATCAAATCCACCATTTCTGTGGCTGCAAAGGAATTACTTGGAGTTCATAGTTCAACAGCTGTAGAAGAAGAAGCTTTGTTAAAGAAATCTTTCAAGTATGGTACTATCATTTGTGTTACTTTAACTTTATGTTTGATTATCTTATGGCCAATGCCAATGTATGGAGCCAAATATGTGTTTTCCAAGAAATTTTTCACCGGTTGGATTGTTGTTTTGATCATTTGGATCTTTTTCACTGCATTTATGGTCATTATTTATCCCCTTTATGAATCTTACGAGGGAATTGGACATACATTAAGAGGTATTTACTGGGATTTGACTGGTCAAGGCTGGAAAGTCAAGGCATGGCAAGAATCTCATCCAGAACAATTGCATGCTGTTCAATCGCAAATTTCAGCTCGTCTTACAGCTCAAAGAATCGACGGAGTTGCTGTTCATGGAGGATATGAAACCCCAGGCATTGACCAGGTAGTTGAAGAAGAAAAGAAGTGAATTTAGTTTTTAGAGATATATTTAATGTGAAAATAATGGACAAAATACAATGTAGACTTGATCGACATAAAAAGTAGAATACTAAGAGATGAGATAAAGTTATGAAAAATTGAATACTAAGAGATGAGATAAAGTTATGAAAAATTGAATACTAAGAGATGAAATAAGTCTATGAAATATGGAATACTAAAAGAAGAGATATAACAATAGACATACAATGAATAACAAACACTATCCAATGTAGAAAAACTAATATACACATAGTACGTTTACCAAACCCAAATTAATCATTTTCATGCTTTGTAGTCAATGATTCATCAAGTAAAAAAAGTTCCAGTTTCCTCAAAAAGTCTCTTATTCAAATAATTGCTTCTTTGTTTGATAAGACATCAGAAGCTCACACTTTTGGTGCCATCAAACTCTGGCACAATCAGGTCGCCTTGCATAATAATAGAAGAAAAAAAAGGTGCATGCGGGCCTTATCAATCTAATTATCGGTAATCACACATGGCCAACGTCTAAATACTGTTCTAGGTTATGGCCCCGTAACTGGCCCGCTTTCACGCCGAAACTGGTCGCAAAATTGCCTGGTCGCAAAATTGCCTCTATTCTCAATAAGCCGTACAATAATTAGGCAAGTAGTTATAGGGCGGCGGAACCTTAAAAAAGTTTAAACGGAAGAAAAAAAAAAAGATTTTGACCTGAAAAATTGACTTAAGAGCAAAATTGGGCAAATAATTAAATGATTTGATGTGATAAGTTCAAGATTAGACAAGAATTATAACTAGTTAACCACAACCATTTTCTCCTCATCTAAGGTCCGAACCCCACAAAATAACGATCAGGAAGGGTAATACCTAAAGGTTCTTATCTGTTATCAAACAGAGATGGGTGCAGGACGTCACGTGCGGGTTTATTTTTTAAAGAGACCAGTGTGAAAAAAAGCTTGCACTGATGGCAATCGTCCTGTGTGTAAAATTGCACTTCTGTCCTATCGGGATGTTATCGACGCACTGATAAAGATCCTCCAATTACATGTCAATGTTATCGGGATTCAGCTGTGATGTGCAGAAGCGCTAAAGGTAAGAATCAGAGAATGAGTCAAACGATGAGGCAATGAATAGGTGTTGCAAAGCGGTTATGAGAGAGTTTTAAAAAAAATGAATAATTTGTTTCTATGGGGGGTCATAGATCAGCCAAATGGATGTCTAGTTTACCCCATATTAATTTTATGTGTGTATATATAAGATATGATCTTGGGTGGTGTATACAGTGGTTTAGGCTCGAGATTAAGGTTGAGCATATCTATTAGTGGTAAGACATTAAGCATTCCAAAATCCAATAACAACACCTTGATCATCCAATTAAATGGATTGATCAGTGGTAAATCAACTCTCAACTTTGATCATCCAGTAGATCCTCTACCTCTATATCTAACGTCAGTAACCTTACATCAAACTCCGATATCCTGAAAACAAAGTCTCAACAATTGATTTTTTTTTCATCCTCTAATCGGTCGCCCGGCGCGGTAACTCACAGAGACACCCAAATCATTCGGAGATCTCCATCACCTGCCCATACTAATTTATAAAGATACTTCAAAGTCAGGAAATTTCGCTTTTTTGCAGCATTCACCTCTCACTCGAATTCTTAGCATAATAATCATGACTTGGACAGTTCGCGAATGGGTTCAATTCCATTACCTGTCTACCCCCAATGAATCCTTTGCCAAACTCTCCCAATTAGTGGCCGCACAACTGACACAAGATCCTGCTTGGATCTCTCTCGCATCTGAAGAAACACTTGCTCATCAATGGAAACTTTTGCAACTGCGTTCTAATAAGAAAGAGTTACCTTTATACGGTGTACCTGTGGCCATCAAGGACAATATTGATGTCAAAGGGTTTGAAACCACCGCTGCTTGTCCTGCTTACGCCTATACTCCTCAAGAAGATGCCACTACCGTTAAGTTACTCAGAGAAGCTGGTGCTATTGTCATTGGTAAGACCAATTTGGACCAATTCGCCACAGGTTTGGTGGGGACCAGATCTCCTTATGGAATCACCAAATGTACTTTCAACGATGATTACGTTTCTGGAGGTTCCTCTGCTGGTTCTGCTTCTGTAGTTCTGAGAGGAATTGTTCCAATTGCTTTAGGAACTGATACTGCTGGTTCTGGACGTGTTCCTGCCGCATTGAACAACTTGATTGGTTTGAAACCTACCAAGGGGATCTTTTCTGCTGCTGGTGTTGTCCCAGCTTGTAAATCCTTGGATTGTGTCTCTGTGTTTTCCCTTAATTTACAAGATGCTCAATTGGCATTCAACATCTTAGCTCATGCTGATCAAGAAAAGGATCAATACCTGAGACCAATGCCTAAAAATCCTCTTGTCAAATTCACCAAGGAACCTGTTTTAGGTATTCCTACTGAACTTTTATGGTACGGTGAAGAAGAAAATCCTAAATTATTTAATAAGGCAGTTGAAAATTTAAAGAAAACTGGAGTAAAAGCTGTCCCAGTGGATATTTCTGCTCTTTTAGATCTTGCTAAATGCCTTTATGAAGGTCCTTGGGTGTCTGAAAGATATACTGCTACCAAAGAATTTTTTGCTACCAATCCTCCAGAATCCTCTTTAGATCCTACAGTTACTAAGATCATTAAAACTGGTGAAAAATTCTCTGCAGCAACTGCTTTTGATTTTGAATATAAAAGACAAGCCATATTACGTAAAGTAGAAGTGGCTCTTAAGGGAATAGACGTTATTGTTGTACCAACATGTCCTCTCAATCCAAAAGTGAAGGATGTTCAAAATGAACCTATCCTAATTAATTCCCACCAAGGTACTTATACTAATTTTGTCAATTTGGCTGATATGTCTGCCTTGGCTATACCTGCTGGTTTCCGTGAAGACGGTTTGCCATTTGGTATCACTTTACTTTCTGCCAAATACAACGATTATGCCTTACTTGAAATGGCTCACAGATATATGAAACCATACGGTCCTAGATTCTTAGGATGTTTGAAAGACGTTAAAGTTACAACTGGTGACGAATTATTAGAGTCCATTCCAAAACCAAGCGTGGAAAGCTGTATCAAATTAGCCGTTGTAGGTGCTCATCTTTCTGGAATGCCACTTCAATGGCAATTAGAAAAAGTCAATGCTTCATTCATTGAAGCCACTAAAACTTCCAAAAACTATAAGCTTTATGCTTTACCTAAAGTGGGTGATATTTTAAAACCTGGTTTAAGAAGGATGGAAGAAGGTGGTGCTCAAATTGAAATTGAAACTTATTATGTTCCAAAAGAAAATTTCGGGGAATTTATCTCTATGGTTCCTCAACCTTTAGGAATTGGATCAGTTGAAACTGAATCCGGTGAATGGGTTAAATCTTTCATTTGTGAAGAAGCTGGTTATAAAGAAAAGGGTAGTACTGATATCACTTCTTTTGGAGGATGGAGATCTTACATCAAATCTGTTTCCACAAAAGTTGATCGTCCTTTCAAGACTGTTTTAGTTGCTAACCGTGGTGAAATCGCAGTTAGAATTATGAAGACTTTGAAGAAATTAGGTATTAGATCTGTTGCTGTATATTCTGATCCAGATCAATACGCCAAACATGTTCAAATTGCAGATGCTGCAGTTCCACTTCATGGTGTTTCTGCTGCTGAAACTTATCTCTCTATCGACAAAATCATTGCCGCTGCAAAGAAAACTGAATCTGAAGCCATTATTCCAGGTTATGGATTTCTTTCCGAAAATGCTGATTTCTCAGATAGATGTGGTCAAGAAGGAATTGTCTTTGTTGGTCCATCCGGTGATGCTATCAGAAAGTTAGGTCTTAAACATTCTGCCAGAGAAATCGCTGAAAAGGCTGGTGTTCCATTGGTCCCAGGTTCTGGTCTTGTGGCAACTCCTGAAGAAGCCAGAAAAATTGCAGCTCAATTGACATACCCAGTTATGGTAAAATCCACTGCTGGTGGTGGTGGTATTGGTTTGCAAAAAGTAGACTCTGAAGAAGAAATTGAAAGAGTTTTCCAAACCGTTCAACATCAAGGTAAAGCCTACTTTGGTGACCCAGGTGTTTTCCTTGAAAGATTTGTGGAAAACGCTCGTCATGTTGAAGTTCAAGTTTTTGGTGATGGTAGAGGTCAAGCACTTGCTCTTGGTGAACGTGATTGTTCTTTACAAAGAAGAAATCAAAAGATTATCGAAGAAACCCCAGCTCCAGATTTACCAGCTGAAACTAGACAAAAGATGATTGACGCAGCTGAATCTTTAGTTTCTTTAATGAAATATAAGTGTGCTGGTACTGTTGAATATATCTTTGATGCCAACAGAAATGAATTCTACTTTTTAGAAGTTAACGCTAGATTA
Organism: Kurtzmaniella fragi; assembly: GCA_030581955.1. Lineage (NCBI taxonomy): Eukaryota > Fungi > Ascomycota > Pichiomycetes > Serinales > Debaryomycetaceae > Kurtzmaniella > Kurtzmaniella fragi. The sequence goes on from JAKTWE010000036.1 coordinate 77,155, forward strand.
CAAGTGGAACATCCTATTACTGAAATGGTTACTGGTTTGGATCTTGTTGAATGGATGTTAAGAATTGCAGCCGATTCTCCTCCAGATTTCTCCAAGAGACCAACTATTACTGGTGCTTCTATGGAAGCTCGTCTTTACGCTGAAAATCCAGTTAAAGATTTCATGCCTTCTCCAGGTCAATTGACAGAAGTTCAATTCCCTAAATGGGCTAGAATTGATGGTTGGGTTGATTGTGGTACTGTTGTTTCCGCAGAATATGACCCTACTTTAGCCAAGATTATTGTGCATGGTAAGGATCGTGCAGATGCACTTAGAAAACTTCGTAAGGCTTTGGAAGAAACCTTGGTCCATGGTTGTATTACTAACGTTGATTATTTGCGTCTGATTGCCAACTCTGATATGTTTGCTGAAGCCAAGGTTGCTACCAAGGTTTTAGATTCATACAAGTACAAACCTCATGCTTTTGAAATTTTACTGCCTGGTGCTTATACCACTGTGCAAGATTATCCAGGACGTAAGGGATACTGGCACATTGGTGTTCCGCCATCAGGTTGTATGGATGAATATGCTTTCAGAATTGCAAATAGAATTGTTGGTAATGATTCTAAGGCTCCAGGTTTGGAAATCACTTTGAATGGTCCTTCCATCTTGTTCCATCATGATGTTATTGTTGCTGTTACTGGGGGTGCTGCTGCAGTTACTGTCAACGGTACTGCTGTTGATCAATGGAAACCAATCTACGTTAAGGCTGGTGAAAAATTGGTTATCGGTAAGTTAACTTCAGGTTGTAGAGCATATTTGGCTGTTCGTGGTGGTATTGATGTCACCGAATATTTGGGTTCCAGATCTACTTTTGCTTTGGGTAATCTTGGTGGTTACAATGGTAGAGTCCTCAAGCTTGGTGATGTTTTGTTCCTCGGACAACCAGAACTTTCTTCTTGTACTTTACCTGTTCCTGTTGCTGAACCAGCTCCAGTTTCTTCAAAATTGATTCCAGAATATGGTGAACCATCAGGAAATTCTGCCTTATGGAGAGTTGGTGTTACTTGTGGTCCTCACGGGTCTCCTGATTTCTTTTTGGAAGAAACTACCAAAGAATTCTTCAGTCTGCAATGGAAGGTCCACTACAATTCCAATCGTTTCGGTGTTCGTTTGATTGGTCCTAAACCTAAGTGGGCAAGAAAAGATGGTGGTGATGCAGGTTTGCATCCTTCCAATGCTCACGATTACGTGTACTCTCTTGGTGCTATTAATTTCACCGGTGATGAACCTGTAATCTTGACTTGTGATGGTCCATCTCTTGGTGGTTTTGTTTGTCAAGCCGTGGTTGCTGAAGCAGAAATGTGGAAGATTGGTCAAGTCAAACCAGGTGACTCAATTCAATTTGTTCCTATTCTGTACGGTACTGCTAAGCAGTTGAAGAAAGATCAAGACACTAACATCTCTAAGTTAGATGGTTTTTTCCCAATGATTGCTGGTTCCGATGTTTTGGATGACGTTGAAAACCCAGTTCTTTACACTTTCAAGGCTAGTTCTAATGCCCCACAAGTTGTGTACAGACAAGCAGGTGATCGTTATATTCTTGTTGAATATGGTGAAAACACTCTTGACCTTAACCTTTCTTACAGAGTTCATCGCTTGATTGAAATGGTTGAACGTAACAAGACTAGAGGGATTGTTGAAATGTCTCGGGGTGTTCGTTCTGTTCTTATTGAATACAATCAAGATATATCACAAAAGGACCTTTTGGAAACTCTTATTGCTTACGAAAATGAAATTTTGTTTGTTAACAAGTGGAAAGTGAAGTCTAAGATCATTAAATTGCCAATGGCTTTCGAAGACAAGCAAACTCTTGCTGCTGTCACACGTTATGCTGAAACCATCAGATCAGAAGCACCATGGCTCCCAAACAATGTTGATTTCATTGCAAATATTAACGGAATTGACAGAACCGATGTTCACGATATGATGTATTCCGCTAGATTCTTGGTTCTTGGTTTGGGTGATGTTTTCTTGGGGGCTCCATGCGCAGTTCCTCTTGATCCTCGTCACCGTTTACTTGGTACTAAGTACAATCCTTCCAGAACCTTCACGCCAAATGGTACCGTTGGTATTGGTGGTAACTATATGTGTATCTATACAATGGAATCCCCAGGTGGATACCAATTGGTTGGAAGAACAATTCCGATTTGGGACAAGTTGCTGCTTGGTCAACATCTGAACAAAGCTGGACACCCATGGTTACTTCTGCCATTTGATCAGGTTGAATTCTATCCAGCTACTGAAGAAGAAGTTGACAGATTCCTGGCTCAAATGAACGCTGGTCAATACGAAGTTGACATTGTGGACTCTGTTTTCGACCATACTTTATATTTAGAATGGGTGCAAAAGCACCTGAAGGAAATTGAAGAATTCCAACAAAAGCAAGGTGGAGAAAAATTAGAAGAATTTAACAGATTAATCCAAGTTCTGAATTCCGAATTAGAAAACAGTACTGGACCTAAATTAAGTGAGGAAGATAAATTTAGTGAAGATGCTGAAATGGTTTACTCTGAATATTCCGGTCGTTTCTGGAAACCATTAGTATCTGTTGGAGATGAAGTCAAAGAGCTGCAAGGATTAGTTGTCGTTGAAGCTATGAAGACTGAAATGGTGGTTGTGTCACCAAGAGCTGGTAAGGTTGTTAAAATCTTACATAAGAATGGTGATATGGTTGATGCTGGTGATTTGGTTGTTGTAATTGAATAAGTTAAGATCTGTGAGAGGAAAGAAAGCTTTATTCTAAACTAAACTAATGCGAGATTGATAATATATAAATGTAATATAATTTAAATAATACTTGATGTAGATACAAAATAGGCCAGATACCCATAAGCTAGGGTCAACATAGCTTACATTATCGCAAGGTACAGGTTCAGTGACTACACTCTAGTCAAATGCTAAGAGACAAAAGACCGAACACGATATCATGTGCCACAAGCGTAACAAATTTGTCATAATTATTTTTTTATTTGGTTCCCCTTCAAAATACATCAATATGTCATCAGGAATCCCGATTCTATGCATATGTCAAGTGGATATCGCCGATGTTTTAAGTTTGCGTCTAATTAAAAATGACCTCGTGGGTGGGTGATTGTAGGCCCAAATCCTCACTAATTATTTTTTACTTTGGGTCAGTATCATTCCCAGTAAATAGTGAACACTGTTGGTGACAAATACTACCTTTGCGGCAAATTTCTTTTTTTTTTGATTTTTCCTTTACTTGGCTATTGATTCCCTTTACTTGGTCATATAAATATTGTTCTATCTAACATCCGTAGTTTATCTCTCATGCATGTACTACCCTGTTCTGATTACTAGGTTGGTGTGTTAATTTTTTTTTTTTTTGCTTTTCTCTATAAAGTAACAAATTTCGCATCTCATCGTCTATTGTTTGTGTGGATTTGACATCAGCAGTTTCTAAAGTTGATCGCAAATTCTTTTTCTTGTTGATACGTACGGCTGACAGGCTATATGATTATATGACACACCAATGAAGTTTGCAAAGGTTCTTCAACAAACACTTATCGAGGAGGAAATTCCCGAGGAGTGGGTTGGTGCTGCCATCCAATACAAGGTGCTTAAAAAGTGTATCAATGACGTGGTTGAAGAGTTAAATATATTGGGTTTAGAAAACAATAATCTCAAATTATTATTGGAAGAACCCAATAAAAAAATCGTTGAAGTGGACGAAACCGCTACATGTGCTACAAATCCAGTTATCGCGGAATATTCGCTTAGTAAATCTAAGAATTCAGATATTATTAGACCCACACTTAAGATTACCATCGATTATTCGCACCAAGATTATACTGATGATCATATTGCAGAATTAGGGGTTGTTTTAAAAGAAAAAATCGAACAAATGTTGAATGAGGGCAGTTTGGATGGCAATAAGAATATCGTAGAACTTAATGAAAATAATGAGTTGGTATTATCACCTCAAAGTACTCATATATTGGCTGAAGATGAAGATGATGTAGATGAAGAAAGAAGTTTAGATGAAAATGGACAACGTAAATCTGGTAACTCCAAATCTAAAAAGAATGAAATAACCATTATTATGAATTCAGATTCAAAATTTTTTTCATTACTTGAAGAAGAACTTCAGAATCTTGATCAGTTAAAGGAAAGAGAAGAAATTAAATTAATGGCTGAAGTGGAAAAAGTCACTGATGTAGTAAGATCTTTAAAAGATACTAATAACATGAAGAAAAGTGATTTATATAAATGGAGAGAAATTTTCAGATTATATTTGGATTCAGAAGTATATTTTAAGTATAATGAAACGTCTCCTGGGACCGAAAGAAGTGCAGAACAAATCAAGCAAAACTTGGACGATTTCTTACGAAGAGTGGATCAACTGCATATTTTAAAAGAGTTCAAAAACAAAAAATCATTAGTAACTTATCAGGCATTTGTACAAATGAATAATCATTTATTGAAAGTATTAACTTTTCAAGCCATTAATTCCACAGCATTAAGAAAGATTTTAAAGAAATTTGACAAGCAAACTTCATTAGGAGTCAAGGAAATCTTCCCTAAATTGGTATCTAATGATCATATATTTATTGGAGGAGAATCTATTGCTCAACATATTTGTTATGTGATGCAAACAGGATTATTACAATTGATACCACAATTGGATGATTTTACATGTCCTATTTGTATGCAAGTAGCATTTAAGCCTATAAGGTTGGTTTGTGGTCATGTTTTCTGTGTCAGATGTCTTGTGAAGTTGAAAAAGGAAGATAGTGTCAACTGTCCGATCTGTAGATTTGAAGATGCAATTGCATTGGCTGATTCAGGTAACATTGACTATGAACAATTAGATTTGATGCAGAAATGGTTCCCCATAGAAGTGAAGGAAAAATTACGGGAAAGGCATAAGGAAAGATATGATGAAGTGGTGGGCAACAACCCTAAGTGTGCAGTACAGTAGTGACAATACGCATGTTAATGATATACGTAAAAATTGGATTTGAAGAATGTAATATTCCACTATTTCCTTGTAAACACTGTAACGACCTTCTATCTCTTCGTAGTTGATCTCGGTATTTGTAATCGTAATCAAAAAAAAAAAAAATAATAATAATAATAAAGAAATACAGCTCAAGCAACCTCTTTAGATCAAGTAAACTCGTTATAAGAGATATTTGAAGGGTCAATTGGGTACTAGCCGATTTTCAATGAATAAGGAACAACGATACGATCGACAGCTTCGATTATGGGAAACCAGCGGACAGCACAACCTAGAAAATGGGCATTTATGTGTAATCAACGCACTGGTTGTTGCTAGTGAAGTCTTGAAGAATCTAGTGCTTCCAGGGATTGGGGAGTTCTCTTTGATAGATGATAGAATAGTTGAGGCAAAAGACATAGAATCAGGTTTCTTTTTAGAGGCCAAGGACCTTGGAACTCATATTAGTGAGGCTATGGTCAAGAGGTTATGTGATCTCAATCCAGAGGTCCAAGGACATGCAATTAATAGCACTGTAGGAGATTTGTTGGCGTCAGGCCACGATTGGAATCAATATAGTGTTGTTGTTTTAACAGTACCACATCTCTTTAAAGAGATAGATCAGTTAAAAGATCTACTTTGGGCCTTAGAGATTCCATTGATTGTGACTAACACAATAGGGTTTTATGGGTATATAAGAATGCTTGTCAAAGAATGTACAGTGGTAGAAACTCATCCTGAATCTTTGGTAGATCTTCGAATAGATAAACCATGGGTTGAGCTTGAATCATACGTTGATTCTGTCAATCTAAGTCTGCTTGATGACACAGATCATGCACATGTTCCATATGTGGTGATTTTGAACCAAGCCTTGAAAAAGTGGAGACAAACTAATCAACTAGAATTGCCAGCATCTTTTGAGCAAAGAGAATCGTTCAAAAAGGTTATAGTTTCAATGGCAAGGTCTGGAAACATTGCAGGAGAGGCTAATTTCGAAGAAGCTGTAGCTCGGTCTTGGAGAGCTTGTCAAGTCACGCTGATCTCTAGTTACATTCAAGAGTTGCTTGATAATCCTGCGGCTCAGGAGCTGCCACAAATCCATAGTTTATTTTGGGTTTACATGTGTGCATTGAAGAGGTTTGTACGGTTAAATAATAACGTCCTACCTCTTTCAGGCGTGCTTCCAGACATGATTTCTGACACCAAGAACTACACTCAATTACAATCTATTTATCGAAATAAAGCACACAGAGACCAAGAATTGTTTAAAAAAGAGGTCATTGATATCAAGGAACAATGGAATTTGACCTCATTGGAGATAGATGACGAATCTATAAAGGCATTTTGTAAGAACAGTAGATACTTGTATGTATCTAAAGGGATCAAGAATGATCTTGATATACCTGATTTGAAGGCAAACATAACGGGAACTTTGGGAATATATCTAGCAATGACAGCTGTAGAAGATTTCATTAGAAGTTATCAAAGATTACCTATTTTAACAGATATAATTAATGAATCACATCCACCAGAGTTTGCAAAGTTTGTGCAAGAAACGCTTATACATTTCAGCACAAATTACCATAATTTGTGCAGTTTGATGGGAGGAGTAGTGGGTCAAGAATGTTTGAAGTTGATCACCAAGCAGTATAGGCCGCTTTCTAACATGTTTGTATACGATGGAGTCAAATCGTCGAGCGAAAAAGTATAGAATATTATAGACTTTAACTACATGTAATTGTTTAACAACTTACCCATTTAAATACATATATATATATATATATATATATATATATATTATTTTAATCTTATTATTATTTCATATCTATAAATCATCAAAAGAACCTTGCACGTTGTTGTTTGACTTGTTCTTTTTATTGTTTCTAACCATTTCCTTCCAATCTTGCTCTTCTTCTTCGTCTGCACTTGATTCTTCCATGATTTGCTTTTCGATAGCTTCTCTTTTTCTCTTCATTTTTTCTCTTCTTTCTCCCTTTTGTTCTTTGGTCTCTGTCTTACTTGACCATGATTCATTTTTCTTTTTGAACTCCTTCCTCTTCTTTGCTTCATCGATTTTTTTGGTTTTTTCTTCTTCGAGATTGTCGACTCTTGATTTTTCTCTGGTTTCATCCATGTATGCATATTTATCCATATCTATTGGTTCACCTAACCAACCATCTTCGGGCATCTTGTCTACGGGAACATGTCTAGATTCGGGCATTTTTGGTAGTCTTAACAATCCATACATTTTAGCGATTCCAAGATAATCCAATAATCCCATTCTGAAAATAGAACTAGCTTGATGTTTAGAGTAGTATTTTACAAACCCAACGTAAGCCTTGAGTCCTATTTCATGTCTAGCACGATCTTGTAAAATAAATTCTCTAAATTTTCCAATAAGAGCATGATTTGGTTCGACTACTGGAGCAATTACTTCCTTCATTTTGACACCTTTCACCGCCATAAAATCAATGAACCCATCTTCTTTCAGTTCTCCATCATTAAGCATAACAATAGCTTGACCCACTTTGTTAGCTCTACCTGTTCTTCCACTTCTATGCAAGAAGTTTTCTGCGTTTGTGGGAGGATCAATTTGGATGACTAAATCAACTTCTGGAATATCAATACCTCTTGCTGCAACATCGGTGGTCATCAAAACATGCTTAGAAAATTCTCCGTTGGTATCACCATCGGCAAAACTGTTTAATGCTCTCAATCTGGCTTTGGTAGAAAGCTGACCATGAAGAGAATAAAATTTGATCTGTGCTTCTTTACCCTTTTGATAATATTGAAGGAAATTGTAGAAATGTTTCACTGCTGCACATGTGGGGAAATATATGATGGCTTTTTTGAATTGATATTCTTCCAAAAGAGAAAGAGTTGTTAAAAGCTTGAATTCTGGGTTCACCATCATATAACTTATAGTGAGTGCAGCTGGCGCGTTATGTTCTTTCTTTGATGATGAAACTGCAACTTTAACAGGATTGCTCATACCAGTACGGAAAATGGTGTTACCGGCGGAAGAGATTGTGGCGGAGAAGAGACCAGTTCTTCTTTGCTTTGGTAATTTAGATAAAATAGAAACCACGGATTGTTCAAATCCAATATCAAGAAGGTTGTCAGCTTCATCCAAGACGGCCAATTCACAGGCAGCTGTTTTGACAGCAGCAACACCCAAGAAATCAAGAAGTCTACCTGGAGTACCAACTAGAATATGGGGTCTATTTTTTAAGAATGAATCTACATCATCTCTGACACTAGATAACGAACCTACTAGCAATTGTGTACGGATCTGCGGACCTGAAGAAGATGTCTCTTCATTATGTTCGCGATTTTTGGATATCCCCAGTTCAGGTTGAAATTTAAGCACCGATTGTAAGACTCTTTCTGTCTGGTTGGCTAATTCTCTGGTAGGAGAAATGACAATACCAAAGAATTTCCCTCGTGGAATGTTCCCATCTTCTCTGAGAGTTTGGGTTAATTTTTGTAATAAGGGAATCCCAAACGCAAGAGTCTTCCCACTACCAGTGACAGCTTCAACAACCACGTCTTTATTTCCACAGAATAAGGGAATTGTGGCTGCCTGTACCGGCGTCATGGTAGGAAATCCCATCAGGCTGATTGCATCCTTGATCCAAGGGTCTAGTTCGACCCCCAAGGCGTCCCATGTCAACGATGATTTCACGGTGTTCATGCTCATCTCTGAATATTTAATTATTATTTTTTTTTTTGTTTGTTTGATGTCTTGCGATGAGGTTTCAAGCACCTGAACAGAGTGAAAAAGTGGAAAATAAAATATTCCGTTCAACGTTTAGATGCTTAAAAGAGCGTGGAATCTCATAGTAGGAAGAGAAAAGGGACTTATTATGGATTATGAACAATGGAGCAAGGCTCAACTCATACAAAGAATCCAAGAACTTGAACAGGCAGGCGGAGTTAAGGCGTCAGAGCCCAGCTCCCAAAAAAGACCATTAGATGAAGAAGATAAGAAAAGCACTGAGAATGCGAATAATGTAGAGGTCAAGATTAAAAAGGCAAAGACATTCGATATGTCTAACTACAACCAGCGATACATTGCGATCAAATTTGCATATACAGGGTGGAACTATAACGGTCTTGCTTTGCAATTCGAGCCTACTCCTCTCCCCACTGTGGAAGAAGAGATTCTTAAGGCTTTAACTACTGCCAAATTGATAGCATCTGCAGAACCAAAGGAACTGAAATTCTCTCGTTGTGGAAGAACTGATAAAGGAGTTTCTGCATTAAGTCAAGTAATAGCATTGAATGTGAGACTGAGACTTCTGCCGGAAGAACAAAAGGATCCTAATATGGATTGTAAAGAAATCCCATATGCTACTGCTTTAAATAGTTTGCTTCCAACTGATATTAGAATCTCTTCTGTATGTATGAGACCTCCTCCAGATTTCGATGCCCGTTTCAGTTGTAAGTATCGTCATTACAAATATATTTTCCATAAATCTGATCTTAACTTGGATCTTATGAGAGAAGCAGCTCATTTATACGTTGGAAGACATGATTTTAGAAACTTCTGTAAAATTGATGGAAGTAAGAACATTACTAATTATGTTAGAGACATTTTGTCAGCCGAAATCATCCCACTTGAACAAGACTATTATGTTTTTGATTTAAAAGGAACTGCGTTCTTATGGCATCAAGTTAGATGTATGATGGCTGTTTTATTTCTTGTGGGGCAAAAACTTGAATCTCCAAGTGTGGTGAATGATCTTTTCAACGTGGAGCAGAACAATGGGAAACCGCTCTATGATATGGCTGATGATATTCCACTCATCTTGTATGACTGTGTATTTCCTGAAATGGAATGGGTCCCGGGTATTGAAACCACCAGACATCCAAAGATACTTAGGGACAATCAATTGGTAAGAGGATTGCTCAACGATATTCAAATAAAAAGCATGGTGACTCTGATGGTGGCGCAACGGTCTTTGCACAATGAAGACACTGTCAAGCCATCACCTGGGCTGGGTGTGGTTAATATCGGTGATGGTAAGGGAAGAAATTTCAAGAAATATACCAAGTTGATGAATAGGCCCGTTTTAGATAGTTTTGAAAAGGTAAATGCCAAGCACAAGGAGAAAAAGAAGAGAAAGTTGGCCAATTTGCAAACTGAATAAACTATAAGACTATATATCATGTAGATTTGTAGTCAATTTAACTGATCCATGAAGGTTCCCAATATTGGATTTCTTCGCCTCCATGGTCCACCCAGAGAAACCCATTCATGATCATATCGTCTATGACGGATTTGCATCTTACCTTATCCCATTGATAGTTGTCTCTTAAAAGGGAGTAGGTCACATAGCCGCCCATAAACTCACATAATTCGTATACTCTTCGATGGTCCACCGAAACATTGTTGGTGAACTTGAGCCAAGGATTTCCTCCAAAATTAAGGATCTCGTATCCTTCTCCCAATGAAAATAGGACAGAGAGACACTTCTTGATATCCTTCTCAGTTATTTTAGCCTCCAAATCATTTTCTTCTAATCTGGATCGTAATTCTTTAAGTGAAATCAAGCCTCCGTTGATCTCTCTTGTTTGATGGCACACCTCGACTATTCTGACTGCTAGGGCGGATTCTGTGGACAGGTTCTCAAAACTGGATGCATGGATCTGTAGATCTAGAGGGTCTACGTCTACCAGAAGGCACATTTGAGTGAATTTGGAGCGAAATTCGCTGTTTTCTTTGATTTCCTTGCCGTGCTCGATAGCAAAGTTTACAAGTGCGGATCTGAATACCAGGAGCTGTGTGGCCAATTGGTCCTGTTGACGGCGATCCAAGTTCTTGCCTAGTTGGAGATATGCATCTCTTTCGTGGAGGTTCATTGGAGGAGACGGTGGCGCTATCGATCACAGTGTAACGATCGTATGTTTCAAGAGTAAAAATGTGGTGATGAAAAACCAAATCGGATTCAGTGCGGAGGTCTAAGTGCAGAGCAGATGGCGGAGATGGTGGAGATGATGCAGATAGTGCAGAGCGCGACAACAAGAGGAGTAACCACAGAGTTTTGTGCAGATTCAGTGAAGAAAGACAAGCGAAAGGTTGTGATGTACAGGAGAGAAGAGTAAGGTATGAAATAACAGACAGAGCACACTATTAGAGTATAAGATAGCAGTTCAAAAGCGTCGTTGAACTGAACTGAACCAAACCAACCCGAATTTGGCTGGCCCACCACTGTGAGCATAACAGTAAGTTCAGCAAGGTTTCCGCTCGCTAAACCATCAGATAGGGAACCTTTCAGACGAATGAAGTCGGCAATACTTTAAAATATATATCTCCAGAGACTCTAAACTTATCTAATCAGTAAATCTTCCAAACTGTACAGCTCACTCATCACTACGAGCAAATGCAACTAATTGCAAAACAGAATATCCAGAGATACTTGAACCTTGTATCAGAAACAGTAGTCTATATACATAAATAGGATTTCAGCTCAGGCCGAGTTGAGACCTTGAGCAAAAGCGATAGCATCAATACAGCCTACGTTTACTCAACTCAGTATAAAGACGCATATCTATCTGATCACCATTCCAATTTAGTATCCACCACCATACACTGTCAGCTGTCACCAACACTGGTTTTCGACAATGACCAACTATCAAGAACAAATATACTATATGCTACATATCTCATATATAGGCATATACATATATACATATATACATCACATCCATACATGTATCATGTATCATTTATCTGGCCTAGGAGCGCGCCAAAAGGTCTCACTTATCATTGCATGCGAGCTTAAACTGAAACAGGAAAATTAAAACAAAAAATATCTTTCCTATAGATAACGGTTTTTTGGCCAAAATGCCATTTAGAACTATCACATACCATTTTCATCAAGACCATTGCAAATGTAAAGAGGTGCAACATCGGAGAAGCGAGTTTTAGCGATGTCAGATGGTCTTCTACTCCACAATACCGCCCATGACTCAACGGGACCATAACCCGTCAACAACGATAAGCAGCAATAGAGTTTCTTTTTTTTTGCCTTTTTACTATGGATCTTAAAACCAAATCGGGTAACTGAGGTATCTTTATGCATTTTAGGTTGCAATTTTACATTAAAAAGCAAGGAGGAATAAAGTGAAATAGATTATATATTGAGTCCATATTATCCAATTTAATCACAATATATATACCATTCAATCATAATGAGTCACGTTATTGCCCCTAACATCGACCATTCAAACCTTAAGGTTGGTGACAACATTTACGATGAACAAGTAAAATCTATTTATGACGGAGCTCTTGAATACGCCAAATTAAACGCTCATGATTTACTCAAGGTACAATTTTCACCTGATAAGCACCTCAGATACTACGCCGGTGGAGAATTCGAACAACACAGATATAACACGACTCGTAGACTTTCCATGGAAGAGTTGGGTTTAGTCAACAAGAATCAGATTTCTTCCATTGGAGTTCTGGACCCTTTTCCACTTTTCACCGATGAAGCCATTGCTATTATGAAGGCAGAAATTACCCAAAGAGAGAAATTCCAAAAATATGCCAGGTACAACAGGCTGTCTTCCACATCTGGACTCGATTGTATAATGCGTGGATATGCCACTGAAAACGGGATTGTAGAAACTCCATTCACCCATCAAGCATGGACTCATCCAAAAACCACCGAGCTTATTCTGAGAATGGCAGGAGTAGAATTGGAAGTGATTATGGATTATGAAATAGCCCATGTGAACTTCTCCATGAAGACTGAAAAGGATAGCGATGAAGTGATAATGAAAGCTAGAGAAAGAGCACAATCTGGAGCAGACGATGGTTCTGATATTCCAGCTGTAGTTCATTGGCATCACGACTCGTATCCGTTTGTGTGTGTTTTGATGCTTTCTGATACTCTGGGCATGATTGGAGGTGAGACCTCTTTAAGAATGGGTGCTTCTATAGATGGTACCAAGAAAGTAGCCAGTGTGCCAGGACCTCAATTGGGACATGCAGCTATTTTACAAGGTAGACTAATTGAGCATATTGCAACCAAACCTGTTGGAGGGTGCGAAAGAATTACCATGGTGACCTCTTATAGGGCCAAGGATCCTACCAAAGCAGAAACGTCTGTACTTTCCACCGTGAAGCCAGAAATTGCTTCTGGGTCTCGTTCCAATGAATTCTATCCTCAATGGGTCAAGTATAGAACTGAACTTTTGGCGCAAAGATTTGAAGTTTTGAAGTCTAATATGATGAACGAAGATGGGAATTTTGACAAGCAATCCACCATGGAAACGCTCAAGGAAATGTCCCAATATTTGGAACAGACTTATAAGCAAATGGAGTTGAGTGCCGAAGATGTCAAGAAATATCATATAATGCAGGCCATTTGAGCCTGGTGCTTGAATGGGTGTTTAGAGCAATAAATAATGTTTATGAGAGATGTAGGAAAGTAATTGGGATAGGGGAATCGAAGTATGGGTGTATTCTGTATTGTAGGTGCAACGCTTATTGTATTATGGTGCAAACAGCTCAATTTGTTCTCCTATTTAACCCGTAGATCAACTGTGTTCGGTAGTTCTGTGTTTCTGATCAAATATGTGCCTAGTAACCTCTTCCATGCATATCCATTCTTGATCTATCTTGAAATGGCTAAATCGGCTGCTGAACCTAAAATGGCCGCGCGATGAACCGCATGTATTGGGCACTTTAGTTTCAGGTGCTCAGGTATAGATTACCCAAACAACTCAGAGATTGTTTGCTATGTATATTCACTTCCACATGGTTCTGTAGGTGCTGCTATTGATGTAGTGGCCCCTCTTCTGCCCCAACTCTTGTCACATGCCTCGGTCCCTGTATGTAGCAATGCTCATCATAATAAGCACATATATAAACGTTTTCGTGTATGCAGATTACAAAAATACCGATTCTCCACCCCAACTGACGCTATAAATACACACTATTATCTGCGTAGATCAATTGGGGAACAAATTTGAATTCTATACTTTGTGTCATTTGAGATTCACTAAAATAATCAATACTGATTACATTATTCGCGGTATAGTACTGTGAATGAGCTATATATTTCTAATTGGCCGATTACATCAATAAATACTTTTGATTTAACAGATTTGATTAAAACATTCAGGAAATTTGCATTTTGGAAATCTAATAACAATTTGTTTAATTTAGCGGTTGAAAACAAAAAAAACTGATCACCGAGAATTGAATTTAAGTGTTTAATCACCCAGTGCGGATCTTGTATACATCAGTGATATTCCAATGACGGAAGACTTGATCGAGGAAATCGAAGTCACAGTGGGACCACATGGGCTCAAAGGAACCTTAACTATGCCTCACAGAATAGGAGCTGAATCCAAGTTGAATTATAGCTATGCACCTCCTACTACAAAGGCAGCATTGATAATTCATGGACAAGGCGGTCATCGAAATTACTGTTATCAAAAATCACTTGCTAAAGCATTAGCTAAAGAATTAGGGGTTTACTCTCTTCGAATTGATTTTAGAGGATGTGGATCTTCCCCAGATTCTCCAGATCCAATCAAAGAAGGTCGAATTCTTGAAAATGATGTTATCGATATTCAGCATAGTGCTGAATTTTTGATCTCTGGTAATAATCCTTTAAATATTCATTTCACTCTTTCTTCAGTGATTGGACATTCAAGAGGTAGTTTGGCCATGTTCTTGTGGGCCATGGATCAAAATACTTTACTCGATACTCCAGATCGTAAACATGAAGCCATTGTGGTGCCTTCTTTAATCAATTGTTCATCTAGATTCACCCTGAATACGGTTTATGATAGATATCCTGCTATGGGTGATGAGTTTGTAGGAGTCCATCAAAACTGTTTAAGACATGGCAAAGTGGGACAAATTTGGGTTTCTGCTCAAGAGATTCATCTGTTGGCATCTCCTGATATGGAAGCAATTGCTGATTTGGCAAGAGAATTTTCAGTATTATCGATCTATGGTTTGAATGACCAAGTGATCCCCATTGAAGATAGCTCACATTTTGCCAATTTTTTGAATCGAGGTAAACATCTGCATAAATTGAATTTAATCCCAGGAGCTGATCATAATTTTTATGGAACTCGTGAAATTATCACTGAACATGATAGTGAAGAGTATAATCCTGAAAACTTACCATTGAAAAATGGATTTGTAAACTATAATCCAAAAGTAGTACAACAGATTCTTGAATACTTATCACCAGAGCAAGAATTTGAAAGATTTTTGATTTCTTCTCAAGCCATTGGGCATGTTTCAAGATGGAAAACAGTTCAAGGAGTTTCTAATTTTAGAGATATTGGAGGTTGGAATATTACTGAAGTTCCAAAAGGTTTAGAATTACCGTCAGAATTAAAATCCGATATTGGAGATAAGTATGTTCGTCCCGGTATTATTTATAGGTGTGCTAATACTGTTAATATTACTGAAAATGGGTTAAAAGCTTTGAATCAATTACAAGTGAGAACTGTGTTTGATCTTCGTTCAGATGGAGAGTGTAGAAAGGATGGAGTTCCTAGTGGTCTTGAAGATCATAAAATTAATCGGGTTCATGCTCCAGTTTTTGCTCAAGACGATTATTCTCCACAAGCCATAGCCATGAGATACCTGAATTTAATGACAAGTTGGTATACCTATGTTCATGTATACGATAAATTATTGACTGACGCTATACCTACGTTTCGAAAGATATTTGAGTACATCAAAGATGAAATCCCCAAAGGTGGGTCGATTTTATATCATTGTACAGCTGGTAAAGATAGAACTGGAGTACTTACCATGTTAGTATTGCTCTTATCGGGTGTAGATAAGCATACAGTGGCCAAAGAGTATGAGTTAACTACTTTTGGATTTAGACCTGACCATCCTATCATTAAGAAAAAGTTTTTAGAATCCATCGACAAGTTGAAATCTAAAATGGGGGGTGGAGACTCTCAAACTCTGGCTTTGGAAGATTTAATCAGGCAAGGAAGAGAAAATTGGACTATTGAAGTGGATGGGTTTAATAATTTAATCAGCTCCAGGTATGAGGCCATGTTATCGACCATCGAACTTTTCAATTCTAAATATGGAGGGATTGTTAACTATATGAAAGAGTACTTGAAATTCAGTAATGAAGAGCTTGTCCAGATATACGCTAATTTGGTGAACAGAGATGATGTGGGTGGGTTTGAAAATACCAATTTTGTAAAGTGGGAGCACAAATCAGTTACTAGATCTAAGATTTGAGCCATGATTAATGTATATTACTCTATGATATGCTGAGTTTATGCGTAGTTTAATTTTGTAATCTTTCCAATTCTATGTTAGATCGTATTGACGTCTACGTTCAGTCATTTTAAGATCTATATGAGTATATAGATTTTGAAATCCGTTTCTGGTGAAATCTGATCTGAATCTGCTAGTGGACTCTATAAAACTAGCTTTGAAAACCGATGGTTTGCCTTTGGTATATTACTTTCTGTTTGTCACACGCCAATGCATGGATATTGGCTTGTATTGAACATCTTGGGCGCTTTTGGACGCACTATTTTACATAATAGGAAGCGGGCGCTCCTTGAATATCAACTTGTGATAAATGATATCTACCATCAGAGTCAGCTGGTCCGAGGCAATTTTAAGCACGCCCAATGGGGTCGGGAGACTGACCAATTTGCCCAATAGTCTCTGGGACTTACTGATGTAAAGAACAGCGTTGGTTTGGTCCTTGGGATCGAATTCTAACCTGCCAAATTTAACCGCTGTGTATAGACTGTCGACTTTGGCAAAGTTTTTCAAGTACTCAGGATCAGCGTCAGGAGCTGGTTCGCCCTGGGGTACGTTCAACTCGCCTTGAATCTCGATAATGGCAAGTCCCAAAGGGGTCGAGATGGTAGGAGGGGTCTTGGAGTTGCCTATGCAGTTGGCATAGGTTATGGGGAGAGCGGGCATAGCAACGCGTTTGCTGAAATCAAAATATCTGGTTTTGAGATAATAAGAACAGATGAGTATATTTGAATGTGACGCGCAGTGGGAGCGGTGGTAGGTATTGGAAGTGCGCAGCTCAGTAGTGCAAAGTGAGGTGCGAGTGTGTGAAAGAAGAGAAGTTGTTAGTGTAGTATGAAAGAAGAGAAGTCACAATGTTAGCGCGCGCAGTGCGTAGTACTAGGAGATCTGGTGCCTACCAGTTTCAGATGTGCGGTTGTGGTACTGGTGGTATGGCGAAATTAAGAAAATTAGACATTAGAGCGTAGTAGGTGAAGATTGAGATGAAATGGATTAAAGCGCCCACGATCAAGCAAATAGTCAGGCATCCCAGTTGTTGCTTAGCATCTTGTATTGACCTTAAGGTTCTAATCTGGAAATACTCCCAGATTAACACCTTCGCATTAGCGATCAAGAATAAATTCTGAAACCAAATCCGACAACCAAAGTTTATATTAGCTTTCTTACCAAAGATTAGCTTTTAATAACTGGGCATGTCTTAAATAACAAGAGAAAATATCATTTATTATACTGTAAATAGACTTATTTGTGTGTTTTTCTTTTGTTCTCTGACCGTCTCAGAATAGTTACTTCTTTAGGAAGTGAAGTCTTTGCCGAAAAAGGAAAGACACACATGTTTCAACACACTCCACTAAACTCCACCATTAGTATTATTTTGGCGTAGTATGAGAATAGAAACCCATTGGATCTGTTGACACTATTACTATGAGTGGATTTCAGATTCAAACCGACCAACTGTAGTTGACTTTCATATGAGAGTCACTGGATGTCACATGTAGATTGCAACCATCACCAACGGAAAAAAAAAAAAAGAAAGAAGAAAAAAAAAACAATAAAGTAGTTTAATCTGTAGAGATCTACACAATTATTGGACCATTGAATAACTTGAACCTTGTAACATCGTCTACATGCTAAAAAAAGAACAGAAGAATAAATAAGAATAAAAACTGCCCCACTAGGAATAGAAATTTAGGTGATGAACAGAAACGGTAATGTAAATTACTTATGGTTTCCTAATCGGGACAAGATGCGAAAGCCAAAAATTGACAGAAATTGGCTTCTTCATCACAAGCACGGTTAAATTAATCAAAGAGTTCATCAAGCTTAGTAGTTCCGAATCTAAGAAATCAAGGCATAAAACAAAGTTTAACAACCCTTCTTTACAACTACAAGTCAGCAACATGCATTCCCGTCCAATTCAATCAACGATATGTTACCAATATTTTCTGTCCAAAATTTCTTGATTAATCAGTGCTGCACAAACGAATTTCAAAAATTGCCTGATGCGGAAGTTTGCCCCACATACAGACATTTTCATCCTCTGGTCTTCACAGGATCCTTAATTCTAATAAATAGATTGTAATAGCTTAGTTATTTGATAAAAACTTAATTGAAAGTTGTTTCTTTTATCTTTGGAAAAAGATTCGTTTGTTTTCAGAATAGCTTGAACATGTCAGACGACTATACAGCCATTCATGGGCTTATGTCATTCTTAGGTTACTTAAATAATGATCCAGCTCCTGGAACTGGGATTTATAACTTAGTATCTCAAGGTCATGAATTATTGGGAGCAAAAATCCCCAAAATTATGGTGGACTATACTTCAGAATTACAATTCAATCTTTTCGGTGATTACCCCATCAGAGGATCAAGAGATATCATACCTTCAGCCATTTTCATTGCAATTTTTTCATTGCTTTTCATTGCACACCTTACTCTCTTTATAATAAACACTTCAAGAGGTCATTATTTCTATATATCCATAGGGTGGATTGCGTATTGCTTGTTAAGAGTTGCTGGGTTCACCATGAGAATCTTATGGGCTCAAGACATCACTCGAGTTCAACTTGGAATTGCTAATGAAGTTGTCCTTATTGTTTCTAATCAGTTGATTGTTTCTTTCAATTTGATTTTGGCGCAAAGAATCTTTACTTGGAGACATCCAGTGGGAGGATCTAGAAAGCTTTTCTGGTCTTTTATGATTGGAATGTACGTTGTGGTTGTGTTGATCATTGCCATGACCGTTGTGTTTGCAGCCTTGCCTTATCTTTACTTCCTTTCCAGAGAAAGATATCATCAATATCAACAAGTCAATCAAGCCAGTTCGATTCTTATTATTATGTATTCTCTTACTTCCATGTCGCTTTTGAGTTTGGCATTTTTCTTCAAACCTACTAGGAAAGATGAAAACTTGTATACTTATCAACCTTGGTGGATTGAAAGTTTCTCTCCATTCTACTTTGTGAAGAAAAATGCTGCCCGGGATGCTGAAATCACGTTTATGAAAAGAAATCATAATCATAGACATGCTATTCGAGTCATTGCAGCCACTCATCATCATTATAACACTGTGGAAGGTTTAACCAATGAAAGAGGTGATTTGAAACATAATACCTCCATGGCTCTTCTTTTGGTTTCTACAGTGTGCATTTTCTTGGGATCTCTTTTACGGTCTATTGTGACTTTCCAAGCTCGTTATGCCAAAGATACTTCGCCTGCTGGATCGCCAGTGGCCATGTATTTCTGTTGGGGAGCTTTGGAATCAATCATCATGTTTTTGTATCTCATCTTCAGGGTTGATTTGCGTTTCTACAGACCAGACCGTCTTCCACAAATGGTTAGATCGGTGATCACAGCAGAACAATCGATCAATGTTACTGATTCGGAAGATAATGAAGATGAATACAGTAATTATGAGGAAGAAACTGATAGTGAAACCAATGTAGATTACCGGTCACCGGAAAAACCAACCTCTCATGATGATGACAGTGAGTTTAGGTTCTAGTTATACCTTTTAGAATGTAAGATTGATAATAGATATATATAATTATCTAGACTAATGTAGCTATTAAGTAGAATCATATTAATCAACATTTAAACCTTTATGCAGCCAAACATGGAAGAATGTAGCTAATTACCAAGTTCAGCAACTGTTAAAGTGTTGAGCAGATCTCCACTTTGAGCGGAGTTAAAATAGTCGTATTTTGCAGATGACATTTATTATAATTAACTTTTAGTCTGTTATATGCGGGGACATGTTGCAACTTGCATGAACAGCAAGAGATTTGGATCTACTCCGATGTGTTAGCTCGGTTGTTAGCTCGGTTGTAATTAAATTAGTGCTAAAGATAGGTGAAACACGCTTGAATATATACTCTTGAAGATGTAGGCTTGAATATGTATACTATGATATACAAAAGAAGGGGTGGTATACATAAAAGAGAAACAATAACCGGTAGATAGAGAAGACGCTGCATCAGTAAAAAAAATAATCTCTGCGCATCCACTACAATCCCCATCTACGTCCCAAATTATATTACTCAACAATAGATACACCAATTAGCATGAGATTAATAACCTTCTTCCCTTTAGACTCTCCAGTTTAGTTTCAGTTTCAGTTGATAGTTCATAAGTTCCTTTTCTGGTTAATCATGGTGTTTTGGAGTTGGATTAGCGGGGATCTAACATTATCTGTTGTGCAGCACTTTTAGACGTTAGCCCCAGGTTGTTATTGTTCCATCTTTAGTTAATGTATAGAAGCCTATCTGAATATTTGGATATATAAATATATATATATATAACTATATAAAAATATACATTAGATCTTATTGTAGTGATCAATCCATTAGTCAATACTTGTCAAGTTTTGTTCTTTACACCAATAACCATGATAATTAGAGGTCAGGAAGATTACACTTACAACGTAACTCGGTTGTTTTTAGAATTTGTTTACGCTTTACAGAATAACCCTTATGAAGGGACCGGTATCACTAAGCTAGTAGCATTTTCAGACAATGTGGTGGGACCCAAAAAGACACCCAAAGTCCTTATTGACTATTTGCTAATGGTACAAGGGACTTTGCTTGGAGGCTTTCCTACTGATAGGAAAATGGAAATAATTAGTAGCTCAGTGTTTATTGCAATATTTAGCATCATGTTCATCATGTACTGTGTTATATTTATCACCAACACTATCAGAGGACATTATTTTTATATGCATTTGCTCTGTATACTTGGCCTTCTTCTACGAGTGATTTCTTGGGGCATCAGAATCCCTTGGTCCAAAAAAGTGCAACATATAGCTCTTGCTATAGTCAATCAAGAATTTTCTCAGCTCTCGTCGCTTTGTATCATTATAGTTAATGTTATCTTGGCTCAGAGAATCTTTACTTGGAGACATCCAGTTGGGGGATCCCGGAAGCTTTTCTGGAATTTTATGATTGCATTATATGTGCTTATCTGCTTTCTTATAGCTGTTACTACAATGACAACTACCTGGCCCTATTTATATTATCTTTCAAAAAAACACTACAATATGTGTTTAAACACCACCATTTCTGTCAATGTTTTAGTGGTTTTATATGAAGTTCAAGCTTATTCTTTGATTGCTTTATCTTATTTCTTTAAACCAACCCGGAAAGACGAAAATTTGTATACTTATCAGCCTTGGTGGATTGAAAGTTTCTCTCCATTCTACTTTGTGAAGAAAAACGCAGCCCGAAACGCAGAGGAATCGTTTATGAAGAGAAATCATAACCATAGACACGCAATTCGGGTCATAGCAGCGACCCATCATCATTATAACATGGTTGAAGGATTAACCAACGAAAGAGGTTCTTTAAAACACAATACTTCTCTTATAATCGTATTAAGTACCACTACTTTATTGTTTATTCAAGCTTTCTTGAGGTGCGTCATGACTTACCAAAAAAGAAGGCATTATAACGAGCCAACATACGCCAATGCAGTCACCGGTCTTATATGGGGCGGGGTTTTCGATGTGATTATTCATGGATTGTTTCTATTTGGACGCATTGACCTTAGATTCTATCGTCCCGACATACTACCTGCCAAAGTCCGTAGCATTATCACTGCTAACCAGACCTTGCCGCAGAGTGCATACACTACTGATGATGAGAGTGATGAAGAAAGTGAGTACGAAAGCGAAAACGAAACCAAAGAGGAGCTGAAATTCAAGCCTGGAGCTGGAAGTTTAACGGATTCAGATGAGTTTAGATTCTAGAGTAGTTTATGTATGTTTTGCAAGCCTGGAATATATAATGAAACATGAATTTGTTGTGAATCTGTAAAATGAATAAAATAAATAATTTTAAAAGTGACAAAAAAAATAAAACCCGCGGCGGGACTCGAACCCGCAGTCTTTTGATTCGAAGTCAAACGCGTTAACCATTACGCTACGTAGGCCTTTATTCAACATAATTTCCAATTTTATTACTGTAGATGCAGCAACAAAAATTGCAGATTTGTGTTACTATTATTCAGTATATAAACTCATATTTAATATACTACAATTATTCTATTAGCCATATATTCTTATAAATATTTACTCTTTGGAGCAGTCTCTTCCAAAAATAGAAAGTTTAACCCAGTCCAAACTAACCAACATTTGATTTCTGATGGAAAGACACATGTAAATGTAAGCAGATCTCCAGAACAAAAAGGTGAAAGTTCCTCCAGTGGTAACGTTAGACCAGTTACCCCAAACCAAATCGGCAACGGCTCTTTCAGAACCAATGTAAGCCAACGAACCCATATGATCATAAGTGAACTTTGGTAATTTTTCTTGAAGTTTAGCTAATTTCTTACCAGAACGTTCGATGTTATCTTCAGCGGTAGGGTGAGAGATTTGATATTGTAATTCTTCAATTTGGTGTAATCTTTCAAAATGCTTACCCAAGAAAATACCTTCTTGGAAAGCAACTTGAGCGGTAGGAGCAAATTTAGTAAAAGTACAATCACCTAAAGCATAGATATTATTAGTACCATCGACCAAAAGACGTTCATCTACCAAGAGACCACGTCTAGCGTTCTTTTGTTCTTCAATCTTGGTAAATAAACTTTTGGTAATAGGTCTTGGAGCATTACCAGTGGCCCAAATCAACATACCATAAGGAATTTCAATCATAGAAGTCAGACCATCTTTGGCAGAAGTGACTTGAGCGGAAACTGTTTTATCGGTGACTTTCTTAATCATAGTGTTGGTCTTTAAATCAATATTGGTTTCTTGGAAAACTTGCTTGGTATATTCAACCAATTTCTTGTTAAACATACTTAAAACATTTGGTAAAGCTTCAACTAAAGTAACTTTCAATTCCAGAGAAATTTCAGGCATCCATTTTTTCAAATCTTGGTCGATGTAATCTTGTAATTCACCAGCAACTTCAACACCAGTTGGACCACCACCACAAACAACAATAGATAATAAACGTTGTCTTTCTGGGTCACCTTTAGGTAAGATGTTGGCGGCTTCAATACAGTCCATTAATCTTCTACGGATAGTTTGAGCATCAGAGATCTCTTTGAAAAAGGAAGAATGTTCAGCGACACCTGGGATTCCAAAAGTAGATGGTTGAGCACCGACACCAACAACCAAATAATCATAATTCAAGTGGGTGACGATTTCATCCATACCCGAATGTTCTACAACCGTTGATTTGGCCGAACCAGTATCTTTACCGGAATGACCGGAATGAACAGTAGTACTTTGTTTAATGGTTAATTTGTTATTGACGGTATCAATTTCAGTGGCTTCAGCTTCCAAATAAATAACTTCACCTGGAGACTTTCTGGTGACGGATCTGACCGGTTCAATGATGGAACGTAAGTCCACAGTTCCAGTAGGGGCGGAAGGTAAAAGAGGAGTGAAAAGAAAGTAATTACGAGGAGAAACAATCACGACATTGTACAAGGTAGTATCCAAGTTTTTCAACAAGGAAATAGATCCCCAACCGGAACCTAAAATCACCAATGTTTTACGTTTTTGACCGTTTTCGAAAGTTGGAGCTTGGGGAGATTGGTCTGGAGGATTGACATCTTCATAGATCTTGTATGAAAGGAAAGCAGTAGCACCTACCACGGAGATCAAAGTAGCCCATTTGGTATTTCTCCAAGCACGGGCAAGGAAAGACTTCTTTGGGGCTGGTTTAGCAACATTCAAAAGACGTACTGAGGAGCTAAAGGCTCTCTTGGGCACTATAAGACGTGAGAACATCTCAATTGACCAGCAGCACTAAAGGGGGAAGCAAGAATGGTTGTAAAAAGTTTGCAAACAAAAGTTTTTTATAAAAAAATTTGGACGCCGCTCGATAAGAAATTAGGAGCAAAAAAAAAAAAGCAGTACTACTGATAGAGGGAAATAGTTAGACAAGAGAAGGTGAAAAACGAGATGAGGGATGATTCCCCACTTAGCGGAAGATGGGGAGGGAAGGGGAAAAGGGGAGATTGGGTGCGTGGTGCGTGAGTAGTGGGCGACAGAGGTGGAGATAGAGAAAGGGGGACAAGCATGGACACTGTCAGAGATAGAGGTATGTACAGAAGGTATACAAGTCGGATAAACTGGACCACAGAGCAGCAGCTACGGGACCTAAGGCCGAGCCATCCGAATAAGGTCCTGTGAAGAGGAACGGAGAACGTTTGCCCGATAATTAGTGGGCAGGAAAGAAAAACATTTTTAGGTAAGCCGCTATTACGCGCAGCGCTGGCGAGCCATTGGGTGAAGACAAAGTGATTCGGACATTACTGGGAGCAACCCCGAACCGGTTATGGCATTAAACACCGATGAGTAGTAGTTTAGGTGTGAAGAGCTGAGAGCTGAGAGCTGAGAGCTGAGAGCTGAGAGCTGAGAGCTGAGATGGTGAGATGGTGAGAGTTTCATTGGATAGAGAATGTATTGTATTGAATTGTATGTGTAGTGAACTGTGGTAAATGGTATATGGTACTGGTTTAATTGGGTGCATGGTGTGATCCGAAGCGTAAAGTGATAATGCTGGGTAGATGAGAGTAGCCTATGAGACGTTGTGATATGATGTGTATTGTAAGTATGAGAATTGTCTGTATGTGGATCTGTGTGTATGTGTGTATATGTGCATTTGTCGTTACTTTTGTGCTTGTCTAGTCTGTTGCCCATTAGCAGGAACTAGTCTAGGTATCTAACATTTATTCAGATCATCTTTCTATCTTTCAAGCTTTCAAGCTTTCAAGCTTCTAACTCAATTCTAACCACTTATTCGACCTATATAAACCCTCCTACCCTCTCCTCGTTCCACCGATTCAACTTCTCCTTCCTCAAATGATAACTCTTCCTCTCAGCTCTAAATTTCTCCATCATCTCACCTAAATCATGCTCATTATGCCCACTTTTCTTATACTCCTTTAAATATCTGTCTGTAACCCCCTCACTCTCACTTATCAACTTCTGAAACTTCCTTTTCAACAGATCCAGATTGAAATTAGATGATAATAACTGATACTGAATGGTTTCCAAATTGGTCCATTCATTTAACGCTCCATTTAACTCCTTGATTTGTCCCTCGATTCGCACTGATATATTGTTGTAATTTTCTAAAAGTTCTATACATGCATTTATTCTAACTATTTGGTGATTGAGTTCTGTTGATATCTTGTTTCTATGACTTTTATACGTGTCTAAGCTCTTGGTATATCCAGATACCAAGTCATGCTGGCGGGAGAAATCTTCAACAACCAGTTTTGGAAGACCCTGGAGTCTCTGGGGCAAAGGGAACGGACGCAATTCTTCTACTTTGAGCGGTTCGAGCGGTTCGAGCGGTTCTGTCATGGTTTGACCCTTGTTTCAATACACCTTAACTTGTAAATTGAGGTTTGGTTATTGTTTTTTTTTTTTTTTTTTTTTTTTTGGTCAGGTGCTATCTGCAATACCGACCTAGACGTTTGATCACTATTTCTAATATATTATTGTTAAATATGTATATTGTATTATTGTATTATGTTATATTATTATATGCTGTACTATGTTATGCTATGCTATGCTATTATGCTAATTTTCTATACTTTTCTGTCTTTGAAGACGCTGTAAATTCTTGTGATCTCTCTTGAGTTGACTCTTCTCCATTCTCTTGTTAGCCCAAGTTCTGATCTTCTCTCCATACAAGTAACAACAGATGGGGAACGGGACTCCCAACACTAACCCTATAAATGCACACATGGTATTGCCCCATCCGTAATCTAATTGATCATACATCTTCTCAGCAAATAATGGGAACAGAAACCCAAATAACGATCGGA
This sequence comes from Kurtzmaniella fragi, assembly GCA_030581955.1. Lineage (NCBI taxonomy): Eukaryota > Fungi > Ascomycota > Pichiomycetes > Serinales > Debaryomycetaceae > Kurtzmaniella > Kurtzmaniella fragi. The sequence continues at coordinate 103,218 of JAKTWE010000036.1, forward strand.
ATAATGCTGCTGCTGCAACGGAACTGGCTGCAAATCTGGTGTTCATATCAATTAAATATGTCTGAGTACATTGAAACACGCATACCAATCCAAAGGCAAAAATTGCAGACCCAATACCTGGCATTATCCAGTGTAATTGCTTTTGAGCAGACCATCCATACCATACAAGTCCTATGGGAACAATAAAACCAGTGAACATAAGACATGGTAATCTGTATTCTGGCTTAGATACTCCACCATTGCGAAGTGTCATGTATTTGTAAACTCTATCAATGCATACGGTCCAGAACAATACTCCAATGACAAATCCAACCCCCATAGGAATATACATTAAGCCAGTAGTAGCCTTGTCAAACCCGTATTTGACTTCAAAAACTGTGGGGAATGACACTATCATAAGATACATAAAACCGTATGTGAAAGCCATGAATGAACCTAATCCAACAATCATTGGGTGCATAAATAAAAAATATATCGGTCTAGTGATCGAAAGGTATATTTTACCCCAAAGAGTTTCTCCGTCAGCAATTTCATAGATGGTATGTAAATTGTTATTTCCTGTTTGTTTCCTTAATTTGATTGCTTTCAACTTTAAAAGTCTAGGAGAATAGGTTTCTTTGTAAAATAAAGTTCCTAAAATAGCCACAGCTCCATTGAAAATACATAAAACGTAGAAAACCCATCTCCAGTCCTTTTCCATAACGATAAATCCAGCTATCAATGGTGCAATCACAGGACCAAGAAGAGGGGCCAAAGAAAATCCTGCCAAGGCAAACACTCGATTATCTGCATCGAAAAGGTCTGAAAGGACCCCAGCACCAACATTTAGTGGGGCTGAACCAAACAAGCCTCCAACAAATCTAAAAATCATCATTTGGGTGGTGTTTTGAGCAAAAGCACATCCCAAATTAAAGAAAAATGATAACCAGATAGAAATGTCTAAGATAGTTTTGCGTCCAAAAAGATCACTTTCACTCAAAGGCGAGAGGATCAAGGGACCAATGGCCCATGCTAAGATCTGAATTGAAACCACCATTGATGCAATGACTTTGTTTGTGATGCCAAACTCTTGACATATGTCAGTCATGGCTGGCGAAAGCATTGAAGAAGACATGGGAGATACCAAGGTATAGATGGAAACAAAGCCAGTTAAAAATGCCTTTTTGTTAAAAGACCAGTTTCTGGGATCTTCTGGATCTCCCAATCCGTTCCAAGTGATCAATTCTGGGTCTACAGCACAGAACTCTTTCCCATCATCCTTAGTTGGGACCGCAGTGTCTGGCAACTTCTCGTACAAAGTTTCTACGTTTTCCTCATGTTCTCCATCATCGGCAGTTCTAGCAGCAAGTTCCGAAAGAATGGTTTTTCTGGTCTCTTGTCTTTGTAATCGAATATCTTCACTATCCAAATCTCCATATATATCTTTGACAGAAAAGGTATTGGACTGATTTGTTTGTATTCTACACATTTCATTGTTATTATTGGTAGCAGCATTTTTTTCTAAATCTGCTCCGAGATAAGCTCTCGGAGTAGTGGTATTATGCAGCAGCAGAGTTGAGATCTCATACTCTGTTTGATTAAGCGATCCAGATTTCAAAGATTCAGTCATATTGTCTTTCAAAGCTCACAAACTTGAAAACGCAGCATGTTGTTTTGTATTTAAATGGCACGCGGTGAAATTTTTTTTGCACCCATGCGTCGGGTTTTCGCGGCAACCGACGGGCAGCAGATATGCAACCGTTGATTCAAAAAATAGTACGGATATTCGCGGCGATGGTTTGACGTATGGGGTGCATGGGGCCGTTAGGGCAGCTGGGTCAGCTGGTGGTGTGGCTGTTGGTAGTAGAATGTGGGTTGGGGAGTGGTGGTGTCATTAAAGAGAGATTTTTTTAATCAAATAGTGACTTTAAATGTGGAGATAAATTCCGCAAATCTTATTCTTTCGTTTATTGCTATTAACATATAATATACATTTATAATACAAGCCTTCTATAAGCAAAGTCAGGTCATGCTGTGGCATTGGCACTTTTAGCTAAGGATTGCTCAATTAAATCAATTAACTTCTCCACTTCATTGAAATTCATCCCACAACATAGAGATATCAATTTACAATATTTGGATAATTTATCCTCTCTAGAGTACCTAGAAACAATTCCTGTTCTTTCATTTTGATCTTCTTTTATATCCGAATGGTTTTCTTTGAATTCTTCTGATCCATTGTCTATAGATAATGGAACATTTTGTTGTCTTAAAGCCATTTCTTTAACCAATTTCTTTCTTTTCAGAATTTCTTTTTGTAATTCAATAATAACTCCATATTTTTCATTATTGGTATCATTATTATTATTATTATTTTTGTTGTTGTTGTTGTTGTTATTATTATTATTATTATCAATTGAATTTTGATCTATCCATGTATCTTGAATACTTTCAAGTTGCCTTTTTTGAATCAATTCTATAAGTTTTTCATATTTACTGAATTTCAAATTCAATTCTTCTTTTCTTTTCAAATATTCAAAAGTTAAATCATTAACTAATCTAACAATTTCATCTTGAATTATTTGATCTCTTTTAATATGATATTCTTCATTAGTATCTCCAGGATCTTCAGAATTATCTAATAAATGATCTAATTTGAAATATTTCAAGATTTCCTTTTGAGTAATTAATTTTTCATTTCTTACATATTCAAATAATTTTTGATAAGTTTGAAAATGAACTTGTCTTTCAGATAATTGAATTTCCACTGATTTTACTAAATCATCTAAATTAGATTGAATTTGTCCAGTAATTTTCTTGAAATGACTTAAATTTACAATATCTGATTCACTAATATTTGGAGTTGGATGTTCAAGTATAGTTTCTTCCTTTTTAGTGATTAAATTGCCTCCAAGTCTAAGAACAAAATTGTGGGATGCAAGATATTCTTCCACAGTATAATTGACCAAATTTTTCAAAGTAAAATTAATGTATTTATGATAACTGATGAAAATTTTGATCAATTTTTTATTCAAATTGTATGCAACAATATGGAAAGCAGTATTCCCGTTAACATCTTGATAATTTATTAATTTAGTAAACTGGCCAGTATCACCTTTTTCTACACTTGTATCAAATAAAGTTTCCATGTAATATCGAGCAAATTTCTCTTTATTTTTCTTGTAATTTCGTACCAGTTCCAGATCTCCATTCAGAGAAGGAGAATCCATACGACTAGCAGATAATGCAATATGATGTAACACGGTTTTGCCAGTATTATCCAAAGATAAAGTCAGATCAAAAAGTAAATTAAGTAATTCTTTGAAATTCTTTTGTTGGAAAGAATTCGAAAATCTAGTTAAAAACATAAGAGGAGTTTCTCCAACATTATTTTTAACGGTTATATTCAAGAATTCATTGAAAGTTTTCAAGAGAAAATCAATCATATTAAGATTGGCCATTGCACAAGCCCAATGAAGTATAGTATTACCTTCATTATCTACAGGCTGTTCAATTCGTATTTTACCAAGAGGTTGAGGAGGATGAAGAATGAATTCGGGGATTGAATTTTGAGTTTGATCGTTAGTTTTGAATTCTTCAAGAAAATAGTTTAACAAGGTATTAAAATATTCATTGGACTGATTGGTTTCCTTTTCCACTTCAAAGCCTTGTTGATGATATTGGGAAAGACCATAAGGATCGGTGAAGCCGGTATGATTGGACATGGCAGATCCAGGGTGCAGCTGATGCAGCATTGATGTGGTGGAGCTAACAGGACCAGGACCAGGACCTACGTTTGCAGATGTAGCAGTAGTAGTATTTATTACGTTAGCAGCGGATCCGACCCCGTTTCTTTGTACCATTTTTTCAAACAGATTTCGGGGGCTTCCAAAGAGTTCATTACCTGTGAGTAGAGCTTGATCATCATCATCTACCGAGGTATCCATGCCATCATCAGACAGTTTTTCCGGCTCCAAATCTTCATTTTGAACGTTTAAACTGGTGACCATGAGGTGAAGAGCCTGATCTTCATTTTTGAGCAGAGAATTCGATCTCAGGTTGTTGAAAGTTCCTATACTAGGACCCTTAAGAATTGGGGTTGTTTCAGCGTGACGTAATTGAGGAGGTACATCGTCCAACCGAGTTCTTCTTTTAGAAGTAGAGGCAGGGTTGGCAAGGTTTGTATTAATGGAAGGGTTTGAATCTCTGGTCGAGCGAGATTTCAGAGCAGGAGGAGGCGCACCCATGGCAGGGGGTACAGGGTTTGCAGGCTCCCGCTTGGGTCTTCCTCTCTTTCTAGGAGGTTCGCCTGCAACGGAGCCCAAGCTCTTTGTCTTACGAGCGACTTGGGCCTCTGCTGCAGCCTGTCTTTTGGCGGCATTCTGAGCAGAAGCATGAGAATGCTTGGGGGCCGGTGGGGGAGTTTTCAGTTGGCCCTCGACGTATTGAAACTCGAATATAGCTTTCAATTCGTCATAAATGCCAAAGGTACGGGCAATCTCTTCTCCGTATTCCAACGGCACATAGGTTCCTTGGTATTTACCGTACCCTCCTTGCACTTTAACATGGGTTCGAGTTTGTACGTCTTTCTCAAGGATTCTTGTTCGTTTTGCCTTGGGGAACTTGGCAATCTTGAGGATATGGGTGGCGTTTATCCACAGATCTTGTTTCCTCCTCATGACCAGCCCTTCCAGGGTCACGAACTCAAACACGGGCACGTTGGAGTACGTGGCGGAATAGATTTGATCCATGGTGGGAGAGATGAAGATAAACAAATAATAAAGTGTGCAGGTAAGACGACGAGCAACAATGGCCTGCATGTGGGAGCAAGAGGGTGGATACTACAGGGTGTGGATGGGATGTATGTAGGCAGTGGATAGATGATAGGAGGAGGGGTGGTAGAAGAGATGGGTATGGCGGGGTGGATATAAAGAGATGGATACGAAGGAATGAAGGGCTATGCATTAGTTTATGTGGTAATGTTCTATGTCTATGTCTATGTCGTGGCAATGTCGTGGCGATGTCGTGGCGATGTCGTGGCGATGTCGTGGTGATGGTGATGTTGGTGGTGTCGGTGGTGTCGATGTCGTGGTGATAGCGGCTCAAATGTCGCGGTAATGTCGCAACCAATCTCCCACTCACCCATGGCTCAATCTGCGCCATACGATGCAATGTCAGGGTGCTGTGGGTCCGTTGTGGGTCCCCCTAAACTCTGGCCGCTGCATTCTAGCTGATGCGGGGTTCTGGCTCATCTTGGCCGCTATAGTGGTCTGAAAAACGGTCGATGCGGCCCATAAGGTCTGGTAGTGTAACGTGAGCACGTCAGCACGTAAGCACGTAGGTATGTACACAACGTGAGTCTCTCACTCTCTCACTCTCACTCCGCCCACAAGGCTATCTTCACCATCCTATACACTAACACCCCCAAAACAACCCCAAACATAAACCCCACCACTATCAGCCACCACGAAGGCTGGAAGCCCATGTTGAAAACCAGATACCGACTCATCTGCTCCTGACACAAGGGAATGTTCACGATGTGCTCCGCCGCGTGGAAACACACTTCTCGGCGCTTCACCACCTGGCAAAATGACCCGTCTATGTCGATTTTCAAGAACGCCTTGGCCAAAACGGCAGTATAGGTTTGTAACAGGGTATCAAAAGTCTTGAAACCAGACCCCAAGACCGTCAGTTCTCTTTCTATGCGCGTGGTGATTCTCTCGACCTTCCTTAGTTGTTGTAGAGTGATGGGCGTCATGTGACTGATGGTGTTATAATCGTCCACGATGGTGACCATGCGGTACAATTCGGCCAACCGCATCAACAGTCCATGGATAAGCATGGTCTGAGGTAACAGATATAAGATCAAGAGTTTGCGCAAGTTATCGTATTGTTCAAAAAACAACTGCACGCAATTCAAGCATGAAATCACTTGTAAAAAAACATCCTGAGCCAGTTGCACACATAAAAGGCAAGATTTTCTTGTTTCTTGCTCGTAATGCTTGTTTTCCCAGCTGTTGCGTCCGTTGGAAGATGCCTGCAACAAAGTATTGAACAGATCTTCCAAACGAAGCATTCTGGTTTGAGTCTGAGCGGTATATGCGGTGATATCGTCGTAGTTGGCGATTTTCTTGAGTAAGGTGGAGTATATGGTAAGTACATCGCCATACAATTGAACTATCTGTGATAAGTCACAAAGAAGCCTGTAGCAAGCGGCGTTGAGGCAATATTTGAACAATTCAGGGTGCAGTTGTAAGATTTGTATGGTTTCGGGGTCCAAATCGTTGGCAAGGGAGATCTTTCGATCACCGACGGTGTAGGACATCAGCTGAGACCGTGGGGGGGTATGCAAAAGACTCGGTGAGTGTGGATACGTATTCTCGAGATCCTCGATATGCTGTGTACGGCTCCTACGGCTGTATAACGGCGGGTCTCAAGTGGTGGATGGAGTAATTTGAAGAGCTGGGACGTCCATACAGGATTGAACTGAACCGGTTCTGGTCCTGTATCCAGGCATATGATGCACAAGGCCACTCAACTGATTATCACTCCTTCACCAAACAACTTCAAACACAGATATCTGCGTCATGCTCTTTTTTAAGAAGAAATTCGATGCGGCATCGTTTGAGAAGGACCTCGAAGTATTATCAGACCAAATCTTGCAGGCCCAGACCAGGCTCTTGAAGTTGGACATCACCAAACGCAAAATCCGCAAGCTGTTGCTCTGGTACGGAATGATGTTGTATGTAGCGGTGGTATCAGGGGTGTACATGATGGATAAGCACACGGAGACCGGGTCCATGGCTGCCATGGTTGGAATCCCCGCGGTTCTTGTTGCCTTGGTGCAGTTAAACGCCAGATTCTTCATGTGGCTTCTGGGACGAACAAGGACGAGAAAGGTGGATTTGGAGAAGAAGAAGAAGGTCAAGCTCGAGCAAGTGAAGCAGGAGAGTAATTACAATACGGCGAATGAGTTGTTGAGCAAATTCGGGAATCAGAGCCAGCTGAGCCAGCTGAAGCAGGAGAAGCAGGAGGCGGTTATGCCAAAGGGCGGTGTGCCAGGTGGCCCAGCTGTCTCGATGGGTCCAGGGGGTCCAGCCGTGCCAAAGGGCGGTGTGCCAGGTGTGCCAGTTGGTCCAGCTGTCTCAAAGGGTCCAGGGGGTCCAGTTGTGCCAAAGGGTCCAGGGGGTCCAGGGGGTCCAGGCCAAAGGAGCCCCGTTCCAGCTCGTGCACCCCAGGACGAAAGAAAAACCGTCGGGGACCGGATCTTGGATCTCATCGTGGGCACCGACACCACGCCAGAGCAATATGCGTTGATATGTGACCAATGCTTCCATCACAACGGATTGGCGCCCCCAGGATGCAAGGATCCATCGGCGATCAAGTACGTGTGTCCGTTCTGCGGGCATTCCAACGGACTTGGCCCCAGCGATCCATTAGACAGCCCGCCAACCAGCAAAGCGGCAAGCAGGCTGGCCAGCCCGCCAGTCAACCCAACTCCCCATCCTATTTAACCTACACTACAGTAATATAAATGTCAATTTATTAATCTAAGACAATTCCATGATAGCATTGACCATGTCACCATCGTGCTTTCTTAAAGCATTGACGGCCTTGGCTCTGGAAACCTGGGTTTGTTCAATGATAATATCAATGTCCTTGGCATCTAATCCAGTCTCGTCAGCATCTCCTTCTTCTTCAACAACTTCCTTCTTATCTTGAAGGGAAGCAGCTTCGAGATCAGCAGTGATGGCTTCTGGAGACTTGTCGTCAGAGGCAGCCTTGGAGAGAGCCTCTTGCTTTTCAGCTTGGGCACGGGACTCGGCGATTCTCTTGTTCAAGTCATCGACCTTGGCTTCTCCGAAAACAACGTAAGTACCGGCGGCGGATCTGTAGACGTCTGGGTTCTCGATAGCGTAGATCAAGTTTCCCTTTTGTTTGAAGGTGACTCTGGTGATTCCTGGGATTTGCTTGAGGCTGAGCTTCTTGATGAGGTCTCTGGCCTTCTTTTCATCCTTAGAGATGACTTGGACATCGGCGCCTTGGGGGATTTCTTCGATAGACATGGTGGTGGTGGTGGTGGGGAGTGAAAAATTGTCGACGACTTTTAGTGAGGGAGGTGGGGGTAGTGTGCGGCAGAGGTGTGCACACTGCCGGGTGCAGGACCGGTTTAGGTTGACAGTTAGAGGTGGTGTGGTGTGCAGGATGGAACTGCTCCGATTTAAGCTATGTGCAGACGGGGGTTCCGTGCAGCAGACGGAGGTAACAGTGATGAGGGATTTGACGACAACGGTGGAGGAGGCGGGCTAAATACTGCTACATACTGCTCACTGACTGCTAGATGGCTGCTGAATGACTGCTAAACTGACCGGCGGGCTAAACACTAGAAGACGGTGTCTTGGCAGCTGAATGTACTGGTGCTAGTCTTAGTGCATAGTCACTGCCAGTAGTTTATACAATACACAGTATTCGCTAACAATAAATTACGATGTAGATACTCTGGGCTTTGTAGGCTTCCTGGACTTCAAAGGTAGTATATATACCTCTACTTCACTACATCTACCTCTAAACACATCTATTCACGGCATCTACGTCACCTCTAAACACATCTATTCACTGCATCTACTTCACCTCTTCCACCCCAATTAGGCAAATCTCAAAAATAGAATCCAGGCTGTTCTACGGCTACTCCATCCTCTCTCCTCCAATATCATCACCATATAAGCCTCTTCCATCGTCCAAACTCTGTATACACCCATATTTCCCATGCATGTCTCTAATCCGCTTTTCTGGTGTTTCAAACCCCCCATTTTCCCCCCCCGATACATCTCTGTTTCTTACTATTGCTTTCCTTCCCCATCTGCCTATTTCGATTTCCCCAAAGCTGTTGCTTACATAAGCGCCGGAGGGCTGCGGCAAAATTGTAAATCCGAAAGATAAACATAATTTACTCTTCTACTTCTCCTCGTTAGCATAAGTACAGTGTATCTAGGTGTTTCACAGCAATGAGCAGCTCCAACTACTCCCAAGAGGACCCGCGACAGGTGCCAGGGACGTCCGAGCTTGTGGACCCCTCGGAAAAGGGCCTACCGCGCCGTAAGGACCAGAGCTCTTCTAATTACTCATCCGACCTGGCGGAGAATAAAAAGGGAGACTCTTCGACTGGAAAGGAAGATCCAGAAGCTGCAATTGATATCAGACAGCAAATTACCGTCAAAGAGGTGTTTGCCACGTCCCCCCGCACTCTCAAGGATAGGTTTGACTACTTTTTGTACAAGCATGGCTTGAGTCAGCAAATGCCTGAATATCTTAAGAATTTATACTTGCAAACACATAGGAAAGTGTATGTAAACATGGCCTTACCAGATGAATTCGTCAATGAGCATGGTAAACCAATCATTCAGTACCCTAGAAACAAAATCAGAACCACCAAATACACCCCACTACTGTTTTTACCTAAAAACATCACTTTCCAATTCACCAATATCGCTAATTCATATTTCTTATTTCTTATTATCTTAGGAGCTTTTCAAATCTTTGGAGTTGCATCTCCAGGGTTGGCTGCTGTACCTTTGGTGGTCATTGTATGTATAACTGCTGCCAAAGATGCTTTTGAAGATTATAGACGTGGGAGTTCTGATCTGGAATTGAATAATTCACCCATTCATCTATTGAATGGTTTAGAAAATCCCAATGTTTTGGAGGGGGAAATTCTGGGTTGGAGAAAGTTTAAAAAGGCCTGTTCTCGTGTTAATAGAAGGGTTTTCAAAGCTATAGGGAAGGGAGCAATTTTCACTTTTGGTAAAAAGACTCACAAGCAAGAATATCTTCGTCGTCAAGCCGCTGATGAATCGAATGCCTTGCGTAGAATATCTACCGTTGTTTCTGATCGTGATGATATTACACTGATGTCTCAAGTTAGAGATTCGGCTCAAATTCCTCGTGGTAGACCTTCCATGGCTTCTCATAAGCTGGGTAAATTCGTGCCAAACACCGTAGTCAATCCTCAGCTTCTTCAAGCTCAAACTTATCATACTTCGTTCAAAAACCGTCATTGGAAAGACATCAGTGTTGGTGATATGATTCGTGTCAGAGCAAATGAAGAAGTGCCAGCTGATATCATTGTTCTTTCCACTTCTGATCTTGAAGGAAACTGCTATATTGAAACCAGAAATTTGGATGGAGAGCTGAATCTTAAGGGCAAAACTGCAATGCATTGTGCCGACGCTGCTAGTCTTAAACATGCTGATAGTTTGGCCAATGTGAAATTCTGGGTGGAATGTGATGCTCCAAATGGGCTGTTGTATAGTTTCAAAGGTACTGCTCATTATGAGAATTATGATATTAATGGTCAATTGGTCAATGCCGATGAAAGAGAAGTCATTACAACTGATAATGTACTCCTTCGTGGTCTGACTTTACGTAATACTGACTGGATCATTGGTTTGGTCGTTTATACTGGTGATGAAACTAAGATTATGATTAATTCAGGAATTACCCCTACCAAACAACTGAGAATCTCTAAAGAACTTAATTTGTCGGTAATAATTAATTTTGCCTTACTTTTCATCTTATGTTTTGTATCTGGTTTGGTTAATGGTTTGTTTTATAATGAGAAAGATAATCTGAGAGTTTTATTCGAGTTCAAGGCCTACGGTCTGAATTCTGCCTCCAGAGGTGTCATTGCATTTTTTGTCGCTCTTATTATTTATCAATCTCTTGTCCCCATCTCTCTTTACATTTCTGTGGAAATTATTAAAACTTTACAAGCTTTTTTCATTTTCCTGGACGTTAAAATGTATTACGCTAAATTGGATTTTCCCTGCGTACCTAAACTGTGGAATATTTCTGATGATTTGGGTCAAATTGAATATGTCTTTTCTGATAAAACTGGAACTTTAACTCAAAACGTAATGGAATTCAGAAAATGTACCATCAACGGGAAAGCTTATGGTTTGGCTTATACAGAAGCCAAGCAAGGTTTGGATAAAAGGGCTGGCTTGGATCCCATAGTGGAATCTGAAAAATGGAAAAAGAAAATCGAATTTGACCGTCTGGAAATGATTTCTAATATTGGTAAATATGCTCATTCAAATCAATTGAGAGATAATTTGTTAACCTTCTGTCTGTCTGATTATGTTAAAGATACTCTTGTTCCTGAATCTATTGATAAAGTACAAAAGGAAGCAAATGAATCTTTCATGCTCACTCTTGCCTTATGTCACACTGTGGTGACCGAAGCTAACAAATATGATCCAGAACTTCGAGATTTTAAAGCAGAATCTCCTGATGAAGCTGCACTTGTTGCAGTTGCAAGAGATGTTGGTATTGTTTTTAAAGAAAAAATCAAAAAGACTTTAGTGGTGCAGATTTATGGACAAGATCGTGAATTTAAAGTTCATGCCAATGTAGCATTCACTTCCACAAGAAAAAGAATGTCTCTGATAATCGAAACTCCAGAAGGGAAATTCTATTTACTTACCAAAGGTGCTGATAATGTTATTTATCTGAGACTTGGTAGTAAAACAGATGATGAAGTCATGAAGAAAACTGCTCTTCATTTGGAAACGTTTGCAAATGAAGGTTTGAGAACATTATGTATTGCTCATCGTGAATTGGACCCATCGTACACTTTGGAATGGCTTGAGCGTTATAGAAGAGCAAATGAACTGATTGCAGATGATCGAGACATTCAAATTGATCAATTGGGTGAAGAAATTGAAACTGATTTGATTCTTTTAGGAGGTACCGCTATTGAAGATAGACTTCAAGAAGGTGTACCTGATTCTATTCAACTTTTAGGTAAAGCAGGGATTAAACTTTGGGTTTTAACTGGTGATAGGGTAGAAACTGCGATCAATATTGGTTTTCTGTGTAATCTCCTTGAAAACGATATGCTGTTGCTTGTAATAAAACCGGAAGAAGATGATGCTAACAATGAATCTATAGTTGATGATCTTTTAACCAAGCATTTATTGACTGTATATCCTGAGTTGCAAGGCCAGTTGGATGACGCTGTGCTTGATACTTTAATCACAGAAGCCAGAAAAGATCATAGTGCACCTGCAAACACGTATGCCCTTATTATTTCAGGCGCAGCACTTAGTGAAATCTTTAAAAATGAAGCAGATTCTTCAATTCAAAGAAAATTTCTTCTTCTTGGTAAGAAATGTAAATCTGTTTTATGTTGTCGTGTTTCTCCATCTCAAAAGGCAGCAGTTGTTAGAATGGTCAGAGATTCTCTTTCTGTTATGACCCTTGCTATTGGAGATGGAGCCAATGACGTTGCTATGATCCAGGCAGCTAATGTGGGAGTTGGTATTGCAGGTGAGGAAGGTAGACAAGCAGTGATGTCACTGGATTATGCCATTGGCCAATTCAGATATGTCACTCGTCTTTTATTGGTACATGGACGTTGGTCTTATAAAAGACTTGCTGAAATGGTTCCTTGTTTTTTTTACAAGAATGTTGTTTTTACTCTCACATGTTTCTGGTTTGGTATTTACACCAACTATGATGGTTCCTACTTGTACGAATACACCTTCCTTATGTTCTACAATCTTGCATTTACTTCTTTACCAGTTATATTCCTTGCAGTACTTGATCAGGACGTGTCCGACACCGTGTCATTACTTGTTCCTCAACTTTATCGTTCTGGTATTTTAAGATTGGAATGGCTGCAATATAAATTCTTGTACTATATGTTGGATGGATTATATCAATCAGTGATTTCATTTTATTTCCCTTACTTGCTTTTCTATGTTGGGTTCCAAAATCCACAAGGTTTGGCCATAGATCACAGATTCTGGATTGGTGCAGTTGTTGCATGTTTGTCAGTGACAGCATGTAATATATACGTGATTTTGAAACAATATAGATGGGATTGGCTTTCAGTTCTTATTAATGCTATTTCGATTTTACTTGTGTTCTTCTGGACCGGTGCTTGGAGTGCTCGATTTTATAGTGCACAAGAGTTCTACAAAGCAGGTGCTCAAACTTTAGGTAGTTTATCATGTTGGTGTACAATTTTCATTGGGATCTTGATTTGTGTATTACCTCGTTTTACCTTTGATTTCCTTCAGAGAAATTTTAATCCAGGAGACATTGATATTATTCGTGAACAAGTTCGTGCGGGAGTATATGATGGATATCCAGTGAGTTATGATCCAACTGACAAAGAAGATGTGGAAAGACATAGACTTGGCCTTGATAAGTCTAGTATTAATGAAGAAAATATTGAAGAGGATAAACCTCTTGAAACTAATGCCAATCCAGTGAATAGAACCATCAAATCTATCAAGAGAAAGTTGACTATTCTGAAGAAATCAGGACCACATGTTGGAGAAAAGAAGAAGGAAAATAAGAACCTTGAGCAACTCAGAAGGGAAATGCTTTTAAGTGGAGAATTACAATCACATTCATTGTCCCGTATTGCTACTACTCAAGAACTTCCAGGTCTTACACAAGCTGAAACGCTTCTTTCGTACCATTCCAGGCACAGTATTCAAATTGACCGTAATACTTAATTGCTATATTTAAGATGTAATAAATAATTAATAATATTGATAGCCTTGTAGAGTGTAATCTAATTTATATGACAAGATAGAAATGAAGGGCATGTGGCTGCTTATATGCTAGTAACAGATGGTGGTCCTATGTTGGCTTCCACTAAGTTAACAATTGGTTTCGTGGTCTAGTTGGTTATGGCATCTGCTTAACACGCAGAACGTCCCCAGTTCGATCCTGGGCGAAATCA
>JAKTWE010000037.1:0-113565 GCA_030581955.1 Kurtzmaniella fragi
AAGCTGGTAAGCCATGGATCTCTTTACCAAAGGGTAAGGGTATCAAGCTTTCTATTTCTGAAGAAAGAGACAGAAAGAGAGCTCAACAAGGTTTATAAATAGGAGATGTATATTAGAATATGACACAATTACGGTTAATATCGATCTGTAGTGAATTTCAACCTTAATACCTGATGGTTGCAGCCATAAATGGCAACTTGTACTATTTTTCCAAATATGTGCACTCGTGCATGTGAGGAGATATTCCGGGTAACGGTTTTGCTGGTCAACATTCTTAATTTAACATATTTGGGTCGCTCTTTTTCTGAGTCCCTAAATTGTTTTTTTCATTAACACTTCAACTTTATTTAGTATACCCTATATATCATTATGAGTTCCGCTCTTGACAGATCCTTGGACGATATCATCTCCACCAACAAAAAAGTCAATAAGGCTAAGGCTCCAAAGGCCAACGCTCCAAAGAAGGCTGTTACCAAGCCTAGACCTGCTGGTGTGGGAAAGAAGACTGCTTTATCCAAGAAGCCAGTTACTTTCAAGAAACCATCTGCTCCAGCTGCTTCTACTATTGATGTAACCCAAGCAACTAAGGTTGTTGTTCATGGTTTACCAAAGGATACCAAGATTGATGCTATTAAGGTATGTTGAGAACGCGTCGTGCCGATGTGCAGCTCAAATTTTATTAATAAAACATGCGGAGAATATCATGAGTTTAAAGGAGCGATTAAGTTCGACTTCTACTTTAAGTGTTGTTTACACACTCTGAAAACTCCAGCATTTATTGCATTTATTGCATTTTTTTGCAATTTTTTTCTATGACATTACGAAATTATGACCATTATAGAGTTTTTTTTTTATTGTGTTGGGTACTATTGGTTGTTTCTTGTAAAATTTATTTGAATGCTTTTGGTTATTGTGTCTATTTAAGGCTACAGAAAACTTTATGTGCTATTTAATGGCTTGGTTTAAGAAACTATTATTTATGGTGAAATTATAACATGGGAGTATTATGCTTAAACACTTAGACATAATATCTAGTTTCAGGTCCAAACGATATATGCTTTACAAAAAGTTCAAAAAAAATTCAATTTTCCACTGATTATTTCTCAATTGAGATGATCAAAGTTGACTGACCTGCGAGTATATTTATATCAAGCAAGTTATACAATTGGGATAAAAAGAGAAATTGCGGGACTATTTTTCTTGGAATAAGATTTTTGTATCGACTGTTCTAGCATGTTCATATTACATATTGGGAGTTACATCTGATTTAAGCCTTTTTCAAATCACCATGCCTCATTTTCAGTTATTGCCTTGAATTTGTGCTACATCGGGGTTTTCATATATCATTGGGTTCAAGATCTGTTGGAAATTCTACCAATTTTGACATGTGGTTAGAAAGCACTCTGTTTATCAACAAGGTACCGAAAAAATAAAGCTCACAAAAGATTTACCAATTAATTCATTCATACAAGTTACTAAAAGGTGAATTCAAATTACAATTACACAACCATTAGTATCGACACCGAGCAGGCCTCGACGCTAAATCATTTTCATTCAATTCTTCAACTCCATTTTTATTATTTTTAGATTAACTAACATTAGGATTTTTTCCAATCTCAAGTTGGAACCGTTCAAAACGTCGCTTTATCTTACAACGAAAGAGGACAATTCAAGGGTATTGCTACCGTTATTTTCAAGGCTCACAAGTCTGCTGCTTTGGCTGTGACCAAGTTTAATGGTGCTCCAATCGACGGTGGTTCTTCCAAGTTAAGATTAGAATTAATCATTGACCCAACCAAGAAATCCTTAACTTCCAGAATCACTCCAGTTGTTCACGATATTGCGGTCGCCAAAGCTCAACAAGCCAGGGCCAAGCATAACAACAACAAGAAAAATGGAGCTAAGAAGCCTCTTGCTGTTAAGGCCAATGGTGCCAAGCCTAAGCCTACTGGTCCAAAGGCTAATGGTGCAAAGGCCACTGGTCCAAAAGCTGCTGCTCAAAAGAAGGCTGCAAAGAAGCCAGCCAAGAAGGAAAAGAAGACTGTTGAACAGTTGGATCAAGAAATGGCTGATTACTTTGGCAACTAGGTTTTATCTTAAATAGGCAAAAATGAATGTATTATAATTAATATTAATGTAGTGCTGAGTTATAGATGGTTGGAATGGATTGCCGCGCGTACAAAGGTTTTGATTTGTTTTGGTTTTTTTTTTTTTAATTTGGCTTTATTTACTTCTTTATCAATTGACTCTCAGTGCTTACCATGTCTCACCTGTACAAAACCACCAAGTATTTCATAGATAAAGAGGTTAAACGGCTCAATACTTCGGTAAGCTATACCAAGAATATGGAAAACATAATAAGGGACCAACATGATGGTGACGGACAACGCATAACGTCAGCACAAATGCAAAATGCCCTTAAGAAGGTAAACGGACAATTAACCAAGTTTAAAAGACAGAATTTTAATACTCAACTCATAGATCAGGTTGTACAGCAAGTAATTAAAAATGAGGCCAACCGAATGTTGATAATCAATGAAAAATTAATGAAATTAAGCATCATTTTAACCCCATTGCTTGTTCCAGAGATTAACAGTCGAAGTACGTTACATGAATTCACTACTTTAATCCTGGATTTACCTGAATCAAAACATATAAGGACGATCATAGACAGCAGCAATCTAGCTGAAGATGGTTTAGAAATCAATGAAG
Source organism: Kurtzmaniella fragi (assembly GCA_030581955.1). Classification (NCBI taxonomy): domain Eukaryota; kingdom Fungi; phylum Ascomycota; class Pichiomycetes; order Serinales; family Debaryomycetaceae; genus Kurtzmaniella; species Kurtzmaniella fragi. The sequence goes on from JAKTWE010000037.1 coordinate 2,713, forward strand.
ATAACGATAATATTGAAAGGGAAGGTCAGGAGGAAGATATCTTGGTACAAGATAATCTGATGAAATTTAACGACGAATACGATATCAAGAGCCAGCGTATGGCAAGTAGGGAATTTTCCAAGCAAGTGAGTAATAAATTAATGAATTCAGACATAGATTCATTACTTGAGAAATATGATGATTTAAGAAGTAGATTAATAGATTTGAATGGAGAATTGGCTTATAAGACTGAAAAACTCGCATATTTAAAGACATTAAGGAAAAATGTACTGGATATCTTCAACGATCCTAAAATACAGTCTAATAATGAAGATATTTTAGATAGTGATGAAGAGGAAGATGTGAATGTGGATGCAGTACAGAATAACCTTTTGACCTTGGATCCAGACAATGTTCTTCGAAGCGAAATGGATAGGTTCAAGAGTTTGGTAGAAAAAATACTGAAAGTGATGTGATATAATAAAGTTAATCATGCTACCCATTGAATAAAAATGATTGATAATAGTAACACTAAAGATGGAGGAAAAACCCAATGTCGAATACTTCAAATTCAGTATCCCAGTACTAGTAATACGCATAACATAGATATACAATATACTAATCAAATAGCATGTTTAAATTCTGTTATTAAATAAATGTAGCTATTAATATCAGGTATTTAATCTCCAAGAAAAATCAAATTTAAATATTCTCAGTGCGAAAGTATACACTGGTCAGCCATTTACCATAATAGGAACAAGCACAAAGTACAACATACAAATAGAAATATCGGCAATAAGCGCCAGTACCACAACGCTTTACATGTAACATGCCCCTAGTCTCATCTACAAATTAATAGGTGCTAAATTAGTCGTATTACTACTATTTCTCTAATCGAACAAACCGAATCCCATGTCATCGTCAGATTCTTCCTTAGCTTCTTCAGCAGCTTCTTCAGCGGCTTCTTCAGTGGCAGCACCAGCGGAGGCACCAGCAGAAGAGGAAGCAGCAGCACCACCAGATGGAACGGAAGCTAACTTGGTGTTACCTTCAGCGATTAAATCGTTGACGGTCTTACCTTCAAGTTCAGACAACAAGTTGGAGATTCTGGTAGAATCAGCATCAACACCGACGGTTTCCAAAAGGGAGGAGATGTCAGAAGCGGATGGAGAGGTGTTACCACCTTGAACCAACAATAAGTAAGCAGCCAAGTATTTCATTTTTGTCTAGAATAATCGGTTTAAGCAATCTGCGGACTATCCTTTGATTTAAAGAAACTTTTTTGCGGATGGTTGAGAAATTTTTCACTCTGCACAGTGGATGGCAGAGCGACGGTGAATATAGCAATGTGCAGGTTGTGTCTATTGGTAAGGAGCAAGGTCGCGGGCTTTGTTTTACGCGTACAACTCCAAATGCTATTATAGGTACACAGTAAAACCCAGACCCATAATTTCGCAGTCACAGCACACGTGATATACAACTCCCCTTCTCACCATTTTGTCGCAACTTCGCACAGTTTGGTACTGGCAAAAAAAGTTTGTGCAAGGATGGTTATGTGCAGTGCTCTCTTTTGCAAACCTTCGCACTCTACCACTTTTTCATTGCAATTTTTTCCAGCTCAAATTTACTTGTAATCAAACAGAACATTATACAATATGGCTGAGACTAGTATGTATCCTAATAATACATGAATTAGATGGCAAGAACGAACGTGGAATAGTTGAACATCCTAAGAAACAAACCAACACTACATGCGTGATATTACAATGAACCAAATCGACAACTTGTGAGGAAACAGTGAAATTTGAATGGTGAAAAGACATCTATACCCAAGATGAAAGAAACGCTAATACCGAAACCCCAAGACTATACAACATTCTGGATGGTTAAAAGAAATCTCAAATCAAGACATGGAGGAAAATAGCTAATCACGATACCCATACCCATTCTTCGTAGAACTTGATCTTCAGAATGGATAAATTGGTGGTTTCTCATTCACACTTGAGATGGTCTTCAAAGCGATAGCTATTAATTTGTTGAAATTGGTTGGTTTATCTGCTTCAATCAACGTTTGTTCTAGCCATTAACTCTATACTTTACATTATAAATTGGAGGTGAAATTTTTTTTTCTTCAGTTTCCTTTTTCAACAACATTATACTAACAATTCAGCTGAAAAGAGAAAGAGAGTCTTTAAGACCTTTTCCTTCAAGGGTGTTGACCTTAAGGATCTCGTTGCTTTAGACAACGAAGAATTCTCCAAGTTATGTGGTGCTAGAGTTAGAAGAAGATTCTCCAGAGGTCTTGACTCCAAGCCAATGGGTTTCATTAAGAAGTTGAGAGCTGCTAAGATTGCCACTCTCCCAAATGAAAAGCCAGCTATTGTTAAGACTCACTTGAGAAACATGGTTATTGTTCCAGAAATGATCGGTTCTGTCGTCGGTGTTTACAACGGTAAGGTTTTCAACACTGTTGAAATCAGACCAGAAATGGTTGGTCACTACTTGGGTGAATTCTCTATCACTTACACCCCAGTTAGACACGGTAGAGCTGGTAACGCTTCTGCCAGATTCATCCCATTAAGATAAGTCTGTGTACTATGTATGGTTAATTGATATATATCATTAGTATTATAATATTGTAGGAGAGATATCTTTGATATCAAATTTTTACTAGAAAGCATTAATTGATACATAATTTGACTTCGATTTGTCCTACTCAAACACTTGTTTAAACCAATAGTACCAAATTGAGTGTCATTTTTCACCTTGAAATTGCTTTTCTCATGTTAGTCATAATGCGATAATTTTCAGATGAGATCAAATTTATCGTTATATCAATAGAGCTTAAATGGCATTGTATAATGAAGAAGCATCCTTAGAGATTATATCTAATGATGCCACTATCAATCCTTTTAAGGAGATTGCATTTGGTGCAGTGTCTGGGATGTTTGGTAAAGTTGTGGAGTACCCATTTGATACCATCAAGGTACGTCTTCAATCTTCAGCTTTGGAAGGTTCTACCTTGCAATGCATCAAAGAAACATATACAACAGAGGGTTTATTCAATGGGTTTTATAGAGGTTTGAGAGCTCCCCTTATTGGAGCATGCTTTGAAACTGCTGTTCTCTTCTCAGCCTACAGTTACTCCACCAATTACTTATCTAAAAAATTGAATACACCGGAGGATGATCTACCATTATGGACCAAATGTGCCAGTGGAGGAAATGCAGGGTTGGCTGCTTCATTTATTTTGACTCCTATAGAGTTGATCAAATGCAGATTACAAGTGGAAAACCTCCTTCATAGGGAGTCTGTACCCTCCAAACAATCTGGGAACATATATTCTCAAGTGATTAAAGATGTTATTAAGACCGAAGGTATTGCTGGATTATGGGGAGGTCTTTCCTCTACTTTGATTAGAGAAGTCAGCGGTACTGCGCTCTGGTTTGGTTCCTATGAGTTTATGAATGGGTATCTTAAATCTATCAATGGCGGGAAATCCAACGATCTACAATTGATGGTTAGTGGAGCCTTTGCAGGTGTTGTGTTTAATTCTTCAACTTTCCCTATAGATACAATAAAATCTAATGTTCAGACACAACCGAAAATATACGGAGACAAATCTATGTTTCAGGCAGCCAAGATCATATATTCCAAAAATGGAGGTGGAATAACGAATTTTTATAAAGGTTTGGGCATTACTATTGCAAGAGCTATACCAGCCAATGCAATAATTTTTTATTCATACGAGTTGTTGAAAAGACACTTTTAAATTTAGACTTTGATAGACGAAAATGATAGAGTTATTTATTAATTATTAAAATAGACAAGTAACAGGGTGTAGGTCTATATATATTTATATATTTATATATTTAAATACTGTAGTGTTTTTAACAGTTTAGAACTCGGCAGCCACTTGTTCAACAAAATCAGTATTGACAAAATCAAGGCCAATACTGAATAACTTTTTGTTGTACAGATCTCTAAGGTACTTTGGCCATTCGATTCCTCCCCAAATTCTAGTTTTTAAGTCATATTTATGACAAGTATCAAAAAATTCTTTGATAGTATTGAGTTGTCCTTCAGACAATTCTGATCTTTGAGCCTTTGCGTATTCTTCAGCTCCCAATAAACTCTCAAGAGATCCAGAAGCGACAGCTGATAATTCAGCTAATTCTTGAAGGTTATCATCAGAATTTGGCTTCGATTTGAACTTGGAAAGAGCTCCGTCTAAAAAGAAATACCGTCTTTTTTCTCTCTTCACCATTTCAGTTGGTAAATTACCAGTAAGAGTAATAATAATAGGACGGTCAACTAATTTCTTTGTTTCTACATCGTAATAAGTAACCCAGTCTTTATCAATAAAAGGTTGGATCAAAGGTTTTACTTGGGAATAAGTATCTTCGGGATATGTTTTGATATCAAACCAAAGATATACTTGCTGCATAGGATCGTTATAGTAAATTCCACTGATTTCAGGCTCTCCTGGTAACTGCGCTTGAGATCCATTGAGGAAAGTTTGCTTGTAGTTGGCTTGTTCCAAAAGACTATAAAGAGGAGATAAGTACATTTTACTCAATGTTCTATCTTCCATCAAGTATTCCAGAGTATGTCCAACATAAACAGTTCCTGGATGTAAAGTAGTAGGGATTTCAGAGTTGATTCTTAAAGCTTCTGGGAAGTGCCAAATATCGGCTTCAATACCCAAGGCACCGTTCTTGTATGCGGTGAAAAACGGTTCAGACCGCCAATAATCGTTGTGCGAATGGATTGGCTTTGGTGTTACATCTCTATTTAACTTCTCAAGATCCCAGTGTGACTTGGAAATGTGTTGAATCCCGTCACTGGACGTTCCTTTTGGTAGAAACAAAACTGCCACAACCAAAAATACAAATACAACTCCAAAAACTAACAAGGGGCTCGATAAGATGGCAGGTTTTTTGCTTTCATTCAACGATCTATAAGTTCCGTGTGATCCTAACCCAAATCTTTCATACCAGCTGGGCGATCTGGTAGAGTTGGCGTCTGTTTCTTCCATGGTATTATTGTTGGAAAGAAAACGTGGAGTAGCCTGCAGATAGAGTAGGTTTGCAACCATTTTTTGTCAAGTTTTATTTGTCAATTGTGGATGTGTGTTGGAAAAATAGGAAAGTTGAGAAATTCTCGGGCCTAAGAACCATGGGAGTGGGGATGTTATTCAGCTAGTAGGCTTGGTTTAAACTTTTTCTGGTCCCCAATTCTGATAATGTACATTTTCTTGATTTGTCTTCTGTATAAGCGCTCGTAATTACAATTTTTAATCCTGTTATCTGTTCAAACTAATCTAATTTTTATTCAAATTTGAAATTTTCATGGGAATTATACTATAATATTCTTTACATGTGAGTTGGTTAAATAAAAACAAATTGACAATTACATTGTAAGTACAACAAGCTAAATTGAATTTATATATCTGGGTTGCTTACTATATTGTTTATTACTGTTCATTATAATTGTACATATCTATTTATCTTCCTAAACCCATCAAGCACTACTTGCTAGAGATTATTTCATCCAAATAGTGTAAAATTTTCTCTGTTTTTTGCTTGGAATCTAATGCAGCATGATTAAAAAATCTGGCTCTATGGTTCATAAAATTGTTACAAGTTCTGATTTTTTCAAGCAAGAAATTAGGTTTGAATTCATTCACCAATTGTTTTACAACTATTGAACTGTCCATTTCCATAGTATGCCTTATTTCACTTCCTTCTCCGGTATTGATCACCGCAGTAACATTAATTTCATCTTCATTAGCTGTCTCAAAACGAACGTACTTTGAAATAATAACAAAACTTGCGACTGTCACGATCACACCTGTGACAACATTCAGCGAAAATGTTGGATATTGTAACCACGCATCAACTTGATTTGCTATCTTTTCAACTTCTGCTCCTTCAACTGGATCTTCCCACCACCTCAAATTAGGTGCTCCATATCCAGTGACTCCCATTGTAATCTTACAGGTTTTTTGAATACCATTAGAATCTTTACTTTCATAGTATGAATAGTTTTCAGGAATTAAACCTTCACCAACCTCGACTAATTTGATGATATCCAAAGATGCATTTATCAGCGTCGTTAAGAGACTCAAATGGAATGGCGACAATTGTTTGATTTTTTGTTTGAGTTCAGCCATATCTGGAATCATTTGTACTGATATTTCGTTCATCAAAGGAAAACTTTCCAAGCCACTTAAAATTGCAGGATCAGTATTATAAACCTTAAAAACAATAATATCCTGTAGCAGATCAAGAGAGGCAACTAATTGAGCACCCTTTATCATAAAATGAGATAAAATACAAGTGGAATTGATAAGCCCTTTGTTGTTTTCAAACTTCATCATTTCGCTCAAACAACTCTTACCTATTTTGTCGTTTGTTGTTTTAAATTTGGCTATAGTTGACTTCAGTAACCCACCTCTACCCACTTCTTCGGCCAATGCATCTGCTTGCATTGCACTCAAGATTAAAGTGACATAATCCCCAAGATATCGTGGGGAATCTTTACTCATTTCTTGATGGATCTCCAGCCAGTGTAATTTATCTTCAATAGTAACTGATTTCAAGTCTTTTAAATAAATCTCCCCATCAACTGGCACGTCAATAGAGTCCAGATAATGATTCAATTCATGCTCGTTATTTTCGGAATTCAAATAAGAACTGACTTTTTTATAAGGGTAACCAATACGGAATCTAAAGAGCACCACTCTATGGATCCAGTAATCCCATATCAAACGAACACATAATTCTTTCTCAAAAATCTGTCTACTAGTTGAGTTGGTAAAAGCGTCTCTGAATTCTGCCTGCAGTTTCTGACGACAAGTTTCAATCAATTTTTCATTTTTAATTATTGTCCAAATTTTAGAGTTTAACTCTATGCCTCGCTTGAAATTGGTGGTATATGATAAAGTTTTCAGAATTAAAACGTAAGACAAAAGCATTTGAATAGTATTCAAATCATCCCAATATTTTAAAGTCATATTTATCCAAGTCAGTTCATCTGTTTCAATTTTATTGTTAAATCTACAAACTGTTGCAATGATTGCAAAATAGATTGACGAACAAGAACTAATAGGGAAATATTGAAGTAGCAATTTCTTTTTGGGCAAAATTTGGTGAGCTGGATGATTATAACGGTAGTAGAGGTCCAATAAATAATTTAAGATCTCACCACTAGGAAGTTCAGTATCACCAACGTCCAAGTATGGGTTAACTGGAAACGAGCGTCTTCGGCCATGTCCACCAAATCTACGTTGGTTTTCTCCATATTCTCCATTTCGGTAGTAATTGTCATAATAAGGATCACGATGCTGATTGCTAGTAAGAACTGGTGATTGTTGAGATTTTTGCAGCAGTGGTTTACCAAGTGATTGCAAACTTTGCAGTTGACTTCCTGTATGACTATTGACTTGCAGACCAGGCGATTCGATGAATCCAGGTTCATGTTCTCGAGCAGCATTGTCATAATACAGGCGTCTACTGTGACCACTACTGCTTGATTGCAGCTTACTGTCATCAACAACCATTTCTGAACTTACACTTCTATTTGAACTTTTGTTGGATTTAAAAGTTGTCGACATCTTATCCTTTTCGTCACCTGGTTTGTAATAGCCTTGGCTGTATGAACTTTCAGCAGCTTTATGATCTAGAGGTGGTAACATTGGAGTCTCACGTCCATAATAACCATTATTAGGGTGTGGTAATTGATAAGGATATCCAGGAGGAAATTGTCCAGGGGGCCCCGGGGGGAACCGACCCTGTAAATGTTGACGATGGTGTGGTGGTAAATCTGGAGGCGGAGCACCCATAAATGGTGGAGGACCCATATGACCATGAGGGCCATGGGGACCATGTGGACCACCGTGCGGCCCATGAGGACCGTAAGGACCAGGAGGAGGAGGACCGAAGGGGAAGTACCCATTTTCCATCATATGACGATGTTTATGATGGTGAAATCTATGACCTCTATGATGGTAAGGAGGAAATCCATAAGGCATCATTCTTCTGTAATATTCGTCCATGTGTGGGAGTGCTTCTGGATGGGGAGGAGGAGGACCTTGTAAACCTTGTTGGCTATTGGCACTTGATCTTTCATTATTTTCACTGGATCCTTCATATGAGTAGTCATATTGGCTCATGTAGTCAGAATGCCGAGTGTTACCACCGTTTTCACCATATTTGTGAGGAAATTTATGATCTGGGTAACCACTAGAAACATATGACAAGGTTGGGGACATTGGTCGTTTTGGTTTACCTTCAAAGAATGGATAATTTGAAGGCAGCCTTAAAGGTTGGTTTAAATGAGGATTTTGTTGCTGTAGAGGATTTAAATGTTGAGGTTCACTTTTCATCGATCCAGTATCAACCAGATTTTGTGACGAGGGTACTGGAGGGGTAGCATGGGTATTGGAAGAAGTTGAGGCTTCTTCAGATTTAAAGGCCTTAAAATTCTTTACGTCTTCAGAATCACTCAAAAAAGATCTTTTCTTTCTTCTGCCACCTCTATTAGATCTTACAAATACACAATCGATCCCTAAGAATTTACAATTTGAACATGCAAAAGAGGATTCTGGTTTCTCCGGTGTTTCTTGCTTGTTTTTCAATGCTTCGCCGTCACATTTGATTTTCTTTTCTCGACACAGAAGGCAAGCTCGACGTGCTACTAGCCGCCTCGACAGCATGGACGAAGAGCTGAAGGACGAAGATTCAGCCGACATTCAATTTCAAGAAAGGTGATTCAGTGCTATTTGTGGATTAAAATTAAGTTGAATATTAAAAAATTGTTGGTTGTAAAAATCGGAGGTGCGTATTTTGAGATGTAGAGCAGGGCCCACACAAAGTAGAGAACAAGGCTTCTGAAAAAGTGCGAATTTATTTACATCATTTTGATATGAACATTGCATGAGTTAAGCCCAGTTTAATAAAGATAGGAATGCATTAAAATAAATAGGGAAAGTATTAGAGGGTCAGCAATGTGATAATAAAGTATGAAAAGAAGGCTTTAGTTCTTAGAATTAATTTCATATGATATTAGGTTGTGCGAATACTCGGATTTATTGATTTACTTTTGAATCGTTTGACAGCTACATTAAAATTCGGTGATTGTGCGCCGCTTATCAACGCAGATCTCACTAATTTTAAAGTCAATGTACACAACTTTGCATTAAAATTTGTTTCGTGCAATTCAAGTAAAAATTGTAATGTGCTTCTATATGATATTTGATATTTTGATAGTTTACCCTATTGAAATAGATTTTTTTTTATCTGGTTATTGAATTTATCAATTATCAATTATTTATATCTTTGATTAAACTGTCTGTTATTTTATCTTTACAAAATTAAAACATGAAGAGTAAAATAGAATAGGTATTATATACATGTATATACGATAAATATACATAGTTAAGAAAAAGTTCTTTATTGAACTTTTGAACACTACCTAATAAGGTTCAACTTATATAGAATTGATGTCATACATCTAGTGAGCAGCCATTTGCTTTTTGGTCTTCAAGAGTTTAAAAACATGAACCAATTTCACTGATCCTACAAGTAATTCTTCTTTGAAGTAAAACAAGAACGCGGCTGTACTAATGGATTGTACAAGTTTAACAATAAGTCCACCGTATAACCCATCTAAACCTTCTTCATGAATAATTTTCTTGATTTCTTCCACCATTGAAAGTTCTTTGTTACCTTTCTTTTCCAAAATCTTCTTTTTGATGTGCATTCTTGACTTCAAAGTTATGTATGGATAAGTTAATGAAGTGGCGATCAATTTACCAAATGCTCCAATAAAAAAAGCCATAATTGGAGTAAACAGCTTTTTGCCCTTATTGGCGATCACAAAGTTTTTGATTTGTTCAAAGATAGTATATTGAATAATAGGGTTCAAAACAAGAACTAAAGCTGGGAAAACCCCTGCAAACAAAGTTCCAACTCCATCTTCTCTTACAATATCAAACAAAGTCAGGAAAGTGGACGAAGTTTTACCTTGTTTCTTGTTTGTCATCATTCTAGTATTAGCAACCCAAAATGGATTAGAACCTACACAAGTTATGGCACCCGCCACAGCACCAGTAAGAATTGATTGAATTGTAGAAAGCCCCTTACGACGTGTTCCATTAGATCTAAGAAAGAAATTGGAAGTGAACTCATAAAAATAGTAATAAATGAAATTTGTTAAAGTGATACCATATAAAGCACTTTCTAAACCCGAGTATAAACCTAAAATACCCTTTTCTTGAATGATTTGTTGTGCCGCCTTATAAGATGAAGATTCAACAATCGAATTTACTATCTTATAATGAAGCTGAGTAGGTTTACTCTTGATTTCAGAGCTTGAAGTTGGTTGAGAATCTTCAATTATCATTGATTTAGTTTCTTCCTCTTTCTTCTTCTTGGTGGTTTGAGCCAAAGTCAGTAAGGTAACAAGAGGATAGGTCACAATCATAGAAAGTGCCCCACCCCCTGCACCAGCGATAGCATGGGCAATTTCTTCGATTTCTGACATAGGATATTAGATAGTTTTAAATTCTTGGGCAAAGTTGAATTATGGTCAATATTGTTTAATATTTTGATCAATAGAAACTTTTTTTATTGGTGTATCACTCCACTAAAACAAAAGTATAAGAATGAAATCTGGAGAAAAAAGAACCGCGGAATTGTAAATACCCCACTACTTTTCACATGAGAACGCGCCTGATAGCCAACGTGCAGGAAACACACACACTTCCCGGCACTCATCTGATGTCCTAAAGTCAAACAAAAACCGAATTGAGGAAAATAAAACCTTTGATAAATGAAATTAAAAATATATATGTAAACAAAGGACTGAGTCGGTAAATAATGTTTGACTTTATGTTTGACTAGATAACACTGAAAGAATTTAATAGAAGAGAAATGGATTAATAAATTAGAGCAAAAATCAATCCAATATATTTGGCCTCCAAATTAAGGGATTTATTGATTTATGACTGAATAGCAAATCAGTAAAAAACACTGTGTTAAATCGTGTTGAATCGTATTAACTGAGACAGTGAATTAAAATATTAAAGACCAAATTTTTATAAGAACCCCTGTCATCCATTTGGTAGGATAGGGTATCACACTTTTCTCTCTTCCTTCTTAGACTCAAAAGTAGTGAGATATATGTATTTTGCTTTATTTTTTTTTTTGGGACAAAATCGAACCAGTGTTTAAATACCATCCGTCATATAACACACTATTCATTATTATGTGATTTTTCGAAATTCTCAATTGTTAATAAACCATTTGAACCACCAAAATGGCCCATTTTTTATCTAATGAAACAAGAAGAGGAATCATAGTGAAGCTTGGAGTATTGGGCTCTATAGCTATAGGGATTTTTCTTATAGGGAAAAAGCATATAGCCATTAAAAGAGAAATTAAACATATTGAAAGATCTAATGAAGAAGATGAAAGATTTGCTGATCCTAAAGAAAGTCGTTATACTCAAAACATCGAAAGAGAATCCAAATATGTTGGTGTTGGACCTTCATATGCTAATAGAAGACATGGTGATAAATTTACTATGTTTAATATTTTTGGGCGTGGCAATTAGCATTTTTACATAGACACAACGGTTTTACTTATAATATTACATGTATATACTTTGGGAAACTTTCTTTGTAATGGTACATTTTTGATATACTTTTGGATCCAGTCTGCAATAACTAGTCCCGACTTCAACATCGAGCGTCTTGTTCTATAAATCTCTCAAACGTCATTCACCAATTCATTGTATGCCATTTCATATATGACATTAGATTTAATGAAATTTCCAAGACACCATCCACAGAAAAAATTATCCTGTAATTCTTGTAAAATCATTACTATATTTGATTTAACTCTATCATCTTTATTGAAAAGGTTAAGTAATAATAACTCAAATCCTTTATTCTTATCCATGGTAGTAATAGTTCCAGCACTAGATGAAGAAGAACTTGAAGAAGAAATTGGAGGTATTAAATAAGTAATCAATAAAAATGTTTCCAAAGATTGTCCACTAATCAAATATTTTAAGATATTAAACCAAATTTCTCTTTCATTCAATTTTGAATTTGATGAAATTAATGATTGTAAATGATATTGTAAGTCAATCATTAAATTCAATTCATTAGATAAATTTGGTAATGATAAATTATACATTAATTTACCACTATACAATAAATCCTGAAATTTCTTTGAGATGCTTTGATAACATGACATTTCAAGTAATTTTGTAGTATCACTACTCCAATAATATCCTATACCATCTAGTAATAATGTGGATTTCAGAATATTCTCTTCCAAAGTGCTACCATTATTTGAAGAAATAGGTAAGAAATTGGCAGAATTGAAATTCTTCAGTGAAATCAAAATTCTAATGATTTCATTAATATGTCTCCTGAATATAAGTTGAATGGTGGTTAAATCATCATGGTAATTGTAAATGGAATGTTGCAAATTAGATAAAAACTTAGCATCTTCAGAAATGATAGGAACTTGAAATCCATTTGAAAACGATATAGATTCTTGAGCTCCATCTTGCATTGATCTAGTTTTGGAGATATGAAATTCATTTGCATCTAAATCATATAAGACATCCCACCAAGAATCATTATGTTTGAAGAATGGGTTAATTGTACCTGCCAAATAAGAGTCACATTGTTCTAAAATGTCAACTTTTGAAACATCAATCATAGGAAACACGTTATAATTAATTAAAAATCCACTTAAAATTCCACCTCCAGATATTATTTTCAAGGTTAATAAAATGTAATCAATTATATATGATGAAGATTTTTCATAACCTAAAAAGATGACTTTTTTACCAGTTAATAAGGCATTAATAAGGATGATAATAGGTGGGGTTTGCAAACCATAGATAGTTAAATCATTATTTTTAACATCAGTTGCAAGGTTTGCTACTAAAAGGTTCATCAAGTTTGGTTTGAAATTAATATCTGTAGGATTTAAATAATCACCAATAGTATCAGGTAAATCGATTAAAGGAATTTTGATTGGGATATTAAAATTCAAAAAATTCACAATGGAATTAAATGATAAATCTTTACGTATGAATAAATCTTTATTATTAGTAACTGCTGTACTATTGTTTGTAGTAGGTTTTAAATTTGTCGTACGTTTATCTGAAGAATTCTTAGCTTTTGGATCTTTTGAACTTGGTTGTTCAGAATTTGATACAGATTCATTATCGGAACTTAAACCTAATAATTTGTTTCTGAAATATTCATCTTTATAAATAGTATCATTAATAGGTAAATCTAATATTGAAGTTATCAAAAACTTTTTAATTAAAGACATTTCCTTAGAATTAGTATTAATTGATAAATTTTTGACATTAACTGAATCATATAATTGACGAAGTACTGAAGTATTATTAGAATCAAAATAACTATCCAAAGCAATCAAAAGAAGAGGCTTGAATGATGGGAAAAATTTCAATTTGGTAACAATTGAAAGTGATTTTATTACTGCTCCTCTTTTAACTCGACTATCACTTTTGTTGTTTACAATAGTATAAAGAAAATAAGGATTCTCTTCACACATGTTTTTATCATAAATGTATTGGAAATAACCAGTAGTCAAGTTCTTGTAAAGTAAAAACAATGTATAATCTTCTTCTCGAGTATGAATTTGATCTGGTAACATTAGTTCAGGTAAAAAAGGTAAAGTACCTTGTTCAAATCCAGGAATTGATGTAGGATACTGGTTCACTATGGTTGGTCCCATATCGATATGGAACTCTGCAGTGATGACAAATTGTATATTTAGACCCATGATGCACTAGTTCAATCTATGCTCCAATGTATCTGAAGGACTTTTCAAACACGATTTGAGTAGTTTCAAAAGTTTGTTCGACAAAATAAGTGGTTTGGCGGTACTATGAAAGATAATGTTTTTTTTTTTGTTACTTTTTCTTGTAGGTGTAAAAAGGCTGGCAATTTTTTAGAGCAATTGTCCTGCATCGGAATACGAAACACAGTTTAAAAAATAATTCATGTGAGGGAACAATAGAGCTGAGGTTAACAGAATATTTAAAGACAGGAAAATAAAATTAGTTTCGAAATAACATTGAGTAATATAATAATTAATACATAAAGGTTGCCGTTAACTACATAAGAATTAACAATAATTAAACCATTTTTATCAACTTAGAAATAAATAAAATTTACCAAACAAGGTAAAAATAACGGATTCAAAATTTCATTGGCAATTGTATTATAAAATGAAATGATTAATAATAACCTCTGATATTTTAAAACCATTTTAGGTCTGGTTTACTTAATTGAAAAAAGTGATAAAATTCATAAATAATAGACTTTAACTAGCTTTTGGTACCTAGATACGTCTTTTTTTTTCTTCATTTTGCGTAATATGTGCTGTAAACAAAAAATTTGTAGTGGGGCGAGGCAGAAATATAGGTTGCATAGTTATTAATGTACAATTTTTATGCTAATGTAACAGAACAAGTTAATAAATTTGTTAGTGTCAATTTTAATTTTCTCCCTAACCAAATTATCACTTCAAATTTTTATTGATATGCTTGCTGAGTAAATTATTTTATACTTTATCAATGAAACGAAAGGTCTTTAACATGTAAAAGAAGTGTTTTGAGTTTCAAAATTCCTTTATCAAAAATTTTCAAAGCAACGGAATTGAAAGAAAACTTTAATAATTCTATACAATGACTTTTGATTTACTACAAACTTAAACTATTAGCCTTTTGACCGTTCAATTTCTTTAATTTTCTAGTTAATTTTGACCACTTATTGAGGCGTCTTAATTACGGCGGTATTTGAGTATCAAACGAAACAAAAAAATAAAATCAAAAAACCGCTTAAAAACACCGCTGAAAAAAAGAATTCAATTCCAACCTTTATTGAATACAGCTCATGCATGGGTTTCGAGCAGGTACCTTAAAATAAACGAGAAATTTGTAGATTTCGGTGCTTTACTGGAACTAAACTGAAAAACCAGCAATTGCTAAATTGGCTAAACTGGTTGGTAAATTTGAAAATCACTTCAATGGAATTACTTGAGGATGGGGTAGTATATTCGCTAAACATCAGTTCAGACTGACTAACAGATTAAGCTTCAATCAATAGGGTAATAGTGCTCAAAAACCCAAGAAAAATATGTCTTATTTGATTTGTCTGACACCCAATTGAACTTTCGACCAGAATTCCACACTTAATTCACTCAGCATCAATGCTGTACTACTTTTAAGATAGGAAAGATCTTTCGTCTATGTAAAAATGAAAAATAAAAATGAAAGAAACTTAAAAAGAATAAAGAAATAGAAATAGACGTAGAAACTAAAAATAAAAATAACCGCTACTTTTAAATTTACCAGTAAACCACCCACCAAATCAGAACTTCTTCGATCCAGCTTCAGAAGTACGGACGACATAACCAAATTTTCAACGCCTATTAATCGATATTGGGCTAATGTACTATACTTCAAATTTTCAAACCCAGTTTATGAGTTCTTTTTACCCTTTGTACACCGTAAATATAATAGATCCCCAAGAATTCTCTGGCCATGTACTGCACATAGATCGCAGTGTTTAATCTGACTTGAAACTATCAGATTTGACAACCCAAATCTTCACATAATGATTCATTCAGTATTAATATGTACGTATGCAACACAGCGACGGCCTTTGGCAAATCAGTATACTAACATGCAGTCAATAACGATGGGTTACCCAGATTGATGAAGTTCTATACCTACGTGGAAATAGCCACGCAGAGACTTCTTTTACAACAAGTGTTTCAATTAATCTCCAAGAGAACCTCCAAGGAATGCTCATTTATAACTCCTCCTCCATTATTGGAAGACATGGATGATATCAAGGTCATATATAGACATTACGCCACTCTTTATTTTGTGTTCATTGTTGATGATCAAGAGAGTGAATTGGGAATTCTTGATTTGATCCAAGTTTTTGTTGAATGTCTTGATAAATGTTTCAATAATGTTTGTGAGCTTGATTTGGTATTTGGATGGCAAGTGCTTGAAACTGTTTTGGAAGAGATTATACAAGGAGGAATGGTCATTGATACTAATATCTCCCGAATAGTTGCCGCTGTTGATGAAGCAAATAGTCAAAAAAACAATCAAGGGGTGGCATCCAAGTTTTTACTGTCAAAATCATTTGGATGGACATAATTCTCCTTATAATATTAATTGACCACATTCAGCATCAAAATCTTACTTACGAGTGATAAATAATAAAAACACATTACGCACATTTCATTATTGAAAGTTTCACATTATGATTACCTATTTACATACAAATTTCGTCCAATCTTTCAATTAGATATAAATAAACATCGATAGAATGATCTACCAAAACTTGTACCAACTCTTCTTCCCCAGTTTCTTTATTAAAGCTTCTGCTTCTAAATATTCTTTCTCTGCATCTTGTACTTCTTGTTGCTTAAATTCGTTGGCTTTGTCTTGATGAAACTTTTCAGCATTCACCAACTTAGGGTCCACACCTCTACCTTCCTTTTCAAATGGGGACTTGATAGGTCCAGTTTTCCAAATAGGATCTTTGGATGCTGCTGTCTTTTGCACTATTTTGGCTAATTCTCTTTGTTCTTCTTGTCTTAAACTTCTATTTCTTTCGTAGTCAGCTCTAATTTCGGGTGAAAACTTGGCGATGAGCTCTTCATCTGTAGGAACAGTGGTGTTGAACAATATGACACCAGTACCTATGATTGCCGACCCAGCTACAAACGCTTTAATGTATTGACGAGTGGCTGAAGACATGACGAGCGAATGAACTTTGATAGTAAAGAATAGAAAGAGATGAATTTACTTCAGTACACCTATACACCCTGCGAGCTTATGTGCAAAATAAAACCTGGAGAGCACAAATCAAAACGAATGGAAAGGTAAGAAATTAAAAAGTAGTGAAATATATTGGAATTATGGGGGAAAGCAAAGAAGCCAAAAGTTTGATAAGTTGACAAAACCATAAGATATAGCAGTTAATGTAGATATAAAAAATTGGGGTCATTCATTGAATGAATTTGAAAGATAATTGATTGGAAAATTAAAGATAAGATCTATATATTTTATAAGAGCTCTGCCACTTTCAATGTCTATATGATTATGGTTTATTCTTCACTAGTGATGCCTTGTGTTTGCATGACAATCGATTTAGTGCTTTTGGAAACTTTAAATAGTACACAATAGTTTGATTTGAAATATTCTTATATAGATGACGTAGATACAGTCAGCTTTTTAACTTCGTTCAAGCTCGTACAGATGTGAGAGCAAATTTGTCTCAAATCAAATCCATCTGAAAATTCACAATTTCATGAAAAGTAGCCTATAACGCATTAGATAAAATCATATCTGTAGTAAATTTCTGTTTTATAACCATTATATAAGTCAATCTGTTAAAATACTCCGTTTATAAACAAACCCCCCATGTTCTTTAAACTACATTTACAAAATCATTTGAGCTTAATTGAAAAAAAACAAACAATATATAAAAAAAAAAAAAAAACTTTTCCCTCATTTACCTCTTGTTGTCTCAGTATTTTTTTAGATCTTTCTAAACGAGCTTAAACGAGCACATACTCTACATTCAATCATAGCACAGCCATTATTGCAATACCTTCTTAATGCTCCTAATTGGACTTTAAGGAACTATTTGATATTCAACTATTCAAATGTCACCTCAACCTTCAAAAGGTAAATCCACAGGTAAAAGAAAATTCCATCTGAAATCAAGAAATGGATGTCTGACTTGCAAAAGAAGACGGATCAAGTGTGACGAACAAAGGCCGATCTGTAAGAAATGTCAGCACATGAACTTGTCTTGTGGCTATACGTTGGTTCAACCTCAACATGACACAATCCCGTCACCCCCAAATGGTTCAAACGACGCGTTTGAAATCAATTCTTCCTCCGCCTCCCTTGGAAATCCTTCTTTGGCAGCCAAAGTGGTTCAATCAATACCGTCCTTAGATTCATTCAATGGAGGGTCATTGGTCAATGACACTGATCTAATGGCTTCTGTCTCAAAGAAAAGAAAGTTACATATACCCCATATCGGCGCTAACGATCTTGCTGTACAACAACAAACTCCTTCGGTTACACCGATCCAGAATGCTTCCAATGAGAAGACTTCTGTCTTGGAAGCCTCTATTACACAAGACCCCGCTTCTTTTGGAGCTGCCGCTGCTGCTGCTGCCGCTGCCGGCTCGGGCCTGGCTCTGAAATTACCTTTTTATGCTTCTTTGATAAATGCCGGAAACCTCAACAATATCAATTTGAGTCACCTAGTTAATAACCTCAGTGGACTAGGTGATTTAAGCTCTTTGGGTAACCTTTCTTCTCTCTCCAGTTTAGCCACCTTGGCTCATTTGCCCATTGATTTGTCAAACATATCCAGTTTATTGGATAGCCAAGGCGGGGACAATCCATTGGCTATTGCAGCAGGGGCGTTCTTGAAAGCAGGCAAGCAAAACGAACAAGCTCTCAAGGCATCTCAAAGTCAACCAGTCCAATTGCAAGATCCTCAAATTGGAGCGGAAGAAGCAGCAGCAGCAGCTGCTGCTGCTGCGGCCGCTGCAGAAGCAACTGAAAGACACATACATCAAGCTGCTTCTGCCAGTATAGCTTCAGGAATAATGGGTCAACAATTAAGTAGCATGGAACCTGGTACCAATCCAGAGCTTAATATGCTTGATTTGAAACTTATGTTCCACTACACATCACAGGTTTCTTCAACTATTACTGGAGCTGGTATTTCTGATACAAATATCTGGAACTCAGATATACCGATGCTTGCGTTTGAATTTCCGTTTTTAATGCATTCACTTTTAGCTTTTAGTGCTACTCATCTTTCCAGAACTGAAAAGGGGTTGGATCAATGTGTTACCAGTCATAGAGGAGACGCTCTCAGATTATTGAGAGAGGAGGTTCTAAATATCAATCCTGACAATACAGATGCTTTGGTGGCATCTGCTTTGATACTTATTATGGATTCTTTAGCCAATGCCTCATATCCTTCTTCTACTTCACCCAAATCTTTACCAGCTTCAGCGTGGATTTTTCATGTCAAAGGTGCAGCCACTATTTTAACTGCAGTTTGGCCCTTAACTGAAACTTCTAGATTTCACAAATTTATTTCTGTTGATTTGAGTGATTTGGGTGATATAATAAATCATAAAGTTGATTTTAATTCAGATAAAGACAAATCTTTTGCTAATTTAGAATGTCATGACTCAGATATTGCAGATTTGTTCCCTGTAGAGATTGGATCTCCATATTTAATCACGTTAGCTTACTTGAACAAATTACACAAGGAAAGGTACAAAAGTGACTTTATTTTACGTATATTTGCATTCCCTGCTTTGTTAGATAAAACATTTTTATCTTTACTTATGACTGGAGATGTAAAAGCAATGAGAATTATGAGATCATACTACAAATTATTAAGAGCTTTTTGTTCTGAAATGAAAGATAAAGTCTGGTTTTTAGAAGGTGTGCTGAATATCTTACCAGTGGATGTGGAAGAATACGCAGGAGGAGCAGGAGGTATGCATATGATGCTTGACTTTTTAGGAGGTGGACCAACTATTGTAGAGAATGAAATTGATGAAGAATTAGATAGGTATGATCTTAATAGTCAAATTTCAACGAAATTGACAGATCCTAATAATTTACCTAGCGACATCACCAGCAATTTAGATATTATGGGAGACAATAGTTTTATGGATATGAAATGAAATTGAGGCCATAAAAACAATGGATAGTATTAAAAGATTGATATTGACTGTATTTTTAGATCGAATGTATATATTTTAATTGAATGCAAAATTATTATTCGTGTAAATAATATTGAATGTCATGGAGTTATTTAAAGTTGGATACCGACATGGGACCGAGTTTGATAATAAGTACTATAGTGAATCTCAAAAGACGATAAATCACTTGCATTGCGCAATACTCGATAATTATACCCATTTACTAACATGAGTCTCAAATATCTCATAAATTTGTCTAATTAGGAAGGTCAAATATGTACATCTGCATTAAGTGAAGCAGAATCCAGCTATTTACCAATACGCTCGTAATCATGCTTATGTTGTATTATCTGTAAATATCTAAAAATTGTGCAATATCACACTAACACTCAATTTGTATGTCGAATATCAAATAGAGACCCAATATGATAGATTCAAGGATAATAGATTGCAAACAAGTTATCTGTCAAATGATTATAAAAAAAGAAATGCACATTTGCAATTCGCTCCAAAAAGAAAAATACACTATTTGAGTTAAGAGAAACTTGGAGCATCGTGTCGTTATAGAAGCAAAAGAAAAGATCCCCTTTAACAAAGAGTTAATATGCTGGTGACCATCACGTACCACTTTTGAATCCTTTTAAGCCGCCATTGCTAATCTATCATTTTGATCAAGTAATTAAGTTGTGTTTTTTTGTTTTTGTTTTTTGCTTTGCCTAAAAACGTATTTTCCCTCCTTATTGACTAACGTTTAAATTACATTTGTATCAAAGGTGAACTGTCTAGTAGAGGTATTAGGCGTCAAAATGCGCATGATAGAATAATAAATTAATAGGTAAAAAAAAAAAAAAAAACAAATAATTCAAGTCGGTTTTCAATTCACCCCCCTTTTTCCCCTGTTATACCCATAATATCTACATTCAACCAATACAAAAGATGGCATAATTTGAGTCGTTAAACAATTAAGATAAATAATCTAAACAGTGTGTATTTTTATAGGTCAAAAGTCACAACATCAGAGAAATCTACATTACTTTCGGCTATCGTTTCAACTCTATTTCGTATTTTCACTACCTCTTTCTATCACCAGAGAACTGATAAATATAACTGCATATGAATCAAAAAAATAAAAAATAACCCAAATTTAAACTATATATTAGAATTCTTAAAAGAAATTTTGATGGAATTAATGATTGCACCTAGCCTTAACATATATACTAACCACAGAATCAAGTTTAAAAGGCATTCTTTACTTTCAGTAAAACTTTCTATGAAAATTGATTTCCAAATTTTATCATTATGCATTGCTATAGATTTAATCTAGATATATGTCTATCTATTCTCTTCATGTCTGAATCAAACAACCATTTTTTTTCTTAATTTTTTTACATTTTTAAACTTATAGTTCTAGTAACATTCTAAACTGGTTTTTGCTTTCAAACTGTATCATCACAACTAAATTGCTACTAGTGAAATTATCACAGCATCAGAGTAATGTCTTTTTCGTTTGAATTTCGATTATCATGACTCTTGTACTATCACTCATTTTCTAGGCTGGCAGCGCCTCATTAATTTTCCCTTATTATCAATTGAATAGTAGCAATTAGTAACATACTGATGTCTATTATCTTTCGCACTTCGCACTGTTTATCTTTACAAACTAGACAAAGGCGAAAGGTAAAAAATTTTTTACAAAAAAAAAAAAAACATAAATATAAAATAAATTAAATAAATTAGTAGGGAAACATTAAAAAAAAAGTGCTTTCACGAAAAATAAAATAATACCAGAATTAAAAAAAAAAAAACAGGGAAAGAAAACTGAAAACAACAAAAAGGAAAAAAAAATAAGTTGAAAGTTGAAAATATACAACAATGCAAACTATAAAGTGTGTGGTTGTTGGTGATGGTGCCGTTGGTAAGACGTGTCTCTTGATCTCATATACGACAAGTAAGTTCCCAGCTGATTATGTGCCGACAGTTTTTGATAACTACGCAGTCACGGTGATGATTGGTGATGAACCTTATACGTTGGGTCTTTTCGACACTGCTGGTCAGGAAGATTACGACAGATTAAGACCACTCTCCTACCCTTCTACTGATGTATTCTTGGTTTGCTTCTCTGTGATTGCTCCTGCTTCCTTTGAGAACGTCAAAGAAAAATGGTTCCCTGAAGTTCACCATCACTGCCCTGGTGTGTCATGTCTTATTGTCGGTACTCAAACTGATTTAAGGAACGATGAAGTTATTTTACAACGTTTACAAAGACAAAAATTGTCTCCAATTACTAGTGAAATGGGAGAGAAGTTGGCCAAAGAGTTAAGAGCGGTAAAGTATGTTGAATGTTCAGCATTGACTCAAAGAGGTTTAAAGACTGTTTTCGATGAAGCCATTGTAGCAGCTTTAGAACCTCCTGTTATCAAGAAATCCAAGAAGTGTACCATTTTGTAAGGAAACCGAAATTGATTGATCAGGAACTACAGAGAAAGATAGAGGACAATTAACTTGAATTTCGTTTAACTTTTAGAACCAACAAAAGGGGGTTAAGAAGGGGAAACATTATCGTCTGTTTATACAGTAAACGACTTAAATTTGTCTCTTTCAATCCTTTATTACACCCATTTGTTTTTGTTTGTTTTATTTGTATACCCCATTACCATTTTATTTGACTTTATTTCTTGATAGTGGTTTCCTTCAAAACTTGATTTCCCATATATGATTATGTTTTTTATTGTCATTTAATATGTGTTTCCATATTGTGATTTGTTTGAAAACCAACGTTTTTCTTTTTGTTTAATTACAGTATAAATAATGTGTTAGGTGTCAATTGGTGGGTTTCTTATAATTTTTTTTTGATTTGAAACGATATAGTACGTAAAACTAAATATTTAAGGTAAAAAAAACATATATAATGCCATGTAGTTATTGATTTATCTTAAAACTATTACTATTTCTATTAATTTGATTACATAGGTACGCTCCTTGGATCAAAAGTTTCGACGATAATTTCGATTTTTTTTTTTTTTTTTTTATTTGATTTAATTTAATTTTTAAATTTATTCTTACACTCTTTTTACTACTTATATCACACAAGGAATTAGCTGTTACTGATGTTAAATGTAAATCAAAAATTAATGTGAATGGTCAGAACTGATGAAACAATTCAAAGTTCATGATCCTCAAAATTTCAATAATTATTGTAGTAAAATTGTTTGTAATTTCACCTTTTTTCGAAATAGGGACTCACGTATATTAATTTTCATGGTAAAGATAAAGTGTGGATATCTAAAGCACAATTTGGTCAGCTAAAGCTGCACAAATTTACTCAATTTAATCTACACTGCTTTGAAAATAAACTTATTTTACTTGGGCAAAATGCTGATTCTTTCCAAATATCCTCTTCGTCTTTTTCCTGACCTGAAATTTTCACCCATTTCCTTATCTTAACTTTGACATGCTTCTTTTTCACACTCACTACGTAGTTACAGCTACGGTTTTAAGTTTTTCTCGAGCTCGAGGAAAAGTTATTTTTCATATTTGAAACTAAAGAGTTAATTTAAGCTAGATTTATCCCACTAAGTATTTCCGAGGTGGGTTTTTTGGGGGATCAAGAACAAAGTTATTTTAATCTAATTGAAACACATGAAACAACTTTGAATAAAAATTGGATAAATGTATAATTTCATTGTGTGAACAGATTTATATAATTCGCATTTGAGGTACAGATTTTTCCCGACCAAATAGTACTGTCAGATTCAAGCTTCAAAGATGCTCATTCACCCAATTAATATTGGAACTTATACTACCAACTTTGTTGTTTTGTACACAATATGATAAAAAATTACACTTACTATTTTATTTCAAAAAACACACATCTAATTTTAGTTCTACTATATTTATTTAGCCTTTTCGTTTGTACGGTACTCAATAACACTTTCTTTCCATTGGGCAAAAGCTTTCTTATAGGCTTCAATTGAAGAACCTGATGGTGCATATTCTGCCTTTTGGGCATCAGTTAAAAGTTGATAATCTTGAGAAAGTTCCTTACCTCTTAATGGTAAACTTTCAGCTGCAGAATCATTGTAATGTTCCTTGACATAAGCAGCATATGAACTAGCAGGACGCTTTGGTTTCAGACTGAAAAGGTCAAATAATTTTTGTCTTTCACCGTTTTTACGGTCAGCTTCTTCTTGATATGTTTGCTTTTCACTTTCAGTTAAATCTTTCCATTGACCAGATATTTCAGAAAATGCTTTGCCACTAGTTCTGGCAGAAGCAGTGAACATGTTGTAAGCAGAAGCTGGTTTAGGAGCCTTAAGCAAATCCGCAATTTTCTTCTTCTCCTTTGCTTGCAACTTAGCTTTTTGCTCTTTTTCCTTTAACTTGTCAGCATTCTTCTTAGCTTTTTCCTTTTCCTTTTTTGCAGCAGCCTTGGTCTTGTCTTCAGCCTTCTTAGCAGCAGCCTTGACTTTATCCTTAACCTTCTTGGCAGCAGTTTTAACCTTAGCCTTTTCTTTTTCTATAATAGACTTTACTGGTGCTTGGTAAACAATTGTTTGAGAAAAGGCTCTAATAGAAGCAGCCTTAAATAATTCTGGCTTGGTTTGCGCAATTGCAACTCGATTGACCGTCACACTCAATTGACGGAAGGTAGTAGTAAGACGATACATCACGTATAATAGTTCAATTGGGGTTGATCAACTATGTAAAGAAGGGAATATATTCAAATGTTATTTTGGTTGTTATTGTTTCACGCGATATATTCGTTCGGTTGCTGCACGAATTTACTTAATTTGTACCTTAACCAGCTTTAGAAGATAAGTTAGTGGCAAATGATTAGAATGAATTAATAGACATTTCATATGTCAAATGCGCCTACTTCATTTGAATGATGTACTTTTTTTGTGAAACTGTTGAAGTATCAAATATGTTTCGTTTATGAATTGGCTTTTTTTTTAGAAATAATGTGTTTAAATTTTTCCTCCTGGCATGATCAGACGACTATACAACCAAAAAGGGAAATCCACACACTGAGAAAGTTTGTTGTTTGTAGGTACAAGAACACTCCTATAAATTGTATGGATTGATAATAAAAAGTCAGAAATTTTAGGTACCTAGACCTACCTTTTGGTCTCACAATGATTAGTTAACGCTTGGTTGTTTTTGTAATGTCAATTTCACTTAAAATTAGCTGATAATTATTTTAGTTTCTATTTCGCACGCTAATAATGTTTGACAAATGCTCAGTTATCTGGTTTCTCATGACTACCTACACTCATAAAATAACACCATAGTATTTAACAATCCTGGAATAGTTGTTTTGCAATTCCTGACTGTTATTAATGTGGTTGTTCAAACAAATTTTGAACGCGTTTCAAACTTGATTCATACCAGTTGACACTGTTGGGCCTCTAAAGCATTAACGACAAGGTTGTATAAATCACTAAAAGATGTAGTTAAATCATTCAATATGAGCAAAATGGCATGCCTTGTAGTTTTGGATTTAAACAAATATCTATGACTTATTACAGCTCTTCCAACATTCTCAATTATGACATTATTGGTAAACGCTGTTGTCAATTTGTTTGCAGCCAATTTAAGAAACAGTGAGAATCTAGTGGAAGAATAAAAAAAAAATTTCCCGAACACGACTTTGAAGTTGTTGAAAATACAATTATTACCTAAAAATTCACAACTACTACAGATCAAATGTTTTCAACATCAAGGTCAGATACCCTTTTCTTGGGAGCTGAGCGTGTAAGTGGAGATGACATCCGTAATCAAAACGTTATGGCTGCTCAATCAGTAGCTAATGTGGTGAAATCTTCATTAGGTCCTGTCGGGTTGGACAAAATGCTTGTTGATGACATTGGTGATGTTACTGTCACTAATGATGGTGCCACCATTTTGTCGCTTCTTGACGTACAACATCCAGCAGGGAAAATATTGGTTGAATTAGCTCAACAGCAAGATAGAGAAGTTGGTGATGGTACCACTTCTGTCGTAATCATTGCTTCTGAACTTTTAAAACGCGCTAACGAACTTGTCAAAAATAAGATTCATCCAACCACAATTATTACCGGTTATAGATTAGCATTAAGAGAAGCTGTTAGATATATTAACGAAGTTTTATCTCAATCTGTTGAATCCTTAGGTAAAGAATGCCTCATTAATATTGCAAAGACTTCTATGTCTTCTAAAATTATTGGATCTGATCTGGAATTCTTTTCTAAAATGTGTGTTGATGCTATTCTTGCTGTCAAAACTACTAACGGTAAGGGAGAAACTAAATATCCAGTCAAGGCTGTTAATGTTTTGAAAGCACATGGTAAATCTTCTTTAGAGTCCATGCTTGTCAACGGGTATGCTCTTAACTGTACTGTTGCTTCTCAAGCAATGGTCACCAAGATTACTAACGCTAAAATTGCTTGTCTTGATATCAATTTACAAAAGGCTAGAATGGCTATGGGGGTACAAATAAATATTGATGATCCAAATCAATTGGAGGAAATTCGTGCAAGAGAATATGGTATTATTATAGAAAAAGTTCGTAAGGTTCTTGCCTCTGGAGCCAATGTGGTTTTAACTACTAAGGGTATCGATGATTTATGTTTAAAAGAATTTGTTGAAGCCGGCGCAATGGCTGTAAGACGTTGTAAGAAGGAAGATTTAAGAAGAATTGCAAGAGCCACTGGTGCTACTCTTGTTAGTTCTATGTCTAATTTGGAAGGTGAAGAAACTTTTGAAAGTTCCTTACTTGGTCAAGCAGATGAAGTTATTCAAACTAGAATCAGTGATGATGAATGTATTTTAGTTAAAGGTACAAAGCAACACTCTTCATCTTCTATCATTTTAAGAGGTCCAAATGATTACTCATTAGATGAAATGGAAAGATCTTTACACGACTCTTTATCAGTTGTCAAGAGAACTTTAGAATCCGGTAATGTTGTTCCAGGTGGTGGTGCAGTTGAAACTGCACTTAACATTTACTTGGAAAATTTTGCTACTACTGTTGGATCCAGAGAACAACTTGCTATCGCTGAATTTGCAAATGCTTTATTAGTTATTCCAAAGACTTTGGCCGTTAATGCAGCCAAAGATTCATCTGATTTAGTTTCCAAGTTGAGAACGTACCACGCAGCACTGCAAACCGATGTTAAGAGAAGAAAGTATAAAAATTACGGTTTAGATTTGATTAAGGGTAAAATCGTGGACTCTATAGATAGTGGAGTGTTAGAGCCAACTATTTCAAAGATTAAATCTTTGAAATCTGCTTTGGAAGCTTGTATTGCCATTTTAAGAATTGATACAATGATCACTGTGGATCCAGAACCTCCAAAGGAAGATCCTCATCAACATTAAGGATATTGATTTATAAATTTAACATCATTATAAATAATACAAATCAAATGAAAAATTGTAGATTAAGAATTTTCAAATTTACATAAATGTTCATACATGTACTACAAAGTTATAATTATTATTTTATCATGATCATTATTATCTGTATGCTATAAATGTATATCCCTATTAAGCAAGCACTCTATTCTGATGAGTTTGTAGTAAATTAATATCTTTCTCACTGCTAATTTGTCTATTCAAAGAACTTGAAGAGATTGACACCAATGGTCTTCTCTTGTGGTAATTGTATTGGTTGTGGAGATGGTCTTCTTGTTCAGAAAGACTGTATGAAGATCCAGCAGATTTGAGAGAAAGATTACTCAGAGCCATCGATGAAATAGAACCACTTGAAGAAAGTGTTTGTGAAGATGGAACTCTGAGTTTGGTATAAGAGTTTGTAAGTCTGTAAAAGTCTGTTTTTCTGGCATTTTCCAATTCTTGCTTTTCCAAAAGTTGTCTTTTGATATCTTTAAGGAAAGGTTGAAGTACATGAATGAGATCTTGATGATTGATCAGGATGTTCCATTTGAGTAAGCCAATCAATTCTCTTTCCGCCATGTTTACTTCATCAATTGGTAAAAGCCCATCAGTGTATTTAGCCCAATGTTTATTCAATGGAGAACTATCATTAAGAGTCTTTGCACTTAAAATAAGAGCAGAAAGGAATATTCTATGACGGGTAGTTTCCATTCCAACTGCATTGGCAGGCAAAAGACTTCTTAACTTATTTAAATAAATTAATGAAGCCATTAAAGTTGGAGTTTGAACATTTGAATATTTGATCAAATTATGAATGAATTGAGTTAATGAGATGACTTTTGGAGTCACCAGCCAGGTGTTACCAGCACAATTGACAGTGGTAGTAGCCTTTTGATTTGATTTGACTTGAATGATAGACTTGGTGGTACTCACAAGGTGAGCCACCATTTCTTGAGACACAGGTTGTCTGGAAAAAATTTTGAGAGCTTCTCTGTCACTCATATTATGGATGTGGGTTGTGAATTAATGAAAATTTAATTTAAGTATAACCAGGGGTATGAAATCTGGATATGAGAAATAAATTATAATTTGTGGCCAATGTAATTATTTAAACTGGGTTAATAATTCTTCTGGATTAATTAAAGGTCAAGTTAATGAGTTTTAATAAGCTGGATTGATTCGTGGTCAGAATGCTCAATAAAGAAAAAAAAAAAAATGTTAGGTACGATCAACAGATTTTTTTAGACGACTATTGAAGCGCTATGCAAAATCGTCAATTCTTCTTCTCTCGTTAAAAATGAAGTAAACCTTGATTAGTAGGTTTTTAAATAAGGTGCTAGTTATGAATTCAAAAACCGGTTTCGAATAAAAATTGAGGAGATCTATCAGATTATATTCTACCCCTTTAATGTAATTGGAATTACTTGTTGGAAATTTTTTCGGATTGGCTCAAGGACTTCTATTATACTTTTTCCATTGACTACCCCTTCGAGGAATTTCTTAACGCGTGTGTCAAAGGAGTGATTATAAAAAAAAAAAGACGATACATATAAGAAAACGCGTTTTCTATACATAAGGAGACGAATTGAATACCATAATTTTGATAATATTTACCTGTCTGACACGATTTTACTACTTCTCCTTGTTCCAAAGAGACGAACCCTTAAGGACATCCGGTAGAACCATGGCAAGAAGAAACGCAGGCCAGATCTAAAAATATCAAAAGTGTTTTATGCTTACTGTAGTTTATACTTTTTTTTTTTCTACTTATATTGTTACTATGGTTTGATTTAACTATGATTAAAAATTTTATTTTTCTTTGAGATTGGTATCCAACTTGCAACTTACTTAGTAACTACCTCATACAGTAAATTTTTCAAAAAGCTGATTCCATTACTTTTTTTTTTTCTTTTCTTTCTGCTACATGTTTTAGAGCTGTCGACTAAATAATTTTAACCTGCTAAAAATAAACATTCAAACATTCAAACATCCATGTCTCTAATCCCAGGTTTGTTTGATAAAAAGCTTGACGATGGTAATTTCTAAAAGTCAATTCATTCAATAAATTCGCCAATACTTTTGAGCTTCAAGCTTGATTACACTGTCAAAAAGATTTTTATATTGTGTTTCACTATGATGAAATTTGATTTGCAGCCCCATAAAATTGGATTCACAATGCGCCAATTTAATTAAAGTTTTAAATTGGAATATTAAGTTCCAGTTTTGCTCTCTGAGAATTACATCTCCAGCAGTTGAAAAAAAAAAAAGTTTATTTTTTAACGAGCGTACTATTTCACATTGTCTTTTCATCTTTGTTCTAAAATATTACATGATCACCGTCTCTTTATTCTTAGTTGAGTTGTCATGTCGGCTACGATAACTTGCTATATCGACAATCTACAATTCCTTTATTTTTTGGGCCAAGATCAACACACTTTGTTATGTATTAGTATCTTTAAACAAATAAAATTCTTCTGCCAATTGC
This sequence comes from Kurtzmaniella fragi, assembly GCA_030581955.1. NCBI lineage: Eukaryota > Fungi > Ascomycota > Pichiomycetes > Serinales > Debaryomycetaceae > Kurtzmaniella > Kurtzmaniella fragi. Next base: position 32,389 of record JAKTWE010000037.1, read on the forward strand.
TCTAAATGCGCGCAAATGGTGTTACGAGTATGAAAAATCACGAGGACGATGGCTGAGAATTTTGACATAATAAAATCATTGGCAATGAAATTTTCACCTTAACACACTAGCAATAGTAAACCGCGACGCTCCATTCTCAAAACACTCCTTCCCATGGGTAGTTTCTAATCTTGATTATTTATTTTTCTTGACTATTTATTTTTCTGGTGTAGTGATAAGAAGGAGTGCTTTAAATCATTAACTAACAATTTTTTCCACTACCTTTTAATACGATTATTATTTGTCTTAACTTTATATTGATAGTTTTTAATCTATAGTTGGTTTTACTTGTAGTTGTTCCTGTTTTTACATATATTACTTTACTCATTTATATATTTGTACATATTTTGATCTTTGCTCCTCGTTTTTCTTAGGTAATCGGTTAAATTCGAAATGTTCTTGAGATTTTTTTAGGTAGCGAGAGAATCTGGGTAGTAGAAAAATGCTAAAGCAACTATCAAGTAAGTGGATAAAAGCATGGCACCTTCTAACCAATTCAGTTCACCATCAAGAATAACCAAATTGGAAATAAACACTGAAATGAATAAAATGGCAGTTTCAAATGTAGAAAAATAAAGAGACATTGGAACATCAATGGCCCAACCGACTAAAACCATGAATGGGGTAACAAAGATAGCAATTTGTAAAGAAGATCCAACTGCAACACCAATAGCCAAGTCCATTTTGTCCTTCATAGCAACAACAATAGCAGTGACATGTTCAGCAGCATTACCAACGATTGGAATAACAATCAAACCAATGAAAGTTTTAGATAAACCAGAAGATTCAACAATATCATCAATTGAACCAACCAAATAGTCTGCACAAACAGAAACCAAAATTGTAGCAACAACCAAAACAGAAACAGCACTAACAACTGATAAATGGTTTTCTTCAGACTTTGAAGAACCATCAGTAGGAACAGAGGTGGTAATAATTCCATCATCACCTTCTTGAGCTTGTTCTTCAAATAAAGATTTGTGAGTCTTCAATTGGAAGATAAGATATAAGATATATAAGATAAGCAAGATAATAGAAACACCACGAGATAAAGAGACAATTAAGTCGTCAGAATTACCTGGAGAACCTGGCTTTCCATTGGATGGTGGTAAACTAGCATGGAAAGCAGCTGGAATCAATAAACCGGCTGTAGCCAATCCCATCAAAGAAGACATAGTTTGAGCAACAGTTTGGTTAAAAGTTTGTTGCACTCTAGTGATACCACCAGCAACAAAACAACAACCTAAAACCAACAATAAATTCAGCAAAATAGATCCTAACATCAGAGCTTGTACAATTCTAACTTGATTATCCTTCAACGCAATAATTGACACGATTAATTCCACAGCATTACCAAAAGTAGCGTTTAATAAACCACCAACAGTTTCCCCGACATTTTCGGCCAATTCTTCAGTAGCAAAAGCCAATAATGAGGCCAATGGTACAATTGAAAGGAAATTGATCCAGAAAATAGCACTAGAAGACCATCCGGAAACCCCTGCTAAGATCCCAATTGGAACAAACACTAACAAGTAGTTCACTGGCAGTGACTTCAAAGTAGTCTTCACGGTGTTGAACACAATGCTGCGAGTTGAAGTACGAGATTGGGTTGACAAAAGAGGGGAGTTGTCGTCTAATAAAGGCATGGCGGATACAAACAAACGATGGTAGGCTTTATAATTAAGTCAAATTGATATCAATTGAACTATTATACTTATAATTGTCTATGAGCGAAAAAAAAAAAAGTTCTATGGATAATTTACCTCTATAAGTAGAGACAAGATAATAGAAGATATTAGAGCTAAAAAAAAAAAAAAATTAGTAACAAAATAATCCTTAGGTACTAATCAAAGAAGAAGAACTCCAGGGAATTAAAACAAGTAAGTGGGTTATGCGAAGTTTATATATACGGAATTGAATTTCTAATTCGTATCTGGCATTTATATATTGACATATATTGACACATCGTAATTAACTTGACCTAAATAGAGGCACTGCTTTTCTGTAAATTTTTAAAGGAGGCTTAGATTTTCCTTCTTTCGCAGTAAATTTAAGAAAGAAAAAGTTTAATATGTCTTAATGTTTACTCGTCTACATGTATCCTCTCACCTTATTAAATAGTTAGACAATAGGCGCGCTGAAATTGAGATGCCCATTTGGTTGAATTAAGTTAACATAAATGTTTACATAACATCATTTATTGATTTTATTTCATTTGAATCTGATTTGTTTTTTATAAAATTTTTTGATTAATATTGAGCTCTATCTCTTATTTACAATTTCATCTATTTATCTATTACATCAATTTAATAAACCATCTCAGAAATCAAATATGGAGTAAATATGTAAATAGCGGTACCAATGGTTTCAAACATTTCAAAGAAAGCAATAAGAAATCCAAGAAATCCTCTTTCCACATAATTACAGTAAAGAGAATAAAACATCACGCTAAAGAAATGATTGAATAATAACATAGGATAAGGTAACATACCTGAAAGTAAACCAACTGGCCCTCTTATACAATCTCCTCCTCTCAAAAAATATTTGTAACAACCTTTTTGCAAGATTTTAAGTGAGTTTTTGTCGGCTGCAAAAAGAGTATATAAAGCTATTGATAAAGTATTAACCACCGCATCTAACTTCTTTCTTTTGGAATGGAAAACTTTCAATTGTTGCATCACTTTATTATAATCTTCTAAATCAGGAATTTCCAGAGGCAGCAACAATCTCATCAACAATGCTGTATCATTTAAACCCACTGTCATTCCTCCACCTGTCAATGGATGACGCATGTTAAGAGAATCTCCAATATACGCCACGCCACGTTGATGACCCTGTTTTTTGGCCGGTAACCATTGATTTGGCATCACTTTATATTTCTTCATTTCCAAAGATTTGGCAAACGCAGGTTGTGTCAGTTTAGGAAGTGATGGTAAAACAGAGTTCTTCATGTAGTTGTACATTTCACTTTGTCCTGGTGGTTTGAGGGATCTGTATGCACATAAAACACGAGTCTCATTTGGAGAAACTTGGTACATAAGAACAGGAGCATGATCTCCTAAAATGACGTTTCCATGGTTTTTAGCAGGCAATTCACAATCCTTCATGTGCATCCCCACAAAATGAGATCCAATGACTGGGGTATTATCTTTATTAAGCTCTTTACGAAATTTAGAATAAATTCCATCACAGGCAAATGTCAACTTTGCAAAATACTTGGTTTCTTCATTTTTACCTCCCTTTTTAAGGCTGCTTTGCTTTACTGTAACCCCCGTTATGGTTCCATCTTCGGTTTTGATCAAAGAGGTTACAGTTCCTTCCAAAGTGGTGACATTTGGTTCATCTTTAGCAATTTGACGAAGATTCATTAAAAATGATCCATGATGGAAAGCAACTCCTCTAACATTGGAATCAGCATCCCAATCCTTACTAGAAAGAGTTCCATCGTTTAAAAGCTTGTCGTTGCCATCAAAAACACATGATGGTACTGGTCTTACTGTTGCATCAACATCAGACTTGTCAGGGTAACTAAATGAGAGTTCTTTGTCTCCAAACTTGATGTAATAACCATATACATCCACTGCTTGAATGTTATTAACAGCTTGCATCATTCCTAGTTCTTTAAGAGCCCTCACACCTGCTGGTTGCATTAATTCCCCGACAATTCTATCAGGTTCATCCCAAGATCTTTCAATGATGAGTACCTTCCTGCCTTGTCTAGCCATAGCGGTGGCCACACATGGTCCAACTACTCCAGCACCAATTACTATAACATCATATTTTTCTTCTTGTTTGCATACTGTCATCTCTATTTACTAATTTGTGATGAAAATGCAAATTTTACAATGCTATTGTGGGATATTTAAACGCTGCTGGAAATAAATCGTAAGAGATCAAGCACGTCGTTTAGACGCGTTGTATACAGGAAAGCGGCCCATGTGCTACTAAACGATCTGACATAACAGCAATAATGATTCGATGACTAAATACAAAGAATACAAGTAGTTATATTATAGGATTTAAATGTCAAAATTTCTCTTCTAATTTACACATATCTATTATACATCCAAGTTTCATTGACCAGACTTTTTCGAAGATTCACCAATATTTGGAGATGCATTACCAAATTGCTGTTGTATAGACTGGTTCTGCATCACTGGGCTCTGTTTCTGCTGCTGTTGTTGTTGCTGTTGTTGCAACTGCATTTGCTGTTGACGTTGTTGTTGTAATTGTTGTTGTTTCTGAATAAGTGCCTTCTTTCTTTGCTCATATTCTTTTTTACTTATTTTAGAAGCATCAATTCCTTGCTGTTGCAATTGATGGTGCAATTGTTGTTGAATTTGCTTCTCTTGTTGAGCAATTCTAGCAGCTTTAAGCATTTGTAGTTGATTTTGTTCTTGTGGAGTAAGAGTTGCCATTTGTGGTTGCTTTTGTTGGTTTCCAGTATATGGAACTTTCCGTTGTTGAGGAATTCCAGAATTATATTGACTACTATTGCCGGTTTGTTGCAAATTCGATCGTTGTTGTTGCATCTGTTGTTGTTGCAATTGCTGCTGCTGTTGCTGTTGTTGCTGTTGTTGTTGCTGCTGTTGATTAGCCCTCATTTGCTGTTGTTGTTGAAGATTGGCCAAGTATGTAGCTGCCAATTTGGTTACTTGTTCCTTACTCAAATTTGGATTTTTAGCTTGAATGGAGTTAATGATAGCCGAAACTTGAGCTGGGGCAAAATGAATTCTGGGCTTCTGGGTTTGCTGTTGCTGAGATGGGACTTGTTGCGATTGCTGTGATTGTCCTTGTTGCTGTTGAGTTTGTTGCTGTTGTTGCTGAGTTTGTTGCTGTTGTTGCTGATGCTGTGAATACGGTGCTTGGGAACCCGAAGAAGAAGACGAAGATCCCGCCAATTGGGCCTGTTGCCCTGCTGAAAGCGGGTTGTCTCCCGATTTTGCTTGCTGTGTGAATGGTTTACCTGCTTGAGCTTGTTGGGCTTGCTGAGCTTGTTGCTGTTGCATCATTCTTCTTTGCTTCTGGATTTGAATCAATTGTTGAATTTGTTCAGCAGTATATGGAGTCCCGCCTGGAGAAGTTGGTCTTTTCATTTTGTTAAAAGTAACTGGTGGTTTGGCATATCCAGCCGCTGTTGGTGCAACAGTACCTCCCTGTGTACCAGTACCTGCCAAGTTTCCCGGTGAAGTAGCAGCACCAGCTTGCATTGGCAAACTCTTTGGGCCAGGCTCATTTGAGGCATGATGGTTTTGAGACGTTGCAAGAGGCCCGGCTTGAGATTGGCCACGCTGTTGTTGCAGTGAAGGTACCAGCCCTTGGGATTGCAGTGTTGAAGTTGGCAGATGTTGATTAACACCTTGCTTTTGTTGAGAAACTGCAGCTGCCATTCTTGATCTAGTGGCTTGTTGATTCATGTAAGCTTCTTGAATAGACTTGTCTCTTTCATGCTTCAACTTAGCTAATTCAGAAGGCGTAGGAACCTTAGAAGAAGTTGGTTTGGCCGGTGCACCTGGTTGAGAACTATTAATACTTGCTTGTTGTTGGTTTGCTTGATATTCGTGAACAGCTCTTCTATTCTGTTGCATTTTAGCACTTTGAATTTCTCTCTTTTTCATGGATTTACGCATTGCATCAAACATAGAAGCCCATCTTAATCTTCGATGTCCCCTTTGGATCGATTCGTTCCCAATACCTAGTGGTGAAATTCTTCTTTTTTCAGTCAGTTGCACTTTATGAGCCTGTTCTAACCATTGTTGAGCGTAGTTCGAGTAAACACCTTTCATGTCAGAAAATTGAAACTTTTCATTCAACTGAATATATCTTTCAAAGCATTGCCAAGGTGTTCTACGTTCAATGTTTGACTCATATTTCCTCATTGTAGCAGCTCCTACCAGTAAACTTTCTGATATCAAAGTCCAATTAAAGCAAAATTCAGCAACATAATGAATCAATTTGCGATCATCTTGAGGTAACCATATGGTTGGAGATCTGTATTGAATGTTTTTAATAAGTGGGGGCTTTGGAGGCTTCAAACTGTTAAACCGTCTATGTGATTGGATTCCAAAAAGACCCTTCTGATAATCTGGTGGTCCGTTTGATATCTCCTTCCTATTGCTATTTTTCTTAAGTAAAACCTTGTACCATCCTTCGTCGTTTTCAAAAGGATAGAGCATTCTAGAAGCCGTTGTTATTGGATGATCATCGTTTATTTTTAAAGGTTTCTTCCCAAAGACTTCTTCCTCAAAGGCGGTATATTTAGGTATGATCAGAATTAAAGACTGATCGATTCTTTGGAGCTCATTTTGATCGATAAAAAGTTTAAATGGAGAAGAAGCTTGAGATGCAATTGAGTTGGCTGAACCTTTATTTTTCTGAAGTTGAGTTAATGTTGTCGATACTGTAACTGCCCCTGAAGCGTCACCAGCAAGTTCCAGGATATCGATCGAGTTTTCATCGAGGGATAAAGGAATTGTTTCAGTAATTGCAGCTTTCTCTTCCTCGTTGTCGTCTTTATCCCCATTTTCTATTTCTTTTTCTCCCATTTCTGTTTCTTCTTCAACTTCAGGAATATCAAGCTTTTCATCTTCCACGGCCTCTATGTCGTCCTCAACTATGTTTTGATCTACATCCATTTCAGTATCATTAAGTTCTTGGTTCGTACTGGTTTCAATTTGTGCTTTCTCATACATTTGTTTATCATGAAGCAGTTCAATAGAAGCAAATTTTATACAAGTAACGTCTTTGCCATAAGACCAATAGTCTTGGACTGCTTGTGCAATCATATGACAGCATGCTCTTTTGAATTTAGACCCTTCCTTGAAATCTTCAGACATCCATTTGCTTTCTCCTAATAACGAATTCCAATGCACAGGTTTGATAAATGGGTCATTGTACAGAATTGGTTGTCTTAAAGACCATTTTCCTTGTCTTTTAAGTTCTTCTATTCTACTGTACAAAACAGCTATTTTTCCTTCAAGAAATGCGAGTTCAAAGTTTTCAGTCATGAGAGACTTGTGACTACTTGGTAAAAGCTTGATCAATGGAAGAGTTTGAGTTAAGTAATATAATTCAGGTAATGAAGAAGCATTATGAGCTTTGGTTGGATAATGATCTGGTGATATAACTACTTCCAATTCATCCAAGTTGGTACCAAGGTAAGAACTCATATTATCAAAATTATCCTCTGAAAAATTAGGCATGAAAGGTTGCATAATGGCCTTTGCAGCTTCTTGTTCAACTTTTGATGGTTTATTAGAAATCAAAGTAACGTCGTCTACATCTTCTTCTTTAATTGTAACAGGCTCGTCTTCATATTTGGGCATCTTTTTAGGAGGCTCTTCGGAGGCTTCTAATTCCACTGACGCCCTCCTTTTCAAAGTCTCTTGTTTGTTTGAAGTCAATCCAAATCCTTCTTTGACCTTCTTTTGTATCTGAGAGATAAATTTATCCAAATTCATGCCAAATAACCCTTCCCAAGACACATTTTGTCCTATGGGATGTTTGGTTACAACAGGGTCAAGTGAAGACACATTGGGCAGCTTAATCAGCAAGAATAGCGGATCCTCAGCGAGGTGCGTCAACTCGGCGACCTTTTTCACCCGATACTGCTCGAGACCCTCCGGTGACAGCATCTAAACTAGTGATCTTTCGGTGTTGATAGAGTGATGTTTAGATTTTCAAAAAATTATGCCAACCCGTGAGATTCGCGTGAGATTCACGTGAACGGGTTAACCTGGCTACCAAAGAAACAGACCAGAGTGGAATAAATGCAGTGATTTGATCCAACTTGGTGTGGTTTTATGTTTGTTTATGGTTTTTTAAAATTGTTTCAGTCTTTTATGAAAATTCGCTGTTACGTGAACATAATTTCAGCTTTTTAGATCAAATTCTTTTGGATTTAAGATGTCATAAAAAGGGAAACAAGTTAAATAGTAATTGTGTTTTTATTTTTTTTTTTCTGTCTAGCATTATCGCTTGTATTGATGTCTGATCGCGATACTTGTAGTTCCAAAAATATAAACTGATTTGATGGTCGCATGAACCCCGTAGTATGTCTTATATTGTGGTTGATATAGGTTCGCTACTAGTGAGAGGAGGGGTGTTGGGAGCTGGCGAGCAGGTGCGCAAAATGCAACATACCATTGACACTAAAAAATACGCCAAAGGTGTTTCTTCATTTGAGCTTCCTCCATATTATGAACTTTCCAATGCTGCATTGACAAAGTTTCAAAAAGATGATTTGCAAAGAAAATTCATTGAAAGTAATAAAATTCATAGAACAATTGGCGAAATATACAGTGAAGATATCAATATTCTTGCGTGGAAGCCGAGAATTGATGTAATTCTTGAACAAATGTTAGATGAGTTACTACTCTTCAACCATCGTAAATTGATTGTCATACTTGTTGAACCTCCATTCGTTAGTCAAGAGTTTAAGGACCGGGTAACAGAGAGTTTTTCAAGATTTAAAATTAAGTCTTTGATATGGTTTCTGGAACCAATTGCACAAATCATTGCAGCCAATTCGAACGAAGGATTGGTGGTACATATGGGATGGCTGTCCAGTGTAGTAAGCATTGTGCTGGATTTAAGAGTTATAAACAGTGAAGAAGTATTGTACTGTTCGGGAACTACTTTGCATTATAGGCTTATTGAACATATATTAGGGAAACTTGACAATGAGTTGACTGGGTTACAATATAAAGGTTTGTTTGAAAAAATTGAGCTTTTCATTCAAAACACTATTTGCATAGATTCTACCCATTCGGATAAAGTTTTCAATTTCAACTTGGATGAAAACTCCATAATGAGCATAAAGATGAGTGAAATAATAGACATTGTAGATCAAATGTTTCAATCGACTGGTTTAATCACCACTATATCCACAATGATTGCAAAATCTTCTATGGATTTGAGAAATGTTTTGAAACAAAACATCATTATACTGGGAGGATTATCCAATATCCCTGGATTGAAAGCTTATATTCTTGAAAATATAAAAATTACAACACCACGGGCCAAATGTATTTTATCGATGGGTTCTTGGGCAGGATGTTCGTTATATTTCTCATGCTTGTCAAGAAGAGATATAAAGAAAATGGTAATTTATAAAGACGAATAGTTCTGCTGGTTTTTATATATATTCAATAATATCCCTATTCATAATCTCTTCTTGAAACTCGTTATCGTAATCTTGATCTTGTTCCTTTATGACATATTTGGCCCATGGGTATTTAATATCATATTCGTACTCATTATATCCTCTTATAAACTGTTTAAGTAAAGTTGCAAAGCCAAACTTAGTTTTGCTACCTTGTTTTGTATTATCCTTATCTACCAAGCCTATTTCAAACTCCAAGATATTTAATAGGGCCCAAGTCTCATCTTTAAGAAATCCACAGTATGGTGCTACGTGATGAATAAAGTCTTGCTTTCGGTGTACTAGATTTAAATCCAAATTAGCGTCTTCTGAAAGTAATGGTAAGCCTATGGGTATAATTGCTACTTTGACTAGTGGGTATACGAGTTCCGTGCTTAAACTTCGCCAATCCCAATTTGATTCTTCTTGTGATCCATTTTGTTCTTCAAGCTTAAATCCAAGGTATTCCTTTGATAAACCACTACTCAATGGTAAATGTCTTTCAGATAAAACTGCAGAAGTTTCATAAAAGATTTCATTTTCGTTGGATGAATTTGAAATATGTCTAGTAGCAGATTTTTGAATTGCTTCAATGGATTGGGATTTATGTCTCAGTGCATATTGTGATTTGGTGGGTTCTACAAGATTTGGAAAGTAGTGTCGTTCCTTTAAAGGTTCATTATTTAAATTTTCGTGGGTAGCAATGTAGCCAAGAGGTGATGGATGATAATAATAAGACCCTGTTCTTAATGCCTGGGGGTAGGTTTCAATCCTAGCTGATTTATTTAGTGGTTTCATGATAATTTTAAAATATTTGTGCAACACAACCGAATGAAAAGAAATATTTTGCAGTCATTTTATGATAAAAGCGTACAAATACAACAGGATGCGCAATACCAAATTTGAGTTGGTTTATTAAATGAAAATTATTAATGTTATGTGAGATTTGACTTCTATATGTACTATTCCTCCTCTTCAGCGTCTCTTAACCAATCAACAAATCTACCTGTGGATTCCCTTACAGCAGCAAATTCAGGTGTAGCACTAGATTTAGGAGAATCCCACCAGATGTATATATTTTCTTCTTCCACAATTTCCATATCGTATAATGTACTGACTGCAAAAAACAAAATTTTTTGATTATAAGATCTATCAGCAACACTAATTTTGGCTTGTAAAATTTCTAACAAATCCACTTGTTCTTCTGGTTCAAATACTTGTCTCTCATATAATTTCCCCCAACTTCTAAAGACTTTTTCTGTGGCTGCTTTTGGATCCAAAGTTTCTGTGGAAATAAAATGATTGATTCTTGTAATTAACGCTTGAGATGTAGCCATTCTAAGTTCATGATATCCGACGTTCATAGACATCTTTAATGTATTTAATTCCAATACTGCAGTATCTAGATCATGATTATTGTCAATGGCTCTTTCCACAGTGGCAATAGCTTCCTTTTCAAAATCTTCTTCTTCATCTTCTGTAAAGGCATCATCAAAATCAGTAGATGCCATTGAATTAGAAGAAAATCTTCTTTGTCTTGTGGAACGATGAGCTTTTTCTTGTTTTCTTCTATTATAATTGGTAGCTGATGCAATGGAGTCATCTGATAAGTTTAATGATTTCAATTTGTACATCATACCAGAGTAACGGGTAGAAAACGCGTCAAATTCAGAATCAGACTCATCTTCACTGTCAGAATTATAAAGAAATCCAATACCATCTTCACCAACCAAGCTTGCATCATGAACTTCTGATTCAGGAGAATCTTTTAATTGAGTTTTGGATTCATTTTCAGAATCTTCATCTTCATCATCACTAAAAGTGACTCCAAAATCATCATCTTTGATAATTGGGTGTTCTACGATTCTAGTACACTCTTGAATAGTCTTACCTTCACCAATCTTGACTCTGAATCCAAGAACTGATCCTGGTTTGATAATACATCCAGAACTGATTTTTACATCTTTAGCAATAACAGAATGGTCAATGACAACATTATCTTCAATAATAACATCATCCCAAATATAAGAATTGATAATTTTGACATTTTTACCAATAACACAATTACGGCCAATGACGGATTTAGCAATATCAGAGCCGTCTCCAACAATAGTTTTGGCTCCAATACATGTTCTGGTTCCAATCTTACAAGATTGAGCAAGAATGACTTTTTCTTCTTTGTATATGTGCTTAAATTCATAAGAATATTTTTGGCCAGTGACCAAATTTGCATCTGGAACCATAGGATAACACCATCTAGCTAAAATATCTTGTGAAATAGCATTATAAGTTGACCAAGATTCTACTCTAGCAGCATATTCATCACCTTCATGAATATAAGCATATATACTTTTTCTTAAAACATCAGACATAACAACTCCCTTCACGAAGTCACTTCTCAAGTATTGATAATCAAAATTATCCTGAAATAAAGATGGGACATGAGGGGTACAAATATCAACATGACAATCAATTAAATCATTTCTAATCATTACATCATTATCTTCCAATCGTTCTAAAATTTCAGGATCTATACTGATAGAAGATTTCTTACCATCAATGGGAGGAATGGAGTTATAAAAGGCACATCTATTAGTGGATTTATCAAGAATAAACACAGCTGGATCCACATGAGATCTGGTTTTATGTAACGGCGAAGCAGGTGTTAAAACCATGGTCAGAATGTAGTCTCTATCAGCAGCCTTCTTTTGTTTGTGAAAAGCTAAAGCAGTAGAGAAATCAATATTAGTCACAACATCACCAGAGACTAACAAGAAGTCCCCAGTAATTAATCCTCTATTATCCAAATCCCTCATTGAATCCCCAACACTTCTGGATTCTAAAGATAAAAGTGAGGTGATTTTAAAAGGTGAGTTGTCGGAAGACCACTTGGACTGAGAAATATAGTCCTGGATCTTGTCTGCATGAGACGAACACATCAAATACACTTCATTCACTCCGGATTTGGCCAAGAATTCAAGGGTATATTCAATCAAAGGCACATTGGCAAGAGGAATAAGACATCTAGGTACCTCATCCACTAACGGCATGAATCTTGTCTCGAAAGAATCTGTAAGAACAATCGCCTGGAATCTTTCATCCTGGACAATTTCCTTTTGCTTCTTAACCTTAGGGGCCATGTTAAAACTGGTTTAATGAACGCAAATCGATGAAGAGGAAAATTATGTGAATCATAAACTTGCCAGTCAAGAAAAGCAAAAAAAAAAAGTAAAAAAAAAAAAACCTTTCATTAGAAAAAAGTTTTGTTAAAACCCATGAGTAACAGTGGAGAAGCAAACCCAATTATGACTTAAACCAAGATATAGTGACCTTCAGATTGAAATTATAATGAAATTACAATTAATACGTATGAGCAAGTAAGATTTATTAACAATAACTGTGTTTATATACAAGTATTAGTAGCATTTGAAAAGAAAAGTTCTGCATGAGAACAGTTATTCCTTTTTAACTAAGAACTTCTCCCATTCACTGGATTCATGCTTTTTAATGTCTTGTCTTGATACTGATACCAAGAGAGAGATAGCCAAAAGAGTCACAGCTCCAGAATAAGTTCTAAATGCCCTTGTTTGGGAATCTAATCCTAACTTTTTGGTTGAGAATTCTTTGGCTGCAAACAATCCGCACCCATACAATCCAAAAATCACTTTATAAGAGTTTTCCCTTATTGAGTCACTCAATTTTTGGGTAAAAGGAAGACTTCTCCACGTGTAGAAGTCCTTCATGACATCTTCAGTTGAAGAGTGCAAATCTGTATTAAACATTCTTGAACCTTCTTCTGCATAAAATGAACAAAATGCAAGTGTGGGCATAACTAACATGGCTGCCTTTATAGAAGGGTTAAAAGCCTTAAATTGTTGTGAATGGAATCTTTTCATATAACTAAATGATCCAACCCCGATGAAAGAGCCAATTATCGTGCCTTTAATCCCTTCGGCAACCATGGTGTAGTTGTGAGCCTCCTTTTCGTTGTCAGATAAGAGTCTCATTGTTCAGAATCCTATTTCTTATCTGCTTCACTCTAGCTTTGGTATCTATATCCACTGGTGATTGATAGAAAATTGAGCTAATTATGTGAGCTAATTTTTAGAAAATAACAAAACATTTAAAAAAAAAATCCTTTAAAAACTCCATAAACATTATTAAGTTTTTTGTTATCTCAAAAATCTATAGAACTAAGATTAAAAATGGATCACTCTGGTCATGGAATGAGTACTACACATAGTATGGCAGATATGAACCACGGTGACATGGATGGAACTGCCATGTGCAAGATGAATGTATGTGTACTTTGAATATTCAAATCATACAGCAACTACTAACAAATTAGATGTTGTTCACTTGGGATTGGAAGAACACATGTGTGGTTTACAAATGGTGGCACGTAACTACATTTCCTCAATTCTTGTTAACTTTGATAGCAATTGCATTGCTTACAGCAGGATATGAATTCCTTAAACAATGGTTTGCCAAATGGGAAAGTAACACTATAAGAACTATTGTTCCTACTCCTTCAAATACCCCATCCGCTTACTCTCAATCTTTTAAGTTGAAAAGATCTTTAATCTATGGATTCCAAGTCTCTTATTCGTTTATGCTTATGTTGGTTTTCATGACTTATAATGGTTGGTATATGATTGCAGTTGCTGTCGGAGCAGTTTTTGGTCATTATTGGTGGGGTGATTCACTTGATAGATCAATGGCTTGCCATTAAACTTTACTCCCATCATAGATATCGAATCAAAGCTTTCAATTTACTTCAGAAGCTTCTATTTTCTATATTATTGCAAAGCAAACAACTCCAAATTGGGAATTTCATGTTCCCTGAAAATCGCTAAATTTATTAAATAGTTAATTTGCACTTTGCTCATTATAAATAGTAGCAATTAAAGTTAATAAATATGGAACCAATTCTTTTACCATTGATATCATACCTCTTTCATCCAAGTTAGGTTCGTCGTTGATCTCTAATTTCAATAAATGAACAAGATATATTATGGCCCAAAAAATTACCAAACTTGATCACAGATGCTCTAGTGGCGCAGAGGTTAGCGCTTCGTGCTTATAGCCGTATTACGACAATGGTTATGCCAAAAGTCACGGTCGTGTGAGGAACGCGACGGTCGTGGGTTCAAACCCCTCCTGGAGCATTTGTACTTTTTTTTTTTTCTATATGATTTTTTAAATAATTGTTTTTTAAACTTCCTGTATAATTTTTTATTGAAATCAACCTCATCGCATCTCATCTCTAAACTTCAACCATCATGGCAGAAAAGGTTAGATACTATCTTGAACAGTCTGTTCCCGAGCTTGAAGACTTGACCAGAAAAGGACTTTTTGAAAAGCACGAAATTACCATGATTATGAGAAGAAGAACTGATTTCGAACATAGAATTCAAGGCCGTGGAGCTAGACCAAGAGATTTTTTGAAATATTTTGAATTTGAACAAAACGTTGAAAAATTAAGAAAGAAGAGATATAATAGATTGAATAAAGTTGGATTGGTAGATACAAAGCCTAGTATTTCCGATTGGGCTGGAACCAGAAGAATTTTGTTTGTTTTTGATAGAGCCACTAGAAAGTTTCCTAGTGATTTACAACTTTGGGGTCATTACTTAAAATTTGCCAAACAAAATGGAGCTATTAAGGTTATTTACAAAGTTTATTCAAGATTGTTACAACTTCAACCTAGAAATGTTGATGCATGGTTATCAGCTGCCAAGTATGAATTTGAAACCAATGGGAATGCTAAAGGTGCAAGGGTTCTATTTCAAAGAGCTTTAAGATTCAATCCAGAATCTTTAGAATTATGGCTATCTTATGCTACATTTGAATTGTCTTATATTTCTAGATTATTGGCTAGAAGAAAAGTGTTGGGATTAATATCTCGTAAAGATCAACAGCAGCATATGGAAGAAGAAGAAGCTAAATTGGCTTCTGCCATTGAAGAAACTTCTAAAGAATTAGATGCAGATGCAGACGTTATTCAATTACCTGAAACTACTGGAGAAGAAATGAAAGAAGAATTGAAACATTTACCTGAAGCAGATATTCAAATGCTTGGTAATCCAGAAAACAATCCTGCTTTAAGAGGTGATGTTGCATTAGCTGTATTTGATTTATGTATCCCATCTATTGTTAAAACCATTCCTGAATATTCTACTGTGGTTACTAAAAAGGCTAAAGTTTTTGAAGTTGTTTACAAATTCTTATCGATTATAGATCAATTCGATGATTTATATAAAGATCATCTTTATTTACACATTTTAAACTATTTACAAACAAGTGAAGATGATATTTCTAATGATTTACAAACCACTCTTATTGATTTAACTTTACCAATTAGAGCCATCAACTGTGATAGTGAAAACTTATCAGAAGCATTACAATTGTCAGTCAATAAATTCATTGCTTATAAAATGAGATTAATTGATACTGAAAATAAGGAGAAACTTACTCATATGTTTGTTGAACAATTAACTACTCAATTTTTGCAAAATAATGATCATAAACCTTCTGATAAAACAGCAACTTTATTGAAGGCTATTATTAAAAAATGTACTTCAGTTTAATAAGTATTAATATAAGATAATTGAATAAATTAAAGAATAATTTCTCTTAAATATACTACTATATATATATATTTCCTGTATTGCATTTATCGTATATTTGTTTCATTAATCTTTCTTAGTAAAATCAGCTTCATTGTCAAATGGTCTATACTTGAGTCTTGAAGGAGAATACATTCTATGCACGGCGAAAAAAGTCAAACCAGAAAAAAACACACTCCACATAACAATGTAATAATAGAACCAAGTTTGAGACATAGATACCATACCTCTTGGAAGTCTATAAAATCCATCTTGATATGGTAAATCTCCATTTACAGCAGCAGAGTAAGTTGGGGTCAAATTTTTGACCCAACGAATACCAAAGCTAAGAGTAAGTTCATTACCAATGACAATACGCGTGGAATTAGTTCCTGAAGACCATGCGTTGGCACTAATAAGGGTCTTTTCATCCCCCTTAGTTGATTCAATTGCAATCAAATTTAAAGTGCTATCAATATCAAGGTGTGAATCATGTAATTCTCCTCTGAAATTGAATGTCAATGGAATGTAAGCTCCTCCTTTGGTGAGAGAATTGGGTTCGGAACTTATTGGTATACGACAAGAAAATGGAGCATCTTCATGAACATAAATTTGAAATAAATGATATAATTCATCGGTAAATCCAAAAGTACAGTTGACATTTTCATCTATACCGTAATTCAAACTGAAGGGTTTGCCGGATTCCTTACACTTGAAGAAAGGAGCATAGATAATCTTATCATCTCCATCGAAAAGATGTTCTCCATTTTTGGTGATACTTCTTTGGATACACTCGATAGGCACTTCTTGACCCTGTTGATACCCAGTGAAAGTCTTTGGAATGTCTCCACGTTGATCATTCGGATACCATTGAGCACTTGCAGAACATGCAAGAGCCAAAAGCGCGCCTCCTGTGATGAACTTCATGATAAATTTACAAAATGATGTTAATGAAACGTAGCTTTGATCTGAATTTGAAATTGAATGTATATAAGCCTGGTTGTACACAAAAGGAGGTGTTGATTTTTTTTTTTTTTTTTTTTTTGAGAATGTTGCGTTTGGATTTTATCAATAATATAAAGCAACATACCATAGAAGAAAGAATGTAATTCAATTACTACGATTATCCGTTTCATTTGTATTTTATCAGTTTTGCTTATCATAATGTGCATTAATTTTATAGTACAATATTTAATATAATAGAATCTTCAATGAAATCCAGTTTTTATATGACGTCCTTTCATTTTAACCTTGAGAACACCAGCCCATTTGAACAAAAAACTCATAGATTTTGGATGCTTTATTTACATCTATTTTCAATGATTGTCTTGCATCTTTCTTTTTCAAAACTCCATTGTTTTTCAATGCTTCCTTCATCAATTGATTTTTAATTGCTAAATATGGTTTTGGTAGTAATCTTAAAGTAGCACATAATTGTTTCTCTTCATTAGATAATAATTCAAAATCTGTTGCATGTGAAATATCTAAAGGAGCTCTATTATTTGTTAATTTAGGCTTAAATTCAGGTTGCGGAGAAGCTGCTAAATGACTCTTTCTTCCATTACTTAAAGAGCTACCACTTAATACATTAGAACTAGCATTAGAACTAGCATGACGCGCCAAACCTGAACCATTCCCCATTCTTTGATATTGAGCTGCTCTGATTAACTTATCCTTTTCAAATTTGTTCCCATCTTCTATGGTAGTTATTCCGTTTTGTCTCCAATTTTGAAGTTGTTGGATTCTAATTCTACATTTTAATTCCGTTAACAAATCTCTGCTAAAAGTTTCAAAATCTTCTGCTGTCATAATTCTAATGAACGCATTAATATTTTTCATAAATTCTTTCTCTTCTTTAGATTTTCTTTTATCAATGCTTATGTTTTTCCTATAATCCAACAAACTGTTTAAAAGCATTATTCTTTTCTTTTCTGCTCTTGTCGTTAATCTTGAATTATAAATGTCAAGTATAGTTAATTTTAGTTCAATATCTCCAGCCAGATCATCGGGATCAAATATCATATCTTTAACAGGAACTTCAGCTTCATTTTCAGCTTCATGATCAAATTCTAATCTTCCAGGCATGTATCCTTGAATCTCATGACATAAAGGTACAGATGCCACGGGTTTAGATTTTGGTGGTGGTAAAGGCAGGGTCTTCCTTTTTTCTAATCTTTGCTTTCTCCTCTCTAAGAATTCGGTGGCTGTGACATGTGAAAAATCTTTGTCCATTTCTGGTAATGGATAGTCTTTAGAAAAAAGATAAATGTCATAATAATGCTTTGCCACTTCATCTTTGGTTCTATTCCCTATGTGATCCAGAATATCTTGCCAGTTTCCCAATCCAAAAGTCTCACAACCTTGAATTAAAAGCAATTCTTCATCTGCACCCCAGCTCTCATCAAATATTGGATATGTATCTTGTTCCACTATTTGATAATCGTGCCATGGTTTGTGATCTGCTGTGGTCGACCCTGCTGCAAAACATGGTACACATAAATCGTATTCCGTGCAAATTGCACATTGGATCCTTACTCTATTTGTACAATCTGAAGAACAGACATCACATAAAATCTTGCTCCCTTTAGAATCCATGTTAGATCAAATGATATTCAAAAAGTCTTCTATAATCAATTATTTGTTTTCGAGTGAATGTGGGAACCCAAATATCAAAAAGAATCCCAAGATAAACCTAGTAAAATAAACGTTGAGGTTGAATTATTCAATATTATAACAGCTCAGTTCTCCCAGTATAAATATCACAGTATCAAATGCTCTGAATTCGATGAATTTGGTGCTGGTTCAATGATCTATTCAATGATGTTGTACGATTAAGAAATATCAACTAATAATCCAAACCCAAGAAAAGCTCAATTCTATATGCAGGTGATAAGCCATTTAGTTTTAGTGAAGTACAAACAAAGTGGGAAATATTGAACTAGAGCTGGTTGAATAAAGTCTTGAAGGCATAAATTTACAACTGTTTTTTAAAATATTTGAAATTCGTCGACTGGATAATATTGGAATCTTTATTCAAAAGCAATTGAACTGTTTTTTTTATCATACACTGTATTGCAATCAAGTTATTTATATACATTATATACTTCAAAAGTATCGCACGTAAATAGTATTTGCACCCAAATTCCAAATAGAAGCGCAGGATTTACACTTTAAATTAAATCTACAATAAATCGATATAATAGCCAAAGCTCCTGTTATATACATGTAAACACCTTTAAAACGCAACCTTCTTTTATTTATTGGAGTTTGGATTCAATGTGTATTTATTACACTCTATACTTAAACAACTTCAGCTTAAACGGCGATTCTTACTCTACAACACTTTGACTGACTGAGCCTACTGTATACAAATCATCACTCTCAGTATTGTTCAGACCCCGTCATACCTTCTTAATAACAGACCATTTTACACCTGCATACAAATTTAGATATATTTAAATATCGCAGTCACACATGCACGTGAGCGTCGCATTTTAAACATCATTTTTGATCTTCTTATTGAAAGAGACTTGCCTATGTACACTCCGTCAAAATGCAGAGTGCAATCCCCAATTTTGTGTAATTTTTCCCTAGCGTCGCACTCAAACAAGTTCAAAAAAATTACTGAAAAATAGTCAATTTTTACCACACTAATACAGCAAAATGGTATGTAGAAAGCAACACGAAAGTGGATGGAAAAGTTCAAGATATCAATTCTAGTTGACCTAACATGACCACAATACATCAGACGATCTGAGCGAATGAATACTCCCAACATATGATCAACCGACGATCATTACACACTAGGTAACTGAATTTTTGAAGTTATCGATGAAAAGTCTTTGAAATTTTTTCATCCACGTTTAAGTGTTTAAAGCTTTTATCTTTTAAAACATTATACTAACAATATTAGGGTAGAGTTAGAACTAAGACTGTTAAGAGAGCCTCCAAGGTTTTGATTGAACGTTTCTACCCAAAGTTGACTTTGGATTTCGAAACCAACAAGAGATTAACTTCTGAAATCGCTGTTATTCAATCCAAGAGATTGAGAAACAAGATTGCTGGTTACACCACCCACTTGATGAAGCGTATTCAAAAGGGTCCAGTTAGAGGTATTTCTTTCAAGTTGCAAGAAGAAGAAAGAGAAAGAAAGGATCAATACGTTCCAGAAGTCTCTGCTTTAGACTTATCTCACACTAACGGTCAATTAGAAGTTGATTCTGAAACCGCCGACTTAGTCAAGACTCTTGGTTTCAAGATCCCAATCCAAACCGTCGCCATCTCTGCTCAAAGAGGTCCAAGACGTTTCGCTAAGAGAAACTAAATCATTTAAGGAAGGAGCATTGTATGATATATTTTTCTTAAGGTTTTAGGTAGTTTAGCGTATGATAACTAATAAGAATAGTTTGATATAAAATGAGATAATAACTTTATTGTAGTAAAAGCTTGCACCATCTTGAATCTAGACGTTAAAATTGTACTTAAATTTGTCGTTTACTTCATGTTTTGTTTTTCAGTATTCTTCAATTTATTAATATATATATCGCTTAATGATAGTGGTTCCTAAATCAACGTATTAACCTATTTATTCCATGAGCTGTCACTATCCCCAGTCTCAGAACTTTCATAATCGTACTCATCTCCAACTAAAACACTAGCATCAAAGTATAAAGAAGGATCTAATGCAGATATATCAGCTGATATACATTTCCCATCAAATAAAAGTTCACTCATCATTTTCCCTGTACCTGGAGCATTGTTGATACCCCAACATGAATGACCAGAACATAAATATAAGTTTTCCACATTAGTCTCTCCAATCAATGGACCACTCGATGATGGAACATCCAATACAGGTAAGTAACATGCTTGTCTTTTCAATATATGACCTTTTCTTAAGTTTGGTGATATTTTACCTACTTGTTTGAATAATTCATCACATTTTGATTTGACAACTTCAACATCATCGGTTGTTTCCGGCACATCGACCGCTGAATCACCTTCTCCACAAACGTATACCTCATCATGACGGGCATATATTTCTGGAGATATGTAAGACGTAGGGCCTGTTCTTAATTCTGTAAAAATAGCATACGGTGAAACTGGTTGATCTTTAAATGGTGCAACTGTAATAGAATGTGCTCTTAATCCAGAAATTGGACAGTCAGGTAATATTTTAGAAGTCCATGGTCCAACTGCTAATACAATCTGATTTCCATAAAGTTCTATGTTTTCATCTGACTCAGATTTAGCTGAAGTTGGCTTGAAAATTACACCTGTTGCTTGACCAGTTTCCATGGAGTATTGAATTTCCTGAACTTTACCCAAAATCAATTCTATAGATCCTTTACTATATTCAACTGCTTTTTTCAACATGAAATTAGTGAATTTATAAGGAAGAACTTGGGCAGTGGTATCTGCTCCACCAAGTGAAGAGCATGAATCTATAAGGGATGAATTTATCCAGTTAAGGTCGTCGGGTAATCTTTGCTTTCTTTTACGATGAGATCTATTATTTCTTGCAGCCTTCTTTGGTGGTTTTTCATGAGATGAATCACTATCTGGAGATTCTGTGCTACCTCTAGTAGTGCTAATTTCTTTGCTGATGTTGTCTTCGTTCCCATCATCATAATTTATGGAATTAATGCTATTTTCAAGAGATTTTCTATTCTCATTTTTGTTAGTATAATATTGATTGTTGTTTGCACTGCTAAGATTTGCGTTGCGGCTATTTTTGATCAAAGATTCATTCATTTCCTCGTGATCGGTAGATTTGTTGGTACCATTGGTATAATTACCGTTGGTATAATCGGAGTCGATGAGACTAGTCTTCTTGTTATTGTTTGATTTATTATTGGAATCGTTGGTTTTGGGTTTATTATTAATGTTCGTTGATTCGCTATTAGAGACTTGTGTTTCATCAATATCTTCCTCTTCTTCTTCTTCTTCTTCTTCTTCTTCGTCTTCGTCCTCAGAAGTCAGATCACTTAAATTGTCAGGCACCCCAGTAAGATCTCCTTCTAATGAAACAGTAGTAAGCCTTCTATATCCCCATTCTTCTTCTCCGTTATACTTGTTACTCAACTGTTGATGTAATTCAAAAGAAAGAGGTACAATCTGTTGTGGGAAAGCCCAAAGTGCTAAAAGTCCTCCTGCTTTACCACTAGCTCCACCAGCAACTCTTTTACTTTCAATAATAGTGATATGGTGCTTTTCAGGATCAAATTTAGGATGCGTCGTAAGAAAGTATGCTGTGCAAACACCAATAATACCAGCACCAACAATAATTATGTGGTGCTTATCCTCATGTCTTCTCGAAGGTTTAGAAGAGAACTTAAGATAATCCATTTTGCAATGTCGTTTTTCCCTTGAATTACAAGGTTATAATAAATAAGGCTCTGATATGTTTATTGTATACCTCCTTTATCTCAACTCTGTAATGGCAAAAATTAAATACTTGATCAAATTGTTAAGTTATGGGGATTGGGAAGGTAATGTAATGAAGGGGCGTGTTAACAAATTATCGTTTGTCAAATTTAAGAAAAAAAAATAATGCAATAATATAGAGGAAAGGAGAAAATGACTGGAAAAAATAAAAAGCACAAAAAAAAATAATGATTTTACCTCACAAATTCTAACTGTGAATTGACAAAAGGCGATTAAAATGATAAAATTAAATAAAATTAAAATTAAAAAAATTAAAAAGTCTACATATTTACGGTCAGGAAATGAAATCAAGCAATAATTACTTCAAAATATGCAACTGAAAAAAGTGATATCACGCTATATGAAGATGTTTAAAAATGAGATCATTTTATTACTCTAATTGTGGTTTATTTTTACTTTGATTAAATGTAAAATACGAATATGTCATGACGATGATAATGATTTAGTAATATTAACATTCTCATATAATTCTAGTATCTGCACTTCAACTTAACTTCATAAGTGATTTAAGAAGCTTTGAATTAGTTTCAAATTATTTGAGATTTTAAAATAATATGTCGGCTTAGGCGATAAGCTTTCCATAGATTCTAGTCCTAAAAAAAATGAAGATGAAGTTTCAAGACCCTTTCAACTATTGCTCTCATGCAGTAGAGACCCAAAAAATGGTTAAATTAGTTTGAACCTATTAATCCGGATCCAATAGTGACGGTTTCAAAAAACGTAAATTTTGATTTAAACTTAAAAGTTGAGAGTAGTCACGGGTATTGTTGAAAGTTTAGAAGAACAAAGAGATTACTATTTATTATTATATGTAAGTCAGAACTTCAACTCAGTTGTTGAAAGTTAATACTGTATTTTTATACTAAATTACAAAAGGTCAAAAGAAGCTGTTTAGAAAAATTAAAAGACTCAAGTTGTAGAACAATGAGTAAGGAATAGTTCTCATTTTTATTTGGTTTAGGTGTTAAGGGTTGCAGCCTTAATTCATGCTTGTAATTGAAATACAGTGTAACACTCAATTAATGAGCTAAATTCGTAACATATAGCAGGGGGTTTGAACTCAAATTTATAATTACTCAGCTGATATCTACCCTTCATTTGGATATATGGGTTTATTCTTTGAGTATATGGTCACGCTTTATAATTATTAATGTGTCAAATCAACATATCAATTAAAGAAGATTTGTTATAGGATATGCAGTAATATATGGTTTGTGCATTAATATTAGTAAAAAAAAAATAAGGCAAAGAATTACGCAATCAGCTAAATCATTTTTAATAACTCATCACCAAATTTTCGATGAAACACTTTTCCTGAAGGTTATAAATGGCCCCACAAGGTAACTTGTAGAGAAACAACTTCACATTGGAATTTCTTTTTCCAAGATTTGAAACTTTTATAGAGCTACATGGGAGTCAGCCAGTTAGCAAAGATGTAAGTCGATTATTGCATCCCCTTAAGTTTTGGTAATGCTGAAGAATTGTTAGCTTACAAGTAGAGAAGGAATTAAAGAATAGGGTACTATATTAATTATGCACAGTGAAAATAAAAAAAAAAACAACGAAGCAAAATTTGACTGGTTAGAGAAGAAAATGTGCACGTTAATGCAATAGTATAACTAACAGCTGATTTCAATGTGGGATGACTTTTTTTAAAATTTTGCACCATTACAGTTATAACCGTTAATTTAAATCGTAAAATGGGCAAAATATTTAAAGTTATTAACAGAGCTCTAATGTCAATAAAATTCTACATAAAATGCCAGTTTACAGTTATAAAGTATGGATGTCCTGTTGTATAAATCGACTTGACGTATTTTAATCTTTCCCCGATAAACTCAAAATGGATTGTTTTTTTGTTTTTTTTTTTCATTTTATTTTATCAATTGTTCTTAACCAGTTAGTTATCTAATTTACTTTTCTTGATTACCTAGGTCCAACTTTTGCACTATTTCACGTAAAAGATGACTTGGTCGAATATATAAGCAATTAATTTCACATCTCACATATATATACATTTTAAAACACTACTCTATATAATTTAATTTGTACAATATATTTATTTTATTGTATACTAATAATGCTAAGCTCAATTAATTTTGAAAGTTGAAGGCACAAAATGTTCAAATAAACTGGTGGTATGTTGAGTCTGTGTTGAAACCTTATTCGATATGATAAATTGAAATCAAATATTTAAGTTAATACATACGTCTAATTTAATCAGTTTTTTTCCTCTCGTTTTGAATTATTGGTCCATTCGACCTCTTTCTGTGGATAATTTTTTGACTCAAATGCTTCAAAATACTCGTAAGTTTCATGAACACCAAAGTAGCGACCATCATAAATAATGTCATTACTAGTTTTTCATTTTTT
The DNA here is from genome assembly GCA_030581955.1 of Kurtzmaniella fragi. NCBI lineage: Eukaryota > Fungi > Ascomycota > Pichiomycetes > Serinales > Debaryomycetaceae > Kurtzmaniella > Kurtzmaniella fragi. The sequence goes on from JAKTWE010000037.1 coordinate 56,998, forward strand.
TGCCATAACTCTAAATTGAACAAATGGATTTCATCCTTTCTCTTGTTATTCAAATACCTTTCATTAGTATTTCTTGGTTGAGCAAAATTGGGGTCAACTTTATGAAATCTATCATTTCTTTCAACTTCAAATTGCCTCTTGGGGTCATGAGTGATTTCTTCAAATATGCGAAATTTTTCAGGATGCATTTCTTTGATAACATCTGGTATGAAATGGTTGGAATTAAGTTTATCTGAGGTGATAATAATAGTGTAATGGGGTGAAGGTAATTTTCTCAATACTTTCCTTAATAACTCATCATTAGTTCTAACAATCTCATCTCTTTCTCGTGATTCGTCAGGTAATTCACTCATTTGAACTCTTATAATTCTGGTTCTGGTATCAATGTAATCCACTTCATTCTCATCATACCACACATTCACTGTTTCTGCGTTACATGTCTTGATAAGATATTTTTCCAAATGATCCAAATCTAAAACTTCATCAACCCATGGTATCCCAACCACAGTAGATGCCATGTGCAAATATTTGACTAAATGCGGCCAGTTCCCCATCTTATTATTGTTCATATCTTCCATTCTAAGCCCAGGAAAATTCACTATCACATATTGATCTGATGAGCAGGTTGTAATTAATTGTTTGGTTAGGTCTGTGACATGTTTAGCTGAATTGACCTCCAATTCTGGTTCGATAGGTTTGATTCCAGGGACTAACTTGTGTGAGGCTAATAAAAACGGTACTGCTTGAAAGGCGCTGCAAACAGATACAAATGATGCCAATAATATTGTTTTACTAGCCACCATCTTCAAATGTGTTGCTTTTTTGAGATCTTGTATTGTAAGTAACACTTGTTTTTAAAGATCTGAGGGTTTTTTTTTTTTTTTTCGATTAGTTTTCAATATGCCTGAAACTTGTATGAGATGTGTCTGTGGGCAATGTAAGATTCTATCCAACGGTATCTAGTAGATTTAGGCGCGTATCACATTACGCTTGACTGTTAAGAAGTAGTAGCACAGATGTGACGGGTTTTGCAGATTGACAGCTCAATTCTCTAGCAGAATTTCATTTCATTTCATTTATATAATACTGCTGATGGTTGCAAAAAATGAGATAATTATAATTTATTGATGCTGCTTATTACTAGTGATATGCTATTTGGTGATCGTTCAACCACCACAATGACTGTTCTACGGTTTATAATCCAAATAGTCACCCCCATATTGTCCAGCAACAAGAACTCGCCCATAATATATAACTTAGTTACATCCACATCTACTACTACCACTACCACTGCTTTAGAGGATTTGCAAACTCATTCTAGCACTATTGATTACCTAAGTATTGACCGTCCTAGTATGACTACCATTGCAGTTTCAAGCAAATCAACCAGCCACAGGACCACACCTGTCTCAACTATTAAGCAAACTTTGGAACCTGCTCAGTTTGACAGCAAATTTGCAGACTTGATGCTTTCGTCCCACAATGCAGTACGTAAACTACACCATAGTCAGGAGCTTAGTTGGGACTCAAATCTTTACAATTATGCACTAGATTATGTTAAAGCGTACCCTTGTTCAGGAATATTGACCCACTCTGGTGGAAATTATGGAGAAAACTTAGCAATAGGTTATAGTCCGAGTGGGGCTTTCAATGCTTGGTATGATGAAGGTAATGATTACATGTATGGAACAGAAAAAACCTATAATCATTTTACTGCCATAGTATGGAACAATACTCAACGTATAGGATGTGCTTACAAACATTGTGATCCTACATGGGGTATATATATTGTTTGTTCTTACGATCCTCCAGGGAATGTAATTGGTCATAGTCAAATGAACATATTCCCAATATAATTAATGATCATTGGTTGTATAATGCTACTAAGTTTATCTATTAATTATATGCTCACCATTTAGTCCATTTTACAACTTAATCTTGGAACTTATACTCAGGTAATTTTCAAAAAAGGATTCAAAAAGATCACATAATTTAACAACATCGAAAGTTCCTCCTGTTTCTCTAATTGAGTGCATGGATAATTGTGGATTTCCCAAGTCCAAAGTCCTAATTCCTAACTTCGCAGCCAAGATAGGTCCAATTGTAGAGCCACATGGAGAATCATTTCTTACTACAAACAATTGCAATGGAACATGTGCCACATCTGCACATTTTTTGAGTAAAACAATACCTGGGGAGTTGGTGGCATATCTTTGATTAGCATTAATTTTGATAACAGGTCCCTTATTAACAAAAGGTCTATTAATTGCCTCGTACTTATCCGTGTAATTTGGATGTAATCCATGAGCCATATCAGATGACAAAAGAAAAGAATTGGCCATGACTTGTTGAAAATAAGTTTCACCACCTAAATGATTGACAATTCTAGTGGAAACATCTGGAAGAAACGTCGAGTCAGCACCTTGAGCCGATCTTGAGCCAATTTCCTCGTGATCAAAAAGAGAAATCAATTGAATTGTAGACTGAGTATCAATTTTTTCAATTGATCCAATTAACCCTTTGTAAGCACAGAAGCAAGATGTTAAATTATCTAAACGAGGAGAGAAAATAAACTCATCGTTTAAACCACCAATTACTGATTTTTGATGGTCAAATAATAGTAATTCAAAATCTTCAATTTGTTCTGGTTTGACTTCGCATTCCTTTGCAATCAAGCTGACTAAATCCTTGTTATGTCTTGAAATGACTGATTGAACAGATTGATATTGCTCGTCTGAAAGTTGAAGGTTTGGATCATCAGCGCAACTGTGAGATGTTTTAGCTTTTTCCTCAGCTGCTTCAGCCTTTTCATCTACTTGGCCAGCAATTGGAACAAACTGAGTTTCTTTATTGAACTCAAATTTGGTACTGACCCCTCTATCCAAATGAATAGCTAAAGTAGGTATTCTCAACAAAGGTTTATCAATTTTTATAAGCTTGGAAACATAATCTCCATTTGAATCAGTCACAAAAACTCTTCCGGCAATGGAAAGATCTCTATCAAACCATGAATGGGCAATAAGTCCACCATATTGTTCCACACCGACTTGAATGAAACCTCCAGCATTTTTCTTTGAAATTGGCTTGATTCTAAGACACGGGGAATCAGTATGAGCACCTACCATAGCGATACCATTACCCTTTACATATTTACCTCCAACAGTAAAGGCAATTAAGGAAGAACCATTTCTAGTGACGAAGTATTTATTGTTTTTGGAAATTTCATTTTCCCAGTTTTCGCCTTCTTTTAGCTCCTTGAAGCCAGCTTCTAAAAGCTGATCTTTAGCATTTTTGACTGCATGATAAGGTGTAGGAGATCCATTTACATAATCAATGAACTCATTAGCGTATTCTAATTCTCTTACACTCATTTTGAAAACAGTTGGTATGATTACAATAGGAAAATCGTGCAAAAATTCACTGTCAAAATCAGAAACTTTCCACCCCCCACATAATCAAACGGCACCATATATTTAATGTCGCTACAAAAAAGATTTCATGCATACAAGCTCAGATAGATTAAGATGTGGTAACAAAGTTGGAAGTTCTTAGCACGTCAAATTTCAAATGACGAATTTGAATGCCAAATCTGGTAAGCTTTATATGCATAGAACATTTCCTTGGACTTTCAAATTGACAGGTCAAGGATTTACTTACACTTTATCTTTAATGTAGGAAGCGCCGTTATTTTTGAACAAAGGGAGCTAAAATAATATGAGTGAATAAACGGCCAGACACCGCAATTTCAAAAAGAACGATCTCCAATTAATCAAACCGGCTATTTGAAAGATATGGTTGTGGCCGTTTATTTTCACCATACCATCAACAACATACCTCTTTCCACATGCCTATTCCGTCACAGTTTAGGTCTATTTATTCCAAAAATATGGCCGGTGCGGCATATTGGCTGCAAAAAATACCATGCCCGTTATCACGTGACATGACGAAACGTGTAAATGCCTTTCCAAGAGCATTTCTGTTGCAGAAAATAAAAGGTTGCATTAGTTGCAGTTCATCGCCAAAAGCTGTGGAGAACATAAGATGACAAAATCTTAAAGTATCTTTTCTTTTTAAATTCAAGATTAAGCATGAGCGGTGAACTCAAACCCGAGAAGAGTGTAGAGCTTGTTCGAGATTTGGAGTCGGATGCTTGCGATGATAATTCTACCTCCAATTCTCATCGAAACGAAACACCAAAACCACCAACAGAAAGTCTCACAAGATCACTCTCAACAAGACAAATAAATATGATTTCCATTGCAGGAATTATTGGAACAGGTCTCTATTTGGGAACAGGTAAAGCTTTAGCAACTGGGGGTCCTCTTTCTTTATTGATTTGTTATTCCTTAATCGGATTAGTGGTATACTTAACTATGCTTAGTTTGGGAGAAATGTCTACCTATATGCCAATATCAGGTTCTTTTACATCATATGCCAAAAGATTTGGTAGTGAGTCCTTTGGGTTTGCAATTTTAATCAATTATTGGTTCAATGATGCTGTATCTGTATCAAGTGACTTGGTAGCCTTGCAATTAGTTATGCATTATTGGACCGACTTCCATTACTGGGTCATCTCATTGATTTTTTGGGTATTCATCTTGTCGCTCAACATATTTACAGTCAGATTTTATGGTGAAACTGAATATTGGCTTGCATTATTGAAAGTTATATCTATTCTAATTTTCTTCATCATCAGTATTGTTTGTAATGCAGGCCACAACAATTTGAACGAATATATTGGTTTCAAATATTGGTCCCAAGGAGATGCACCTTTTGTTCACGGATTCCGGGGGTTTGCAAGCACATTTGTTACAGCAGCTTTTGCATATGGTGGTACTGAATCTATTGCGTTGACTGCTGGTGAAATGAAAAACCCCAAAAGAAATATGCCTAAAGTTGTAAGGACAGTCTTTTGGCGTATTTTGATATTTTATATCTTTTCAGTGTTTTTCATTGGTATGAATGTTCCTTACTCGTACCCTAATCTCTCTACTAAAAGTGTTACTACGTCTCCTTTTACTATTGTTTTCCAAATGGTGGGTGCCAAAGGAGCTGGATCTTTTATGAATGCAGTTATTATGACCTCAGTTATTTCTGCTGGTAATCATGCATTATACGCTGGGTCTAGATTGGCTTATACTTTGGGAACAGAAGGATACTTCCCTAAATTTTTGACTTGGAAAAACCGCTGGAATATTCCTTACGTTGCGGTTCTTATTACTTGGTTTTGTGGAGGTCTTTGCTTTGGCTCATCATTTATTGGTGCTGGTACTTTATGGTCATGGTTACAGAATTTAGTTGGTGTGTCAAATCAACTTGCCTGGTGGTGTATTGGTATAACAAGTATTCGATTTAGAAGAGGGCTTGAAAAACAAGGAAAACTTCACCAATTATCATACAAAAACTGGACATATCCTTATGGACCGTATTTTGTGGTGATTTTTGTAACATTCATTATCTTGGTACAAGGTTGGACTAGTTTTTCACCTTTTGATGTTTCTGTTTTCTTCTCTTATTATATAGAATTGGGAATATTCCCAGTTTGCTTTTTAATATGGTGGTTAATCAAGAGGGGAACTGATAAATTTGTGAAGTATGAAGACATGGATTTTGAAACTGACAGATACTTTGAATCGGAAGAGGAGTTATTAGAAAATTACAAGGCTGATAATTTGAAAGGTTGGGCAAAATTCAAACACTCTTTTGCTGATAATTTTCTATAAATCATCATATTTATCTAACAATTTCTATGACTATATGAATTTTAATATAAATACTCAATTTTACATTTATTTATCTATACTTTTATTTTATATCATTAATTAATCTCTAAAATTTGGCCAAATTATGGATCATTTCAACTTCCCAGCTTCAATTTTAAATTGTTCAAAAACATCTTTTTTAATTTTATAACCATGATCATTTTCCAATGGGAAATTCTTAGAATCAAGGTCTAATATGTAGTTTTTGTAAGCTTTAACAGAGTCATCAAATTGAGATTGATATTGTTTAACAAATTTTGCTTTATGAGCTTCTGGATGATTCATACCCAAAATATCGGCTGCTACTAAAACTTGACCAGAACAAAATGGTCCAGCACCAATTCCAATGGTAGGAATCTTAACATTCTCGGTAATATATTGTGCCAACTTATTAGGAATGCATTCTAAAAGAAGACCGAAAGCTCCATTATCCTGTAATTCCAAGCATTCTTGATAAATCTGTAAAGCTCGGGTCACTGAATTTCCTTGTAATTTATAACCACCCATAGTATTATGATGTTGTGGAGTCAAACCAACATGCCCCATTACTGGAATACCCATATTTACAATTTTTCGAATTGAAGGAATCACATCCTTATTATATTCCAACTTAACAGCATGAACTTTGCCCTCTTTGACCAATCTAGTTGCAGTTTCAATTGCTTGTTGCTCACTTTTTTCAAATGTTCCAAATGGCACATCTGCAAGTAGAAAAGATGATTTGTTACCACGACTAACAGACTTTGCATGCCATAAGAATTCATCTAAACTGATTTCATTTGTATCTTCATACCCTAAACAGGTCATAGCCAAAGAATCACCCACCAAAGTGATATCTATTCCAGCAGCTTCGGCGTATTTACTGGTTATAAAATCATGAGCAGTAATGACTGAGATTGATTTTCCATCACGATATTTGTCACTAATATCAGCAAGGCTTTTACGAACGATAGTATCCAGACTGTACGCTGACAAGCGGTTTGAGCTTATTGAAAAAGCTCTTCTTGCCACCATACGACGCAAAAACATGCCTGGAGAATAAGTGGTATAGGAGCCTGAAAAATTTGGATGGCCTGTAAACGAGCAGTACGATTACACTGTGATACTGGATTTGATCGTTTTTTTTTTTAATTTTATTTTTTGTTTTGGTTCAAAAAGCTCGGTCTCTGTGGAGAAACTGATTTTTCACTGACATGCTGTCAAAGGTAAACCGATTCAAACGATAGACCAAAATTAAACTTTTAATCAATTAATATGGGAAACTATTAACGAAAAAAAAGCAAATCCATCATTAATATACTGAAACATCCAGATCAATGAAATTCGGTGGATGGTTTGTTGCATCTAGATAAATAGGGTCGACTTACCATTCGGAAATTATTCCTGTTTTGGAGTTGCACACATCGCATCAAATGAATTTATTGGTAATGGTATAGATTAACTGATGGTCCCCAATTTTAGCAATTTCGGGAGACTAATTATAGACTAATTATACAAATCAAACTACCATCCAGAATTAGAAACTAGATTTGTGTCATATTCAAAACTAGAATTCAAAAGTTGCTAAATACTCAATACTGTTTTCAAAAAGCTTACGCGGTTATGATCCCCGACTATTTAAATGGCAGATTATTAATAGTTAAAGTTCCAAGTCGTCGTGCATCATTCAGTGCGCAGACCAATTTTTATAGATAGCAGTTATATATATAGACCACGAAGTTTGCTGTTTTGCATAATTATAACTCACCAATTGAATTTACAAGATGCCTTCATTTGATGATTCATTTGTTATGAACCATACTTGCTTGAGAATCAAGGACCCAAAGATCCTGATCCCATTCTATCAGGATAACTTTGGTCTCAAATTGTTAAACAAATTTGAATTTGCTGATGCAAAATTCACTTTGTATATGATGGGGTATGACGACGAATCTAACAAGGGTAAGAATTGGTCCGCCAGAGAGGGTGTTTTGGAGCTTTGTCACAACCACGGCGTTGAAAATGACGATTCTTACACTCTTAACAATGGGAATGGCTCTGAAAACCGTGGATTTGGCCATATTTGTGTCACTGTTGATAACATTCAAGAATCAGAAAAGATCTTACTCAATAACAAGGTGAAATTCCAAAAAAAGCTTTCAGATGGAAGACAAAAGGATATAGCCTTTGCCTTGGACCCTGATGGATACTGGATTGAATTAGTGGAAAACAAAATTGCTAAGACTGAAGGTAAAACTGACTTTAGTACTTATAAGTTGAATCACACTATGATTAGAATCAAAGATCCTAAAGCATCTTTAGAATTTTATCGTAATGTGTTAGGGTTTAAACTTATTCAAACTTCAGAACACGAAAGTGCTAAATTCACTCTTTATTTCTTAGCCTACGATCATGACCCAAATTACAAAGAAAACATCGAGGACGGTGTCACTAAAGCAAGAAGACAAGGAATTATTGAATTGACCCACAACTGGGGTACTGAGACAGATCCCGAGTTTAAAGGATACCACAACGGTAATTCTACAGAGAATGGAGCCAAGCAAGGGTTTGGTCACACTTGTGTGTCGTGTAAAGACCCCGAAAAGTTTTGTGAAGAGATTGATGCTGAATTAGGTGACAAAGCTGATTGGTCTCTCAAATGGAATAAAGGTAACATGAAAAATATTGCCTTTATTAGAGATCCTGATGGATATTCCATTGAAATCTTGGGCCACGATTTGTTTTCAGACTCTAAGTTGTAAGATTGGATGAGCTTAGAAATGCAAGAATAATTAGCCGATTTCCAGATTTAAACAACAGTTGATTAGATAAATAGATAAATAATATATCGAGAAGTAGTTTGAAGAATTATACAATATACGACATGATTTTATATATTCTTCCATATCATTTGGTGCGGCTTGGTGTGGATCAAACATACCAATTGCTTAGTAATAAGTGTGCGATATCACAGCGCAACCATCGATCAACGGCTGACGTAAGTCCTGCACACACTTCAAGATTAAAATACATTTATACCAGGAGTGGGAATTCTTGCTCTTAATTTATGTTTTCAGGATTTGTTAAACGTTTTTTCAGCACTACTCCAATGGTTTCCTCAGAGACAAAACAAAAAGTTCAATCCTTGATCAAGGATAAGCCAGTTTTCATTGCTTCCAAGGTATGTACATGAAACGATTCAAATATCTTGAATGCCAGCTTTAATTTACCATTACTAACCCCCCTTAAGTCTTACTGTCCTTACTGTACCAAAACTAAGAACACAATCGGTTCTATCACCAAGGATGCTTATATTCTTGAATTAGACACTATTGATGATGGTGCTGAGATCCAAGAAGCCCTCCTTGAATTGACTGGTCAAAGAACTGTTCCAAACGTCTTCATTGGTGGCGAACACGTTGGTGGAAACTCCGATGTTCAAGCTTTGAGTTCCTCTGACAAATTGGTCCCAAAGATTAAAGCTGCTTTGTAAACAATTCACTGTTGTTAACATACATAGATCGAAATAATATCAAATATATAAGTGGTAAATTAAAATGTAGGTTAATTTTTATTTATTGGAGTTTAATAGTTTTAGCTACTACCAATTGGTAAGAATTCAACAAGCGGATCGGACCATGCAACTAACAACTAAGTTTACTGATTTTCTGTTTTTGGTTACGGAATATCATGAGCTTTGTTTCAAAAAAAATCGTGTTCTTGAACACCTCTGCTATTGTTGGTTAACTACAAACTTATCCTAAAGAACCCGTTTATTACTTACTCGCTCGGCTTTTTTTCTTCATTGAGTGCTCACTCATTCAGTTTTCAGATTTTTGTGCTCATTTTATTTTTCACTTATTTTCTCACATTCACAACGCTATTAATCAAACAGTTCAATCATGTCTGACGTTGCGTTACAGATCCTGAGGGCCGCTCCTTCTATCGATACCGTGGTTGCAAACTATGCTACCGGTTACGTGAAGCATATTTCATCTTCCACGGAAGACAGTGTTACTGCACTGAACTTGGATATTGAAAAAGAGATGGGATTCATCAAATCCCTTTTGATTGGAGCCGGTGGAGAAGAGGGAAAGGTTACCAAGCTTGTTGAAAACTTGTCTGAATACCTTTCTAAGCAACTCAAAGCCAACAGAGCCAAATTGGAACTCACTGGAGACAGATCCAAGAGACTTTTAGATATTAATGTATTACGTGAAAATACTTCTAAAAGAGAATCATCTTTAGCACTTTTGAATGCTAGTACCAACATTGAACATACAGGAAGACAAATAGAAAGTAGAGTTGATAAAAAGAAATTGGAAAAGCAAGAACGTAAAATTGCCAAAAAAGTGGCCAAAAGAAACAACAAGTTTGTTCAATATGAGGCTTCCAAATTACTCAGTCAAGTTGACGATGAAGATTATGATTCTTTCTTTTTGGAAATTAATCCTATAGAATTTGGATCTGGAGCTGGGAAATCAAAAGATATTCATATTGACAACTTTGATATATATATTGGGGATGGTCAAAGAATCTTGAGTGATTCTTCTTTATCTTTGGCATATGGTCGTAGATATGGTTTAGTCGGTAAGAATGGTATTGGTAAGTCTACTTTGTTGAGGGCATTATCAAGAAGAGAATTAAACATTCCAAAACATATCACTGTTTTACATGTTGAACAAGAAATTAGAGGTGACGATACTCCTGCTTTACAAAGTGTTTTAGATGCTGATGTGTGGCGTAAAACTTTGATGAAAGAAGATGAAAAAATTCAAGAGAGAATTGCTGAAATTGAAGATTTAAGAAAAGATTTCGACGAAGACTCTCTTGAAGTCAAAAAGATTGACAATGAAAGAGAAGATTTGGAACAACGTCAATTGGAAATTGTAGAAAAATTAAATGAAATGGAATCCGATAAAGCTGAAAGTAAAGCTGCTGCCATTCTTTATGGTTTAGGTTTCACCAAGGAAACTCAAAACTTACCAACAAAACAATTCTCTGGTGGTTGGAGAATGAGATTATCTCTTGCTAGAGCTTTATTCTGTAAACCAGATTTACTTTTGCTAGATGAACCTTCCAATATGTTGGATGTTCCATCCATTGTTTTCCTTGCTAATTATCTTCAGACTTATGAATCAACTGTTTTGGTTGTTTCGCATGATAGAGAATTTTTGAACGAAGTTGCAACCGATATTATTCATCAACATTCTGAAAGATTGGATTATTATCGTGGTTCTAATTTTGATAATTTCTACAACACTCGTTCTGAAAGAGTCAAGAATCAAAAGAGAGAATATGAAAACCAAATGGCATACAGAAAGCATTTACAAGAATTTATTGATAAGTTCCGTTATAATGCAGCCAAATCTTCAGAAGCTCAATCTAGAATCAAAAAATTGGAAAAATTACCTTTACTTGAAGCTCCAGAAGATGAAAAAGCATTTACATTTAAATTTCCAGATCCAGATGGAATATCCCCACCTATTTTACAATTGCAAAATGTTACTTTCGGTTACTCACCTGATAAGTTGTTAATGAAAGGTGTTGATATGGATATTCAAATGGATTCTAGAATTGCATTTTGTGGTGGTAACGGTACTGGTAAGACTACATTATTGAAACTTTTAATGGATGACTTAACACCTTTAGATGGTATGGTTTCAAAGAATGGTAGACTTAGAATTGGGTATTTTGCACAACATCATGTTGACGCCATGGATTTAACTCTTTCAGCCGTAGCTTGGATGAGTAAGACTTTCCCTGGTAGATCAGATGAAGAATTTAGAAAACATTTAGGACAATTTGGAATTACAGGTCCTTTAGGAGTTCAAAAGATGCAATTACTTTCTGGTGGTCAAAAATCTCGTGTGGCCTTTGCTGCATTATGTATGAATAATCCTCATATATTAATTTTGGATGAACCTTCTAATCATTTGGATACTCAAGGTTTAGACGCTTTGGCCGATGCATTAAACAATTTCAAGGGTGGTGTTTTGATGGTTTCGCATGATGTTAACATTATAAATAGAGTGTGTAATGAGATTTGGATCAGTGAAGATAATACCGTCAAGAGATTCCCAGGTGACATCAATGCTTATAAAAAACATATCTTGAGCGCTGCTGATTCTTCGGGTGTTGTCAGAAAGCATTAAATGGAAACTAAGGTTTATGTTTAAAAGTATATAGATTCAATTCATATCATTTCAAACAAATTTTAATTCTTTATTAACTAATTTGATATACTGCCACTTCTTTTAAACATTTTCAATGGTTTTAATGAAAATTTATCATAATTGTTCATTTTAAAGTTTCTGTTTCATCCATTTTTTAGGTTGCGCATCTTGATTAAAATATATTATCTTTTGTTTTCGTTTATTTTATCTCAGTAATCTGTTTCCATGTTTTCGTTAAAAGCTAAAATAGGGTTGGGTATACTATTCTCTTACACTTCTTTTGAAGTGTATATGGCTTTAAAAACTCAATACTTGATCAATCAAAGAAAAAATGAGTTTCAAAAATTGAAAACAACTGGAAACCCGGATGAAATAGACCTTTCCAAATTCCGCTCAGCAACTGTCGCAGGGATGTTTGTAAACCCCTTTGATGAATACAGAGCACAAACGGCTTTTGAATTCTTATTGGTACGCATAATGGAAGCTGTAGAGAGCATATATGGAAGTGAATATGAACTCCACCACAAATTGCCGAATGATTCTAGAGACATTGAGACAATTTTAAAGCTGCATCAACCTGACATTGAATTACTTCAAAAGAACTCCAAAATCTTAGCCCAATGTAAACAAGCTACAGATACAAAGTTATTTCAATCAATTAGAAATCAAATGGTTTTTACTTGGTTGGGTCAATCCTGTTGCTTTATTCAATTAAGTGGTATTAATATACTCACAGATCCTATATTTAGCAATCATTTATTAAGTCCTCATTTTGGACCTAAAAGATTAGTTCCCTCACCAATGGATATTAGTAAGATCAAACTGGCTACAAACAATAATTTGGATGTCATAATTGTATCTCATGATCATCCAGATCATTTGGAATTAAGTTTAGCAAAGGAGATTGGTAATAAAACTTTGTGGATTGTTCCCTTAGGACTTAAGAAGAAATTGGGAAGGAGAGGGATTTTCAATGTCATAGAGATGGATTGGTGGGATACCGTGCCATTAAACAAATACATAAATGCTGAGAATTTACCTGACAAGTATGAAATAACATGTGTTCCAGCCATGCATTGGTCTGGAAGATACGTTTTGGATTGCAACCAGTCATTGTGGTGTTCATTTGTCATACGACGCAATAACGAGTCAATTGTTTATCATGCTGGTGACACTGGATATCTGAAAGATCTATTCAAAACGATTGGTAAAGTTTTGGGTCCTATGAAATTGTCCCTTTTACCAATTGGGCAATATTGCCCTTCATGGCACCAAAAACCTAGGCACACATCTCCTGCAGAATCATTTAAAGTTGCACGTCATTTGGACCTGGAATCGGTCATGGGTGTACATTGGGGGACATTTAAAATCAGTAGTGAGCCAATCTTAGAACCCAAATATTTATTTGAAAAATTAGCATTAGATACTAAAAAGGAAGAATATTTTAAAGCACCAGAATTGGGATTAAGTTACTGGTATGATTTAAGTAATTCTGGCCCTCCTGAAGTAAGAATGATAGAACGAGACTAATGAGAATATCTTTTAATGATTAAACAGATCACATATTTATCACATTTATCATATATTTATACCACCTTAAAGCTTAACAATAAATAATATTACATCATTTCTACAAAGTATAACGAGTTTACTATTTATTGAACCTCCTGATTTTATTTACATATTTCACATACTTTCAAGCTTATGTCTCTTGATATTTTTCTCTATTGTTGTTTGTAGATAGTTCTCAAAGTGGCTCTTTGGTTGGACATCATAGCAGTTTGATAAGCAACATACTTTGGATCGGATCTGATAACAGACCCAATAGACATGAATAAGGCAAACGTTCCAACAGATCCCATTATATATTGACCTAAAGTTCTCATAACACCATTTGGGCCTGGTCCGTTTTGAATGATGGAAAAACCTCCAAATAAGGTACCGATACAGACACCAACTGTACTACCCATAAGAGCACCCATCTTGAGCTTGTCAAAAGTTGAAGGTTGATGTCCTTGATATTGATATTGTTGCACTGGTGGCATGTTTGTCGCTGGTAAAGGTAAAATAAAGAACAATTTTTACCCTTCGTGAATTTTTTCAGAACCTCATAGGGTACAGGAAGGACTCGATCTTAAAGATTTTTTAATTTTATTTTTTAATAATTTTTACATTTGTCAAGTACGTATAATAAATATCAATTACCCCATTTATTCTTCAAATAACATTTGAATTTCTTCAATTCTACGTTTGGACCTTTCTTCTTCTTCAACTCCAACAGCTTCTCCAATTTGCTTTTTCCTTTCTTGAATTTTGAGCATTTTTGTTTCTATACTGTCTTTCATGATAAACCTCACCACTTTCACATTATATTCTTGTCCAATTCTATGAATTCTATCAATAGCTTGATCTTCTATACTTGGGGACCACCAGGGATCCATCATAAAAGCTTTTGAAGCCACAGTCAAATTCAACCCAACACCTCCTGCTTTCAAAGACAATAAAAGAATCACAGTCTTTTGATTTTTATCCAGTTGTGCAGCATTGAATTTATCAAGAACTTGCTTTCTTTCTGTCATAGCCAATCTTCCATCAAATTTGTAAACCTCAAAATCAGTATCACCTTGTATTTTTAACTCCTTTTCTATGATATCTAAATATGATGAAAACTGCGAGAATACAACAACTTGTTGGCCCGAACTTTCAGTGTGAATAATTCGAAGATGCAGAATCAATGCTTGTATTTTAGATGAAGTTCTATCGGGGTCAAATACGTAAAGAAGATATTTTCTTTGCTCATTTGTAGAAAACGGATCTATCCTTTTCACCGTTCTGGACTTCTTAACTTTAAATAACTTGTACCTTGATATTTCTTCTCTACAGTTAGGACAAGTTGGCTGTTGACCATTTTTCTCTTGAAATGCAATATGTTCCAATAAACAGTTAAAGCAAAATGCGTGCCCACAAGACGTAACAGCCATCTCCGAGCAAGGAATGGGTAACAGGGTACAGATCGAACATTCCGATTCTTCAAAATTTATTTTGTCGTAGAAGGATTCAACTACTTCTTTTGCTTCTGCTTTACTAAACACTGAATCATGACTTTCCAATCGTGGTTGGTCAACTACCTCGTTTGCGATCGTCATATCAATATCTTCATTCAAGTCAGCTGTACTACCTAATAAATCTACGTGACAACAAATTTGTCGAAGTCGTAAAATATGAGTCAAAATCTGAGTATATTTTTTGAGAAGATCTCCTTTCATAAGACCATCTTTGAAAGAACGAGTAGCACGATCTTTAAACCAATCGTACAATTTCTTTTCCTTTTCATTGAATTCAATCTCCACAATTTTAACCTCCTTTTCTGGCAAAACAACTAAAGGTGACCCATCTCTTTGTTTCATGTTTTTGGTTCTTCTCAAGAGTATTGGTTCTAGAATACATTTTACAACTTCTAAAGTTTGTGCAATCTTTCTTTCCTCAAATGGCAAAGTCACGAAAGTTTTCCAATACGAAAAGTTTTGCCATGGATCTAAGTTCAAGAATTTAACAAGCGAATACAAATCGTCCAAACGATTAATTACTGGAGTGCCAGTCAAAACCCATTTTCTAGACAGCCTCAACTTATAAATAGCCTGCGTTGTTTTCGCTGTTCTATTTCTAATTGTATGCCCTTCATCCAAAACTATTCTAAAGAATTTAACAGAAAATAACCCTGATTTGTTGGCATTGATATTTTCTTTATTGACAAAATATTTTGAGTACTCGTTCAATACAGATCCATAAGTAGTCACAACAACAGTTGCAGTATCATCATCTGACGTCCTACAAAGAACTTGTCGCAAATCAGGGTAAGTCTGATCACCATAATATATCAAGCACCTTAATTTTGGATTATTATTGGCCTTGCTAAATTCACTATGCCATTGCGTAAGTAATGACATTGGAACAACTATAAGTGTGGTTCTAAAAGCATAATCATTACTTTCAAGAGATACATCTGTATCTTTGGGGCAAGATAAAATAAGAGAGTACGTTGAAATAGTTTTACCTAATCCCATTTCATCTGCAAGTATCCCACCTCGCATGGCAGATTTTATAATAGGTTTTTGGGTCGAGAGTTGACCGCTATGCAAATTGGCGTAGAATAATTCATCCTCATTAGGATAATTTGATGAATTTGGCCATTTATATCCTTTCCATAATGGATTAGTAATTCCTTCTTCTTCAATTGTTTTCTTTGTTTGAGTAGAGAGTTCTTTTTGACTTGAGCCTTCACTAGATAATTGTCCTAGCAAATCCAACTCTTTTTCTCTGGATAACATCCACGATAATCCATGAGATTGATAAGGTCTTAAATCAAGTTTGAAATCATTTGCAGCAGGTTTAGTAGTTTCAGGAAGTCCTTCAAGAAGTGCAGATTGTTGGTTTGCTTGGTAGAATTGTTTTAACTGATCAAGACTCAATTCTTCTTTATTAATTTCGGGATTGGATGGTTCGTCAATTTCATCTATAATTACTACCCCATCATTATTCTGTTCAGCAGAAGATAAACCCAATTTTTCAAATAATTTAGCCAAAGAACTTTGTCTAGTTCTTAATAAAGCCTCTTCTTCAGTTTCGGATGCAAAATTGAATGTACTCTTCTTTGGCTTTTTTAATTGCATTTCAAATCCTTCATTATCCAAATCTATGAAAGCATTGTTTGTCAAAAGACAATCTATTTGTACGTAGAATGAATCACCAATTGATAACCTAGACTCTGTTTCCATTATAACCGCAGTTTTTAACTTCAAATATCCTAAATTGAGCAAAGGTGCAAATATTTCTGTAATATCTGTTGGCAACCTACCAACTTCTCTTCCATCAGAAATTGAAAATAATCTAATTACAGCTGAGTCACCAAATTTTTGTAATTTGCCCATGGATTTTCCAAAAGTCATTTTCTTAGGGGTCAAGCTTCTAACTTCAAATTGCTGTTGATATTTCAATGCTTTTAGTGTCGGACGAGTTGCCCATGCTTCCAATGTGAAAGAACCAATGTACTTTGTCCATTTGGCTTCATTACAAACAATAGTTTGATCTGGTTCATCGTTTCTTGGTCTTTTCTGGGATAAGTTGAGCAATGCATCTATATTTCGTTTGGGTGGCTCTGACTTTTCCAAATCTATAATATTCTCATCTTCATTTACGTCTATAATAATAGGGCTAGCACTCTGAGTAGTCTCATCTATAACTTCAAAAGTCTGACTAGCCATATCGGGAATGGGCTTGGATTCAGAATCCGAGTCATTATGAGCAGTTTCAGAATCCGAATCGCTGTTAAGAAATAGCAGCGAGCTCTGAATCTCCAGATCAGTACCAAAGTACCTTTTTTTAGTAATAGACATAGCTAAATCCGGTCATTTGTACGATTGCCACTAATTTTGGCAAAGCGCGTATATAGTTTATTTATGTATGGGAAAATGAGAGATGAGATTTAGTACGACGGTTCGTACACAGATCTAACAGATTAAGATACAAAGTTAAAAATTAAATTAGAATTATGATTAAAACTAAGTATGTATATGTAATGGTCAATTATAGAACTAAATTCTCAGGTTTGAGTATTTTTGTAACTTTTGAATTATTATTGTTAATCCATTCTTGTAGTTTTCCAGTGTAACAGTAAATTGAATTGTTATAACTCTCACGTAATAAATCCATATATTGAAGAGTCATAAGAATATCTTCTTTTCTAAATCCAGTTTCTTTGGATAAACTCATTAATGTAAATTTGTGTTTTTTCTTCCTGTAGGATATGGCTGAATTTGACGATTTATCAAAAGTTCCATTATGATTATGCCGATGATTTTCTTGGTGTATTCTATTTTGGAGAACTTGAGCTAATATTTTTGACCAAAATTTGAGATATGATATTTGACCAAATTTAGATAATGGGAACTCAGGACCGCTAAGTTGTTGACCAGGTGTGACTGCTGCCAATTCATACAGAAATTCAATTAAAAGAGATCCCAACCCTTTTCTTTGATAAGGTGGGAACACACATATACACGCCAAATTATTGTCACTATCCCAAGCAGTAACTTCTTTTGAAAAAAATCCCATTGGCTTATAATAAGAGATATCATCATTATTTAGATCTTTCCCATAAACAATGTAAACGTCAAAATGAGCTATGTTATAATAAACACTTTTATTATCAAGAAACAATTTCCCAAATAAGCATAGGTTTTGTACAAATAACTCATGTTCGTGCCCTTTCACTTGCACTACAATATAATCTGACTGTAAATCCAAATATTTTAGGGTCCCTATGTTTGGCACTTTACGATTAAAAGAGCACAGATCTCGATGTAAAATTAAAGTGTTTTCATCATCTGAATATTTGAAGCAATAATCACATACATGAAGTTTCTCTAACCAAAAGCCATTGGTTTTTTCTATGCCCTTTTTGATTTGTTCTTTATTTTCTCCCACCAGGTCAAAAAGTCTATGTTGATGATCATTAGAAGTTTTATGACGTATATGGGAATTTAAAACCGAATTATCAATACTCTGTTGAGGCAATTGATTCTTGATCTTATTTTTATCAGTATCATTATAGTTTTCATTTAATATTTTATCACTATTTGCTTTCAAAGATCCGTTTGTCAAATCATTGACTTTTATTCCTAACGTTTTGCCCTCAGGTGCAAAATATGCAGCATTACCATACCAGGTATCAAATTCATAGGGACCAAAGCTGACCAGAGAAATATTCCGCAGGTCTAGAACCCCATATAGGTCAGAGCTCTCAGAGGTCGTTCCCCCCATTCAATCGTAAAGCTCTGCAAATTGATTGACCGATTTGTTTGTGCGTTCAAGTGGTCAATTTTTAGTCAATCTTTTGAGATTTATCCCCATGAAAATTCGCAAATTACTTATCATTTCAAGTGTGTATTTATTTTCCTAAATTATTCAACTACGCGTTACATAAATAAACCAACATGCCTCCCAAAGGATGGAGAAAAAACGCCGAAGGAAATTATCCTTCAAACAAGAAACTGGATAGTATTTCTATAGATGAACTCTTGTTTCCTAGATCCACAATCCACAAATTGGCGAAAGGAATCGTTACACAAGAAGATGACACTATGGTTATCGGTAAAGATTCTTTGTTAGCAGTTCAACGCTCAGCTACTGTTTTCGTATCATACTTATTATTTCATCTGACCCAAATTACCAAAGAGAATGATAGAAAGACCGTTACTGCTCAGGACATCATAGAAGGCTTGGAAAAGGCAGATTTTCCTGGATTTGCCCCAGAAGTGAAAGAAAAATTGACATTTTATGATCAACAAAGAGAAATCAAGAAAAAGCAAAAAGCTTTAAACAAATCAGAAGAACCGGTTTCTAAGAAGTTGAAGAATAGTGATGCAGGTGTGACATCTAAGGAAGAAGACGATGAAGATGTGACGTTGAAAGAGGATGAAGAAGAGGACGAAGAAGAAGAAGAAGAAGAAGATCTTGAAGAAGATCTTGATGAAGAGGATGAGGAAGAAGATGGAATATCAACTACTCAAAACCCTATATCAGCGTTGGAAGATGAACAAATTGAACTAGAGGGATTTAAAGAAGAAGCTGATGAAAATGATGAAGATGATGACCGGGAAGATGAGGATGAGGATGACGATGACGATGGAAGTGACAAATATGAAGAAGCACAAGAGAATTTCAAAGAAAAATAAGATTGAATATACTTATAGATATTCAATTTGTACATTTAAATAGATCAAATATAAATTTTAAAGTTCAAATATGCCATGTAATTATTTAACTAATATTCTTAGAGTTTTCAAACTCAAATGCATCTACTAAGGAAGGGGAAACCACATTTGGCGCTAAGAAATAAGTATAACACAAAAAAAATTGAGAAAACAACAATTAGTGTAAACTTCATCTTATCTACCCACATCTTTCTTCTAATAATTTGTGCCTTTTTCTGGAAAAGAACTGAGGAACTATTAAGTCTATCAGTTTGATCCACTAAAGAATTAATTTTATCACCTCTATTCATCATCTTGTTAATATTATCAAGCATTAATTGTCTTACTTCATCAACCTCTTCATTGGCAAGAATTAATTGATTTGGATTAATAACATTTGAATCATACAATAAACTTGATTCTTCATCCGCCGGTTTATTATTAGTAGATCCATATCTATATAATTGGTTGTTTGTATCATAATTCATTTCTTCAAATTTAATGATCTGATTCATGTAAGGTTTAAATTTACCAAGTTGAGCTTTTAATTGATCATTAGTTGGGGAATCCTTTTCAATTTCTGCTTTAAATGAAGTATATTTTTCAATGATTTTCTTTAACACTGATAAAATAAGTATTTTGTTGACATCGGTATTAGCTATTGAAACCACTGTTAAAAGATCGGTACTACCATCTGTATTAGTGACCAATTGTTTCATAAAGTATAATAGCAAGCTTGAATTAGTAACATATTCTGAAGTCTGAACTGACATAGATCCAACTAATGTTTTCAGAGAATTGATAAGTCCTAACTCTTGAGATACGATTTCAGAACAATTTAAGTTGTTCACTTTATGCATAAGTTGAAAATTCTCATAGGTATAGAGAGTTGTTGAATTAAGCGTAAGCGTTGTATAAATCACTATTAGACGGTTAGTATTTTGAAATTAGTTGGATGCAAAATTAAGGAAACTCTGGGAGAGAATTACAATCTCAGAAGCTCCAAATGACTATGGAACACTTTTTTCACCAATAAATTACCACAAAAATTACATACACTTCTTACTTAGGTCAGAATTCGTCATTATATCCTCTTTATTCGATCCCCTTTGTTTAAAATTCTAGATAAATATAGTAAACGCTAAAAAATAACTCCGCAATAAATGATAATGTGTTTTGTGCACAACCTAATTTAATATTTTAACTTTTAACTGTGCAGGTCATCTCATTAGTGCATCTCTTTGAAACATTTTTATTTTGGTTGCGAAGATCAAGCGATGGGGAAGTACAGAAAGAGGTTCAATGAGAAGGCCCGCTCAGGGATGGTTGCTAAGCAATCAGCCCTTAGAAACATCAGAAATAAGAGGTTCTATAGACAAGAAGAAGATCCAAATTCCGATACAGAATCATCTCAAATCGATCCCGAAACAACTGAGGATTCAAATGCAGAAATTTTGAAGCCAGTGACTGAAGAAGAGAGAGAAGCTCGTAAGAGGAAGCTCGAAGAAACATTGTATACAGAAAATGCAAAGGAAGCCAAATTGTCTAAAGCTAAGAAGAAGCGATTAGACAAATACATAGAGCATCAACTCAAACGTGAAGAAAAGAAAGTTTTATTTGAAAAGTTGGCATCTACGAAAGTTGACACATCTTTGTATTCGTCTTCAAAATTGCTTGGTTCTAGTAAACAAACTAAGAAGCAAGAAATGGAAGAAGCCTTGGAATTGGAAAGACAAGGTAGAGGTGATGAAAGAACAAAGGCTATTTTGTACGAAGAAAGGGAAGTAAGAGATTGGGAAGAAGATTTTGGCGATGCTGAACTTACATCTAAATATTCAGCATTGGGTGAAGAAGGAGAAGAAGACGATGAATCTGATGGTGAAGAAGCTCAAACTGATAGTAATACCAAATCATCATTTATAGACAATAGACCAACAGGAGGTATGGGTACAGGGTTTGGGTTTGGTTCTCTTCCCAAGAAAGCAAAGTCGACACCCAAGCAAAAGTATACTTGGAGGCTCAAAGTGCAGAACGACGAAAAGAAAAAAGCCAAAGTGGAAGAAGATGACGATTTCAATTCGTCTGGAGATGACGAGGAGAACAGTGAAGACGAAGACGAAGAAGAAGAGGATGAGGGTGACGCTGAAGAGGATGTTGAAGATGACGAAGAAGAAGATGATGACGACGAAGAAGAAGAAGATGACGACGAAGAAGAAGACGACGAAGAAGGAGAAGAAGAAGATGATGAAGAAGATGATGAAGATGATGATGAAGATGATGATGATGATTTACCTCGTCTCCTCTCAAGTAAACCTAAACATTCTAATTTTGCTCAATCATTTAAAGACTGGGCTGAACAGCAAGTGCGTAAACTTGAAGGAAGAGAGGAAATGACTATGCCTGTTCTTTCGGACGAGTTGAAAAAACAATTGTCTGTACCTACAGTTCATGAAGAAGATGTCGATCATTCTTCCGATGAAGAAAATTATGTCCCTATCAACACCGAGTTGAAGAGAGAAACTTTTTTTGTAGATGTCAACCGTCCAGATGAAATCCAACAACTGAGAATGCAGCTTCCTGTTTTTGCTGCAGAGCATAAAATTATGGAAGCCATTTACCATCACGATTGCATTGTTTTATGTGGTGAAACTGGTTCAGGTAAAACTACTCAAGTTCCTCAATTCTTGTATGAAGCTGGATTTGGTAACACCAAATCTGTAGATTTTCCAGGAATGATTGGTGTGACTCAACCTAGAAGGGTAGCTGCTGTTTCCATGGCGGAAAGAGTGGGTAATGAGTTGGGTGACCACAAGCATAGAGTTGGCTACCAGATTAGATTTGATAGTACAATCAAAAATGAGGGCCAAGATAATGGGACTGCTCTAAAATTCATGACAGACGGTGTCTTACTTAGAGAAATGATGAATGATTTTTTATTAAAAAAGTATTCTGCTATCATTATTGATGAAGCTCATGAAAGAAATGTCAATACTGATATTCTTATTGGAATGTTGAGTAGAATCATAAAATTGAGAAGAACATATCATAAACAAGATCCTTCGAAGTACAGTGCACTTAAACTTATCATTATGTCCGCCACTCTTAGAGTTTCTGACTTTTCCGAAAACACTGCATTATTTAAGAAACCTCCTCCAATATTGAAAATTGATGCTCGTCAATATCCTGTGAGTGTACACTTCAATAAGAAGACTCCTCATGACTACTTGGAAGAATCTTTCAGAAAAACATGTAAAATTCATAAAAGATTGCCTCCGGGGGGTATTTTAGTGTTTTTGACTGGTCAAAACGAAATTGTCTCTTTAGTGAAAAAACTTAGAGATGAATTCCCATTGATAGGAAAAAACAAGTATGAAAAAACTGTTCCTGTAAAAATTGATTCCAAAAATGCCGACTTCGAAGCTGAAGATGTTGACTTCAGTGTTGCAATTGACGAAGCAGACATTTCCAATAACGATGATTACGTAGAGGATGATGAAGATGAAGAAGAAGAAGGTTTTGAAGAAGAAAGAGAGGAAGGACAAACTGACCAAGATCCTTTGTACGTTCTTCCTTTATATTCCCTTTTGCCTACTAAAGATCAAATGAAGGTTTTTGAAGAACCCCCAAAAGGAAGTAGACTTTGTATTATTGCAACCAATGTTGCAGAAACATCGTTGACAATCCCGGGAATTAAATACGTGGTAGATTGTGGTAGATCGAAGGAAAGAAAGTTCAACGAAGAAACTGGTGTCCAATCTTTTGAAATTGATTGGATTTCAAAGGCCTCCGCTGACCAACGTTCAGGTAGAGCTGGTAGAACAGGACCAGGCCATTGCTACAAACTATTCTCCTCTGCTATTTACGAGAGTGATTTCCCACAATTTAGCAAGCCTGAAGTTTTAAGAATGCCGGTCGAAAGTGTTGTTTTATCCATGAAAAGCATGGGTATTGATCAAATTCTCAACTTCCCGTTCCCCACCGTACCAGATAGAAGAGCTTTAAGCAGAGCCGAAAGACTTTTAACCATTTTAGGTGCTATAGATCGAGAAAGGAAATCTATCACTGATTTAGGAAAGACAATGTCATATTTTCCATTGAGTCCTCGATTTGCAAAAGTCTTGATCATTGGAAATCAACATAGCTGTTTGCCTTATATTATTGCTATTGTGTCTGCTTTATCAGTAGGTGATCCTTTCATTAGCGAACAAGAACTTGGTCTCATTCCCACAGTAACTTTTGATGAGGATGGTGAAAGAATCGAAGAAGAAGATACTGAAGCCAAACGTAAATTGAGAAGTAAATTTCATCAATCGAGAGCCGTATTCAGTAAATTGGACAAATTTAGTGACATATTTCAACTTTTGTCAGCTGTTTGTGCATATGATCATGTCCCTCAAGCAAATCTTGAAGATTTCATGAAAAATAATTTTTTGAGACCAAAAGTGATGTCAGAAATTTCAAAGCTTAGAAAACAGATTCTGTCTATTGTTAATACTATCACCAGTAAAGATGGTATTGCTTCAGTTTTTAATTCGGATGTCAAATTGCCTCCACCTACAAAAACCCAAATATCTGCCTTGAAACAAATGGTCTCTTCCGGATTCTTAGATCAAATTGCCATTAGAGGTGATGAGATATCGCTGGATATTCAAATATCCAATAAGATGACTGCTCTGACTATTCCTTATAAGACAGTTTTTCCATCGTTTCAATTTGGAGACGAAGTAGAACCTATGGTATACCTTCATCCAGCTTCCATTATTAACAGTACTGGCAAATTACCACCTACTTATTTGGTTTACAACAGTTTAAATTTGGGATCGAATAGAAAAGAGGGTGTTCTTTCTAAATTAAGATTGAAACCTTTAGTAGATATCAGTGGTAAGGCTTTAGCAAATATTTCAAAAAATTCACCTTTATTGACTTATTCAAAACCTTTAGGTCATCCTTACGCTCCTAAAAATATTACCGCAATCAAAAGAGAATGCTATGTGATTCCAAGATTTGGTGCTGCTATTGGAGATGGTGGTGTTGGTTGGGATTTACCGCCAATCAAAGTGATACAAGAAAAGAAAAATGGTCAATGGAATATTGTACAATAGATTATATAGTTAATAGATTAATTTTTAAAACAGCTTTGTTTAGATTATTTTAGTGGGTAAACTTGACTGAATATTTACGTATTCGCGTTCCTGTATACAGGTTCAAATATTTATAGTGTAGGAATTCTAATAGCTTTTGATGTTTACTTTTTGTAACGTTTTTCTTAAACTTGTACATAACGAACGATCTCTTTCAATTAGAGCATAAGTCAAGCTTGCATACATCTACCATTAATATGGATGTCTCCAATGCAAGGAGAATTCCGCGAAGGGGCGAACTTGACGACAGGGAAAGGGTGAAACTTAAACGTGAGCATGAAACCATAGAAGTTTCCACACCTTTGATTGATCCTTCCATAGTTGATTTGGCATCTCAAAGATTATTCATAGTTTCATTTTTTGTTTTAATACAGTGCTGTAAGATATACGATGTCATATTACTTAAACTGGGGGTGGAAAGGCATATTGCTGCTGGGTTAGTACCATTAAACAACTTTACTTTCATTATAAAATACGCCATTGCAGATGGATTTTTTTTATGGTTTCTTCCAGTATTGAATGTCCCTTATACAACATTCCCACCATTTATAACATTATTGTTAACCATTGCTACCAATATGTTCACTTTCATACTAGCAAGTGATACAACTATACCAATGATAACCAGCATGGTCTTGCCATTATGGAATTCGGTGTTCAATCGGAAAGAACTTACAATCATTGGTGATGCGATCCCCTCGCACAATGTTATTGATATGAATTCTCATTTTAAAGGAAGGTATACTATTAATTATTTACCTGATTCTTCTGCTTATTTTAACCCATTCAAATTTGATGGGTTATGTTTGGATCCTCTTGACTCTCAGGACTTGTTACATATTCCTGTAGAATTCAATACCACCAACGAACTTGGATTTTTACAACTCCAATACACAAATGAGATGAATGATATCACTTATAAAAATTTCACACGTTATGACTTGTCAAGGTTGGTCAAAAGGGATTATTCTCATTTAAAAAGTCATCCAAAATTTGTAGATAAGAAAGATCCACGACTATTTTACCTAGAAGTACCACTTTCCAAACCGGGAATGTACAAAATAAGTAGCGTCAAGGATGTAAAGGGAATAAGTATAAGGACCTTTAAATCTACAGTGCTACTTCTGAATTGTCCAAGTGCAAAGTTTTTATCAACCAACAAGAGATCTTCCCCAATCTGTTTAGGGAATCGACCTTCGTTTGAAAATGTAAAATATCCAGATGTCGAATTATCTGGTGTTGCACCATTGAACATAAAGTTTTCCACCAAGTTAAATGGAAAGCCGTTCAAGAAGTTTGAATTGAACGTAGGTGAAAGCTCAGATGAACGATTATTGAAAGATTTGTCATGGTTAAAATCTCAAGAATTCATTCAAGACTTAGTCAAAAAAGAGATCGAAAAACCTAACTTTTTGACTTCAAACAACGTTGGTCACCTTGAAATACATATTTTAGAGGTAAGCGATTCATTATCACATTATAGAAAGTTCAATCCAACCTCTAAAGATAAGGATATCTTTTATGAGCTTGAAATTATTAAAGAGCCGTCGGTCAAAATGATATTAAATGACGATAGTTTACTTTTAGTCAATTCAACTAAGCAGTTATCTTTCGCCTCTTCTATTAGGAAAGAAGATTATCCTTTATCAGTTTCAGTATCATTTGAGCACTTCTCGAATCCATTGTTATCAAAAATAATTAACCTCACTTTTAATAATCCTACGGAATTGCAAAATGGTTACAAAATTAGCGAACCTGGTACTTTCAGCCTTATATCCGGCTACGATAAACATTGTTCTTGCAATGTAGATCCTAAATCCAAACTGGTGAAGGTTCAATTGGCTTCCTTGCCTAGTGTTGAAATCAGTGGCCAACCAATCATTGATAAATGTGTCGGAAGCACAGGCTACGATTTCAATTTTGAACTTTCAGGAAAACCTCCATTTCAAATCGAATATCAAGTATTTCAAGAACAAAAAAATGGTATTCTTAAACCAGTTGTTACTGAAACCGGATCTACCTCTAGATTTTTGAAATCTATTGATTCAAAGTTAGAATTTGTATTCAGTCCTCCCAAAGAAGGTAAATACTTAGTTGTATTTCAAAAACTTAAAGATATGAACTACTATAAAAATCCTGTTTTATTAGACGACAAGAAACACACTTATCTGACTTATTTCAAACAAAGATCTAGAGCTTACTTGATAAATGAAGAACGAAAACCTAAGGTAATTAATTCCTGTTTGAATGAAACTGCCAGTATTCCATTGCATTTTAAGGGTAATTTCCCCTTCAAATTTGACTATAAAATTGTGGACAAATCTGGCAAGATCATATTGCAAGAATTAGTTTCTAACTGCAACGACAACGTTTATGACATCTCTAGTCCTTTATTAGCAAATGGAGGAGAGTATGAAATTGTAGTGCTGAATATTCAGGATGGGTTGTCTTGCGCAGCTGACTTTGATACTTCGATAAAAGTGAACATTAAAACTAGAAGTGACGTTCCAGAGATTGAATTTGATACTGCTAAAGAATCATCAAAAATTAAGCTTATTGAAGGTGATTCTAAGAGGATTCCGATTAAACTTAAATCTTCTTTAAAATCTTCGAATGAAAAAATAGAGTACGAATTCATTAATAAAAATGGTGTTTCTCAAATAAAGTCTATATCCAACCTTAATTCATTTTATGTTAAGGAAGAAGGACTTTACAAATTGACTTCATTTAGAAGTGGGAAATGCGCGGGTGCTATATCCAAGGAAAGCGTGATTGAAGTATCATATTATGATAGACCATCTTTGAGGTTGAAATCAAAGGACCCTGTTACTCAAGTTGAAAATCAACTCCAGTTGAATCCAATTTGTCAAAACTGTGAACAGATAGTATACTTGAACTTAGAAGGTTCCAAACCATTCGTTGTTGATTATGAAGTAACATTGCCATCAGGTAAAGTAGAGGCCAGATCTGTGTCTGTCGAGGGCAATGAAATGAAGATTTCGTTACCAACAGAAACCAATGGTAAATTTAAACATGTTTTCAAAAATGTTTTTGACTCATTGTATACTAGGGAGAAAACTCTAAATAAATATAAAGGACAAAACCTTGCATCAGCAGCCTACATTGTCAACGGATTACCATCGTTGATTTTTGACAAGAATGACAAGTTCAGCCTTGTATGTGAATCAAATGTGAATGATTTCATGGATATTCCAGTAACTGTTAAAGGTGCTTTCCCAATAAATGTTAGCGTTTCTATCACACATGAGACCACTCGAGAAACTGAAAAGCTTTTTATTGAAAACATTAACTCTCCTTATTTACATCTAGATTTGAATAGTGAGAAGATGACAGTTGGCAATCATGTGCTCAACATTGAAAAAATTGTTGACGGTAATGGATGCGTTCAAAACAGTATATCAAAGTTGAATAATTATATTATCAAAGTCACTGAAGTTCCAACGATCAAAAAGAAATCCGAGCAATATCATTATTGCGTGGGAGAACATATCTGGTACAATTTGACAGGGTTCCCACCGTTTACAGTTTATTATGGATTTGAGGAGAGATTACAAAAAGCAGAACTGGGACATGCATTCAGAAGATTAGCTTCTAAACCCGGAAATCTTTCAATAATAGCATTGCAAGATTCTTCCCCAAGTACTTGTCTTGTAAATTTCACTAACACTGAGCAGTTTGATAAGCTCAAACTTCAAGTTCATGAGGTGCCATCTGTTGAAATTAATCAAGGTGACACAATCATTACTGATCTTCATGAAGGTGAGCAAACAGAGATTATTTTCAGTTTCCAAGGTGTTCCTCCTTTCACACTCACATACACAAGATCTATTTTGGTAGCTGATAAGAAAAAAAGGAAAGAAGTGTTGCAAGTGGTGGACACAAAGACAATCAAAGATATTTGGGAAAACGAATTGACTATAAGAGCTAGTCTTGAAGGTACGTACGAAGCTGTAGAACTTCATGATGCGTACTGCGTTGCTAAACGATATGAAAACGAATAAATTATTGGCTATGACCCATCACCCAATTAATATGCCGTCTATAATTTCTAGTTGAAAGAAGTGCGTTGATTTTACCAAAATAAGAAATAAAGTCTCAATTAGACTAATTATATCCAATAACAAATAAATATATAAATCCATATTGAAGTAATTTTTAACTAATAGCTGTGCTATTCTTGTGGTGAGAATGCTCACATATTTTTGGTCGTCGCGATTTTAGTACACACAATTTGCTCTATTTTGCGGAGACGCACTTTTTATATTTTACATAATCTTGATTAATTGCTCGTCCTATTCTAAAAAGCAAAGATATATATATATATATAACATATCGGGTCAAGATTTCTTCCACTTACAATTAAGAATGCAAGAAAAAGGGCTCTTACAAAGTATCAAGAAGTACGGATCCTTCGTGGGCCCGGGTATCATGGTCTCAGTTGCCTACATGGATCCCGGGAACTACTCCACTGCGGTCTCCTCTGGGGCTAGTTATGAATACAAGTTATTATTCATGGTTTTCATGTCCAATATTTTTGCAGTGATTCTTCAAATCTTATGTGTGAAACTTGGAACCATTACTGGTCTTGATTTGGCCGAGATGTGTAGATTACATTTACCACGATGGTTGAATTTGTTTCTTTACGCGGGGTCGGAATTAGCCATTGTAGCCACAGACTTGGCTGAGGTTTTGGGTACTGCCATTGCCTTGGAGATTCTATTTGGAATTCCAATGATGTATGGTATTCTTCTTACAGTATTGGATGTGCTTGTTATATTAATGGCTTATAATAGGGACGGAAGTATGAAGAGAACCAGACTTTTTGAAATTTTAGTAACTATTTTAGTTCTTTCAACTTGTTTCTGCTTTATTTATGAACTTTTCAAGTGTGACTTTGCACCAGATTCAATGAGTCAAATTATAAAGGGGTTTTTACCTATTAATAAAGAGATTTTTGTGGATCAAAATGCTATCTTTTTGAGTTGTGGAATAGTTGGTTGTACAGTCATGCCTCATTCTTTGTTTTTAGGTTCAGCTATTGTACAACCTCGTTTAAAGGATTACGACATGAAACATGGTCACTATACAGAAAATAATAACTCTAGCTTCGAGTCTGAAGAAACAATTCAACTGCCACTTTTGCAAACATCAAATGATAATTCATTTTCACCTAATGTATCTGACCAACAGACAAACCAAAAGAAATACAGTATAAGTGACGGAACCTCACTTTTATTTAAATATAAGCCTTCCTTTCAATCAATTGATTACTGCTTGAATTATTCATATGCTGAATTGGTTATTTCTTTGTTTTCCATTGCAGTATTTGTTAATTCTGCAATTTTAATTGTTGCTGGATGCACTTTATACAATAAATCTGATGCCGACGATGCTGATTTACTTTCAATTTATGAAATGTTGTCTTACTATGTTTCTCCTACTGCGGGAATTATTTTTGCACTTTCAATGCTTTTCTCTGGTCAAAGTGCAGGGATTGTGTGTACTATGGCAGGTCAAATAGTTTCTGAAGGATTTATCAATTGGTCTTTCACTCCGTGGGTCAGAAGACTAGTGACAAGAGTTATAGCTATTGTTCCAGTTTTGATTGTTATTGGTATCTTAGGAAGAGATGGTGTTTCCAAAGTAATGAACTCTTCTCAAGTTGTTTTGAGTTTTATTTTACCATTTGTTTCAGCCCCTCTTATCTATTTTACATGTTCCAAAAAGTACATGACTGTGTACCTGGTACCTGGACAAGAACCAAGTGCGAATGAAAATACTTCACTTTTAGAATCAAGTAACACCGAAATGAATGAACTCCATTCAACCAGAACTTATGAAAATGGTTACTTTTTAACTATAAGTAGTATTCTTACATGGTTAATCATTTCTGGATTAAACAGTTATTTGATTATTGCATTTTTGAATGGAGCTTCAATTTAAGTAAAGAATTAGAAACTTAAAGTCCATTGATACCCTATTAGATTTATATATGTATGTGTATACAAAGTTAATTTTAAAAGTTTTAAGGTCATTATGTAAATTTAAAAATATACACTTTATCTAGTACATTCTGTTCTTCTTTTTATATGGTCCCCTGATACTTGGGAGTCTACCACCTTTAGTGACATATGTTCCAGAGTAATTAGGAATACCAGCCTTAGCCACACCTTTGAGTGCAGGCAAAACTCCAGCATATTCGTTAAGTAAAACTGGTAATCTTTTACTGAATTGAAGTGCAACCTTGTCTGTTGTAACATCATTTTGTTCAATAAAGATTGTTATCAATTTCACAATTTTGTGATATAAGTTGATTTCTACAGTAGATGGTTCAACTATATGATCCCCAGAGCTTGTCAAGTATCTGCTTTGTCTTAGCTTGTTAAGTTTGACTATGTTCAGTGAGATTAATTTTTGGAAAGAACTTTTTGATTCAGTTACTGTTTCAGAATCTGATTGCAAATCTTTGAGGACTGAAATTTTGATTGGATCCCATTCAGCCAAATCGTTAATATTAATCTTGTCTAAAGGCTTAGTAACCGCTTTTTCTTCCACAGATTCTTCCTGTGGTTTCTCTTTTTTTTCTTCAATTGGTTCTTCCATCTCAATATCTTTTGATGAATCATCTGCATTTATGGATTTCAAATAAGCTTGACGTATAGCTTCTATTTTTTCAAAGCCTATATGTTCTAACCAAACATTTGCTTTCAGTTCTTGATTGATAACTGCCGATTTCAGATCATAACTAGGAGCAAATGATGATAAATTTGGATCAGAAACTGTAATGGATGAAGCAGCACCATCGTCAACAATTTTACTGGAAAGTGATACCGTATTCGCATTGCTATCGGGTTTAGTGATCTGATAATTTATCCAATTTGGAACGGCTAAAGTGTACCAATTAGGATGGAAAAAATTAAGCATTAATTCAGGAGGCAGATTTAATGCAGATGGAATACTAGTATTTGGATTAGAGAGAAAATACATTGTAGAACTTTCTCTGGCTGGCTTTGAATTAGTTGGCAACACTTTGGTAAGTGTGAAAGGTTCTGGAATAATGGAAGGTCTAGGATCTACACTAGATTTTTTTGTAAGGGAAGTAAACATTGGTTGTTTCACTATCTTTTTTTCTTCATCTCCTTCATCTTGTTGATTTTGTTGATTCATATGCATATAAAGTGAACTAGATGAATAAGCATTTTGAGGTTCTGAGGCGACTTCCGTTTCATGAATGATTGAAATGATTTCACCATTATCAGCAAAATAAGTTGAAGATATTTTATTGAAATCATCTTCCAAGGACATTTCTAAATCTGTTGGTTCAAGGATTTCGTCTCTCTTCTCCGATAATTCAACAACTTTCAATCTCGCAGATTCACGTAATAAGAGTTCAGAGATGAATTTATAAAAGAAATCCACGTCATTATATTGTTTGGACCCTACTTTAAAATCTCTGATAGTAATTGCACAGGCAATTTTAACATCTTCATAGAGAGAATAAAACAGAGCATATTTGCCATTGGAGAATCTATCCCTAATGCTGCTTTTTTTGCAATCTTCCTTGGTTTCTTTGATATATTTAGACAAATCATAGATGATTGTTGTTGGATTATTCACTTTGAACCCATTGAAAATCTGGGCGTCCAAAACACTAGTTTTCGTGTCAGCATTTTCCAAAACAACAAAGACGTCAGCAAGAACTTCCTTTATAGGTGGGCCTGATATTGTTAGTATATTGGAATGAGGAAATATCAGCTATCCAGAGTGAAAAAAAATGGCAGCATGTCCTACATACTCATTGTTTATGTGTATAAATGTTTAATAACGGTAAATCTGAAGATTTGTTTTTTTACTTCATAATTAATCTTGTACAGTGCCAAACACAAAGTTTGGAGACATGTGTGCAGTACACCAGATGTTTATACGCAGGCCACACGACCTCATAGTACGGTCAAGTATGTTTTAACTAATCATAAGATATTTCTACATTTGATGATATATTTTGTAAATTTAAGTTATGTTTTTAAATGGGTCGACTCTCCTTATTGAGTCAAACAATTCCCTTAAATTTTATATTCAATCCTCATCAATATCTATCTCATCATCATACATATCATTCATATCGCTTGCTCTTTTCAAAACACCTTCCCAATTTGCAGTCAAAATGACTCCAACTTCAGAAAGCCCAATCAATAACATACCAATTCCAATTCCCATCCATAGCCCAGTCAATTGCATATTAAAATTTCGACTCAAGACAACTGAAATAGGAATACCAATGGCATAGTAACAGAAGAAGTTCACGGCACCACCTATCTTTTGTAGTCCCACTGCTCTCAATATACCTGATGCAACTGCAGCTATACCATCGAAAATCTGGATGCATGCAACTAATGGGTCAATTAATGTAACAATCAACTCCACCACGTCTACTTCATTGGTAAACATTTTGGCAATCTTGTATCTAAATAAAAACAAGGTAATTGCATTTAAAGATGAGATAACAACTGCACTTAACAAACCCACCTGAGTAGCTATTTTGGCAGAATATATGTTTTGGCCCCCAACAAAATTAGCGATTCTCGTCAGTGAAGCAGTACCAACGGCAAACGGAATCATATAAACCAAAGCAGCAATACTCAGAACAGCACTATGAGCAGCCAAGGCAGAAGTCCCAAAAGAAGTAGCAAACAATGTTAAGATTTCGTAAGCCAAAAATTCCGATTCCATCATAATAACACCTGGAATGGCCAAATGAGATAATAAATTCCATTGTTTAAACATATCTCTCCAAGGAATCAAGCCGTACCAACATTTTTTCCCATCAATATATTTTACATATAAAATCAAGAATAAAGTCATCAACCAGAAATTTATAACTGAAGCAATGGGTGCACCGACGTATCCCAATCCGAATCTTTCATTCCAAACCAAAAAGTATGATAAAAATATATTTATAGGAGCAGTAATGAATAAAACTCCAGTACTGGCTTCAAAAATTCCTTGAGCTTGAAGAAATCTTTGAGCACAACCAAAGAAAATATAACCTGGTGCACCAGGTAATAATATTTTTAAAAATTGAGCTGTCAACTCAACAACCTCAGCATCATCAATAATATAGGAAAGAAAAATCTTGGAATACCACCATGAAATACCACAAGGTATGAAAATTACCATCAGGAACATAGTACATCTTTGGACATGGGTACTAACGTTTTCAAAATTACCTGCCCCATAAGCTTGAGGACATAAAGTATCAAGAGCAGTAGCTATACCATCAAATATTCCAAATGTAATGGTAGATGACATAGATGCTAACGATACAGCCGCTAACTCCTTTTTACCTAAATGACCCACAACCAATAACGACACCAATGAAAAAAAATGTTCAAGTAAAAATGCCAAAACTAGGGGAAATGAAAATCTTAAGAGCATTGAAAATTCAATATAATAAGAAGATTTGAGATGTTCATAATCTTCCCAAACATTGAATGACGAAGATAGGGATATAGTCCCCGAGGCCTTGGATGATGTATATGAGCCACGATGAACACGATTATCTTCAATCAGTTGGCCATCCTCTGGAGAATTGGTAGCTGAATAATTTCGGCGTTGGTTTTCCTCTAAAAGCCATGAGTGAAAGGATTCCTGGTCGTCAGCTGTTTGGGCCGAGCCAAGGGTTGATGGTAACGACCTCGAAGTGGACACACTAGCGGCATCGGAATCCGTCCCATGTCCACTCTCTATCAACGACAAGAACGATCGATCATCTCCTTCTCCCAAACTGAATAATGGAGTATTGGTGGAAGGTGGTATATACAAATGACGTCTTCTTCCTCCTCCAAAACCACCTGGTACTCCACCTGTGGGGTTAGCAAGCTGGTTTATGATTTTAGATAAAACCATTCTACCCTTTGTGTTTTAAGTTGTATTGGTTGTTGTACTCTTCCAATAAATAAACTGAACAACAATTTTGAGTTTGTGAAATTAAATAGATAAGGACGCAGCTTTATGAGAAGAGATTAAATGCTAGAGCAATTCGGGTGACATATTTAGGCGAAAAAAATAAAAATGTCAAAAAATAATATTGATGTTACAAGTTTTAACAGGGTTCAAACATTGGAAACCAAATGTTTCTTAATAGTGTACATTTCTTACCGCTAAATATGCTCATACGTTTGATGTTTTTTATTTTATGATACTGCTAAATATCTTTTTGTGCAAAAAAAGACTAAACTCATATACTAATAGGTATGTAACTATTATTTATGTTCATGAAACATTTGTTTTTCAAATTCTTAGTCCATTTGATTGATCGTCTTAGACCAAATCATTTTGAACCATATAATCATAAGATTAGGCATATACGCCTCCTTAAAGTACCATCCAAACACCACCTCCTGCAACAATAGCCAAAACAACTGCAGTTAATACACCTGCACCGGCCTTATCCTTGCCTGAAATATCTATTTGATTAGAATTTGTAGTGGTACTCAGATCAAGACCGGCATTTGGATTACTCTTGGAAGAACCACCAGTAGTCGAAGTCAATGGAGCGGTGACATCGTGTACCAAAAGTGCTTGAATACATTCCAACGCACTCATTTGTTGACCCAATCCATAGTTACCATCATAAGTACCGTTCCAAACAACACCACATGTCACACCGTCACTACCACCAGAACATGAAAGAGCAGCAGCTGCAGCACTGGCCTTAATGTATGGCATGATTTCATCGTACATCAGAGGAATCAAAGCCATGGTTTGATGTAAACCTCTGGAGAAAAGGGATCTGAAAGACTTTTGATCGTTGTTACATCTGTTTGGTTCACAAGATGCCTCAGTCATAACGTCATCATCGGTGAAGAAATATTTAGAACCAGCCCAAACTTCGCTTGCTCTATGTAACCATTCATCAGCTGCATCGGTATCATTGTCGTAAGTGAAATTATAAAGATAAGCACATCCAGAAATGAAGATACCATAAGTATATGACCATCTGGTCTTTGTAATTTCAGAACAATTGTTGGCAATCTTTGCACCATCATAAATTTGAAATGCATCACCTGATTCAATAAAGAAATGAGAATCTTCAGCCATCCAATTCCAAACTTTATCAGCAACTTCAACATAAGTTTCATTACCAGTATATCTAGCCAATCTTGCAGCTAATGTAAAAAGACAACCATTCGAAATGGAATTTTTATAATCGTAACCGGAATTCCAAGTAAAAATTTGCCATCTAAGACCTCCACCACAATCATCTTCATCCCATCTAGCATTCATGGTGTTGAAAATAGCTTGTGTGAGTTCCAACCAACTGACATCTTCAGGGTTTGTAAAATTACGTTCAACAGCTTCCATTGTAGCTAAACCCCAAACACCTTGATCATCATTACCTTCTGTCATGGACTGATTTGAAGGAATATAATTATTATCATCACCTCTTTGATCATACATACCATCATAAATTAAAGCCTCTAAAGTAGAGTTGTCACTGTCACAGAAAATAAAATAGTCAAGTAATCCACCAAAAGCTTCACCAGCATGCCACCAATAGTATGGATAAGTAAACAAACCAACTGTACCACCATATTTGTTACCTTCATAATAATTCCATTCACCTTGTTGAACTTGTTTGGCTGCTGCACAAATAGAATCCTTGGATTCAACATCCAAGTCAAGAGCTGTAGTGAGAGAGGCCACAAGGGCCATGTATATAAACGCAGATAATCTCATAGTCTTAAAAGTATTTCAATTATCAGAAATCTATGTGTTCTTGTAGTTACTTTTGCCAAGTAATCACCTTGAAATTTTCGAAAAGATCCTTTATTAATTGGGTTGATCTAATCTCTAACAACTGTATTTCCACAAATAATTCAATTTGTGTTGATTCAGTTACTAGCGAGAGTTCAATAATCAATTCTTAAAGCCCAATGTATAGTAATTTCAATATATATTTACTATTAAATTGATGAAGTAACGAAACGAAGGAGGAAAAAAAAAAATAGTTACTGCCTTCTTTTGCTTTTACACACGTCTGGTGTATAGTGAACAAAAACAAATTAAAAAGAAAGAAAAAAATAAAATGAGAAATGTAGATTTAAAAATAACAACAACCAGTAGATGACAAGAGCCAAGTCTTAAGGCGCAGTAAAGTATAAGAGGTAACGCCGCATAAGTTTTAAGTCTTAGAAACATGCTGCAAGGATCGGATATCAAAACTCACGAAAAACCTAAACAGTTGGCCCTTAAGTAGCGAAACTGTTTGAACATTCACTCTGCTTTTAATTCAATTCATTTTGTTCTTTCGTCATTCATATCAACACACCAGGATTTTTTTTTTTGCTTTTTTCTGCTTTTTGTTTTAGTTTTTATATTCACGATTTGCAGTCCTTGATATTAGAGTAGATCAAGAGTATATCATATATGATTGTTATTTAAGGTACATGTGTTATGGCACAGTCATATTTATAATCAGTTTTGTTACGTAAAGCAAGGCTACATTTTTATAAGAGTAACCCTTGCGTATTTCTGGCTTATGGTTGCTTGATGATGGATTGTGCGTAAATAATTTAAGTGATTCATGATTATTTTGGTTCGTAATTTGGTTGCATTTCACAAAAACTGACATAACTCTTTTAATGATTCAATTGAATCTCCAGTTATCGAGTTGGGGCTTTGATACTCGAGTTTATCGTCATCTATGTTTATACCTTCTCTATTAACAAATATTCCAAGCCATCCTGCCTGTCGAGCTGCATTGCAATCCTTCCATTTTTCATCTCCCGTGTGAATTATTGATTCTGGTTGTACGTCTTCTAAGCTGGCTATTTTATTAAAAAATGACTGATTAGGCTTACATTCATCAAGTTCATATGATAAGTATGCCTGATCTATAAACTCCGAAACTTTCAAATTTTGAAGCACAGTCAAAATCCGAGGATCAGAGTTGCTACTTACTATTGTACGTATGTTTTTGTGCTTTAAATACCTCAAAGTTGGTATCACATCTTCATATAATCTGTACGCTTTGTCGGAAACAAAATGATCTAATACTGTGTTGCATAACTGCGCCGATGATTTATTATGCTTATGATTATCGAGTTCAAACACTCTTACAATTAATTCTCTCCACCAATCATCAGCACTATGTATATCTAGTGACTTTTTCCCATAGTTAGGGTATTGTTGATTAAGCTGTGAGAAAACACTAGCAAATTTTTTATCCAAGCCCGGTAACTCAACTTCTAAGCCATGTGAACAAGCCAAATTATAATACTGAACTACTACAGGCTCTTTGGGTGCGATCAATGTTCCAAATATGTCAAAAGAGACCACCAATGGACTCTTGAAATATCTGCGTACTTTGCTAGTCATAATAATAAACTATTTTGAATTTTCTTAATTGCTTGACAGTTTTGATATTTTATATATTAACATTGAATACGTGCGCGCACTAGGGAATTTACTGGTTACAAATTCTTAATTTTTACATTCTCATTTATTCTATCTCTATAACCTTGATCTCTATATCACTTTCAACCCAATAAAACTTCCCAACCCCATTCTTTCATTACTGAGCTCCAATGAGAACTACTAAATATACTAGTATCAGATTCTTCAAATTGACCCGAGGAATTGCTATTGATAGCAGCCATCAAGCCACTAATTTGAGAATTGATACTACTAAATCTTTCTTTTCCATTATCACCGAATGCAACATTAAATACATTTATGTCGGTTGCATTCATTGTTGATTTATTATTATCTTTTCTCTTCCATACTTCTTTGACCACTTCAAATGCCTTGTCAATATTACCAATTTTCATCTTTTCGGACAAAACAGACCACCTTGATATACACCATTCTCTCTCATCTTTCAGGTTGGCTTCACATGAAGAAATTAACAACGGAAAAATATGAACTATAAAAGTATTAGACGACACTGGTATAGAAGCCAATAGTACAAATACTTTTTCCGCTAACTCATGTGAAGATAATGAAGGTATTTCCGGAACAGCTTGATGTAAATATATCAATGTTGCGTACCTGTATGCTTCAGCCGTCGCTATTATCGATGATACATCCCATGTGGCTGTGGCATCATCTCCATCGTTAGACACCATCATATGCGATGAAATGGTTGGCTTCCATTCGCTAAGTTGCTGCTTAAGCAGTGTGGCCGTAGTGATTGTAATCAAACCATTTCTTCTTGGTTGGTTGCTCAGATTTCCATCTCTAGAGCGTGATTTGTCTTCTTTTCTGACTTTGCTTATCAATCCTGCAACTTTTCCCATTATCAGAAATAATGATTGTGCACATCCAAGCAACGGATCAACGCTTTCATTTTGAAAATTCAAACTTTCAAAATGATCAAATATGTTAAACTTTTGACTATTTCCAGCGCTGAAGGACAGTTCACTTGAATCCAGCGCAGTGCTTGGAGAACAATGTCCCTTTTCGCTACTTGTGCTTCCTGCTTTCTTCTTTCTTTTCCTCTTACCCGTCTCCGTCATTTTGGTAATTGTAGCTACTAAATCAATGCCCTTATCATCTTGATTTATGTCAGTTGTCATTTGAGCCAAAACTTCAAAATAAACCCATGCATTGAATAAAAACTCCAAATTTCCAGGAATAATTATTGCGTCTTCACATGTCTTATTCTTGTTCATATCGGAAATATTTTCGGTTATTATTCTGTCCCATTCATTGTTATTCACAGTGACAAGTTTACTCAGAACCTCTGGAAAAGCTTCATTTTCTAAAGTTTCAATTGAAGCTGGTCTAACCTCTTTCTTTATCTTGGTGGTATTAAATGCTTTGATTTTTTGATGCTTTAAAAGATTTATTACTCGTAAAATCATACTTTTGGCACCTTTCAAATGTGCTATACCACTTGAAATTTGACGATCCCAGCATTCGCTGACTGCCAAATTGATACAAGTTGTCAAAGCTATATCAGATGGTAATTCTATACCTTCGTCAAATTCACTTTTTTCTCCAAATTTGGTTAAGTCACTTGCTAGTTCAAGAATACACTTCTTCATATATGAGAATCCTCTTGCTCTTAAAGCGGGACTATCGTCCGTATTGTTCCCAGATAAATGAAAGAACGTCATTGAAGCTATAGAATTAAAAAGACATGGATACTTTTGTGCTTGAGGCATAATAATGCTTCTCCAGGGGTTTTCTCCAGGCCCATTTTTAATAGACATGATCAGACAGGTGTATTGTGAGTATAACAATAAGATCTGCTCTCTCGTTGCCGTTGATACCAAAGAAGTATTGATATCTCTATTGAAAGGCTGAACTGCTTGTGGTGATTGTCTTCCATCTTGTTCTAAAGGTGGGGGGCTGTTTTTACTATTTAAATTCAAGGGACTTAGTGGAACCTCGAAAAGCGCACTCCAATCCTCCTTTTCTCGCTGTTCGTTAGTGAAAGCATAACTGATAAGGGCTGATAATGATGGCGTTAAATTCAAACTGTTATTTTGAGAGTTACTCGACAAGATGTTCAAATTGTT
Organism: Kurtzmaniella fragi; assembly: GCA_030581955.1. Classification (NCBI taxonomy): domain Eukaryota; kingdom Fungi; phylum Ascomycota; class Pichiomycetes; order Serinales; family Debaryomycetaceae; genus Kurtzmaniella; species Kurtzmaniella fragi. The sequence goes on from JAKTWE010000037.1 coordinate 97,355, forward strand.
ACTGGAATTTGCTGTTCCATGAAATTTTTCTAACCTATGCTCTGTGTTCAAAAAATCTGAAAAGTTTGGGGAGAATGTACTGGGGCCTGAAATAGAACTTGGCCGAGATATGTTAGACAATCGTTTCAGAGCTTCATTGTTTGTATTAGACATTGGTGTAGCAGCTAAAGATGAGCCAGGAGACATTCTACCTTTAATCTCGTCAACTGCCACCTCAGCCAAAGAAGCCAAGCCATTTCTAATCATATTAACGTTGGGCAGCATTGCATTAAAATCTCTAGAGTTGGTACTATGAGATCTGGGTCTTTTGGTTTTGAAAAATGCTGGAGGTGAATGACTTTCCGAATAATCACTATAACTTCTCGATTTTTTCATTTTCATATCAATGTTATGAGATGGTTCTTGTTGATAAGTGTTTGGATTGATACCTTTGGATATTAAATCATTTTCCAATTTGATGTGCTCTATTGATTTCCCAGTCATAGAAATTGAAGCCAATTCAAGATAATGATTCAAGGCATGATTATTTTTCTCATTTGATGTTTCCAGTTTGATTTGTTGATGGTTTAATGGATTTGAAGTAAGTATCGCTGATTCAGATCGAGTTTTTTGAATCAGAGAATCTTCATAAGGCGATGTATTGGAAGTTGAAGGAATAGTTGTACTAGAAAAGCTTAGCTTTGAGGGTTTTTCGTCATTGAATGATTTCCACTTGAATTTTGTGGCATAACCGCCACAACTAAGATTCTTCTTGGTACAGTTCAAGCAAGCAGGTCGAGTTTCATCACACTTCAATCTTTTCTTTTTACACGTAAGGCATCCATTTCTGGACTTCGTTTTTTTCTTCTTTTCTTCAGAAATCTCCATAAGTTTCAAACAATTTCCATTTAATTGATAAATTTAGTACGTGGTTATGAAAATCAACAATTTTAGTGATCACCTCTATAGATAATAGAAAAATCGAAAAATAATAAATCGATTGAATTCACCATTAAAAGATAAGATAAGCATTGTTTCCTGCACAATGTAGCTTTGGTGGTAAAAATTGCCTAATTTGGTTTTGAAATCCACCAATGATCATAGGCTTAAGTATGGAATGCAAAATTTCTTAATCCTAATTTGAATCGGTATTCAGAATTACCGCCTCTGGATTCAGTTTTATATCTCACCCAAGGAAATGAAGTATATTTCATTTGTTCTTCAGTGACACTCAAATAATTCAATTTAAGTCCTGAATATGATAACATGGGTACTTCAAATGTAACAACCACCTCATTTTTAAAATTCAATTTATCAGCTAAGATTTGAAGTTGCAGATTTTTAGTTCTGGTGCCGTTTACCCCATACAATCTGTCTAAATCACTCAGTCCGTCATCAATTTCTTCTTCTGTCAATTCCGTCTTCAATATTTCTTTTCTATGATTCAATTTTGTATAGATCTCTGATTCTGATGGACTTTCAATTAATGAAAGCTCCGCCATCATTTTGATATTTGATACATTACCAGCTATTTCACCTATTTTCCAAAAAATTTCTGAAGTATCAATTTTGAAACTCACTTCACCCATTTGAGCTTTGAATCGCATTTGATCCGCGTTGTTTAATTTGAAAATATTTGGATCTACTGGAATTCTGATCGCTAAATTTTGACTTCTCAATTTCTTTTTAAACAGAGTAGATAATGTACATTTGATTTGAAGTGTTTTTGCCTTGATATCAACTTCATAATTGGGATCTGCCATAAATAAAGGATGTTTCCTTGTTTGTTCGGTTACGTAAGATAACAAGGTGAACTTGTCGTCTGGTGGAGTGAAATACACCAAATTATCCTTATAAATAGATCCAAGTTCTATGCATTGATGAAATTGAATGTTTCTAATTGGTATATGGTGTCTTTTGATTTCATCTGCTTCTTTTAAATCTTCCTCGTCTTGGACTATATTCAATTGATTTGAATCTTGCATTTCTTGAGAAGGATCTTGAGTTTCTGCTTCTGGAGAAACTGACTTGGTTTCAATTGTATTATTTACAGTCGTGGATACTTCTTCGTTTAAATCCAGCAACCCGTTCTTTTCTGATTCAGTTTGAGATTCAGAACCTTTATCATTGTCGACTCTGGACAAATGAGTTTCATTGAAACCAAGCTTACAAGTTGGCATCCCTGACAAATAGCATTTCACGTCACAGCGGCCATTTATCTCATTAAATTTGACCATTCGAGTTTGTAAATCGTAGTGGAAAACAGTTTCCTCTATAATGTCTATATAAATTTCATTTTTAGGGTAGAATATACCCTTTGGTCTCCAACTTATTGCCAGGGACAGAGTTCTTAAAATTGAACTATTGATATGCATTTCTTGATCAAGAAGTTGAGCCGAAACGGCTTGATTATGAGTTGATTTGATATCCTTAAGAGCTTTTTTCTTCAACTTCTTTTTCTTTGCAGATTTCTTCTTCTCTTGAGTTTTTTTATCTCCTTCTTCGTCATCTGAAGATGAAGAACTTGCATAATTATCAAGCTCATTTACAATAACTGAAGATTTATTGGCTTCAACTTTAATGTATTCTTTCAAGATTTTGTAATCAGTAGTTTGAACAACTCCAAAATCCATACATTCATCAAATAATTCATGAATAACGTGAGTATTATCAGTTATAACATCTCTATCCAAAAACCACGTATTCTGACTGTTTACTTCCCCTTTTATGGGACTAAGATATAATTTCAATACCTCATGTAAATTCTGTAAGAATACAACAATCAGCATGGCATTTGAGTTGTCTCGTGTCACTCCTATGTATAAAATGTTATTTTCTCCTTGAAAACACACGTAATTGACTCCCTTATACAGCACAAAGGGGGATCTATCCTCCGGTCGCTGTGAAGATACAGTATCGCAATACGGTTCTAGTATATCGGAAATGCCAGGCAACTCATTGTGGTACCGACGATATATCAATAGATCATTTCTCAGAAATGGAAGTATTGGGTCCGGTCTGTGAAGGATGTAAAGTCCAGATATCATATCTGCTCTTAGGCAAAAGTATCTTGATTTCAAACAATCGGTTCTTTTGTATAGTTACAGGGATATAAACGCTCAATTCACTAAATTGGAGTATACCTGCTAGAGGCAGTTCAAGACGGTTCTTGAAAATGAATAAAGGAAAAAGTCAAAATGCAAACAGAAAAAAAAAAATTTCAAATATGAACATATTTCTTTAGTACAATGTGCTTGACAAACACACCAAATCATGGTAAACTGCGACTGAATCTTGTTGTTTCAAAATAGGAAGTACATTTTTGAGCTCTTCTATTAACAAAAAGTTTTTTGACATACGGGATCATTCAAGGATGAATAACATTATGTTCTTTAAACTCTCTGGATAAACAACAACTCAATGAATTTTCACGAATGCTGCAATATACAGTTAAATACAATATACCGTGATATTTCTACGTTCGATCAATTCTCCGCTTGAACCGGTGCATAATAACTTAATTGTAAATAACACCATCAATTTATTATAACTTGAAATTAGTGTTGTTACAATTACGTGATTTCTACAACATATACTGTTCCTAGATTCTGTGGGGTAACACTATAAACTTTTCATGTACTGCACTTAATGGGATCTCTCTTTTTCTGTTTTTCTGTTTCTCTGTTTTCAGGTTCTAAAGGTTTGAAAAGTATTGCACTTTTTGTTATTGGCTGTCTAGTTGGTTGTTTTACTTTCCGTGAAGTCTAGTTTTCTTTCTTTTAAATACGTTTTCATTTCCTTACATATATCCTACAAACAATGCCAAAAGCACCACTTTCAGAGACGGCAATTAAAACATTGTTACAAAACATCAATGACAGTCAAAAGGCACATTGGAAAGTCATTAGCAAGTCTACTGAACAAAGATTAGAAACTGATCTAGTGTTCAAAAACTTTAAGTCTACATGGTCATACTTGAATAATGTTAAATCACTTGCACATTCTTTAAAGCACCACCCCACAATTACTACTACTTACAACAAAGTGAATCTTCAAATTACTACCCACGATGTTGGCAATAAGCTAACAGACATCGATTTTAATTTGGCGCAACAATTGAGTGACGCTTTGACCGAAACCAAGTGAGTGAGAATTCAGTAGATCTTTCTTACTAGGTCATGCGCATTTGACCGCTATGGTTTTCAAGTATGCTGAAATTGCAATTTCAAAGTTGGTATGTTGGTTTGGTTTTATTACAGATTCGTTTAAAATGGTTTGATTTTCAAACGTTTTATTCCAATACATGACACCACTGGCTTATTTGGTTCCCTTTTTGTTTTTTAAAGTCACCTTATCGGTGGCTCCCCTTTTTAATGTCATCCCACGACATGCAACACCAGTTTACAATCAATTGAATCAGGTATATCATGATATACTGAAGTCGATACTCAAATTCAAAACTTTTGAAGATTTTGATGCTGTAGCTATGAGAAAATATGGAATAGTTGAGATTGAATCGACTAAATCAGTCATTGTCAGCAACCTTCTTGCAGCTGAAGCAATGAACCCTGTTTTCATGCCAAACCTTAACAATGCCAAACTTTATGGCGACAAGCTCAATGATTTCGTGGAAATTTCTTTTTTAAATAGTAGTTGTATCAGTTCAAAAACTGATTGGGAGCCGATTGGACAGTGTAACTACAACCAGCGTTCGTCTACTGATGCTACCTTTGCTCAAGAGTGGACTCTTGAAATCCTGTCAGGAGTATCCAATACTGTTACTTTTGCTGCAATTGCGGGCTTGACACCTGTTTATGGTATGTCTTCAAGCTTACTACAAGGAATCACTGGTCTGACTGCGTGTAATGCTATGCCTGGTAAAACCGTCCAACTACAGGTTAAAACTGAATTGATTACAACCAGTGGTGTAAAATCTAGGTTGATCAGTTTATCTAATGCGTATTCATGGCCCTGGAATAATAACATTAAAGTACAAGTAGGCGAATGGGAAGATGAAGAGGATTACACTGTAATTAACGGTAGAAAAGTAGAAACAGCTTGTGTAACCGACCAGGATATGTTACAGTGTTGTAATTGAATTAATTTCAAACAATCTTATTGAAAAATCGTTCCATAAACCTTGATTTGTACTAATATTATCACTTTATATTAATTGTAGTGCAACCATTTATTTTGTGGAGGGTCGTAATCAAGCGTTTTTTTTTTTTTATTTCTTCATTCATTTATTTATTTATCATAACATATGCGATCGCATTTTACATCCACCAATCAGTAGTAAAACAAGAGAAGAGCAATGCCTGTTGCACATAAAATCAAGCACTTACGACTTGATTTTGCTGCGAGATGTTATTGCAAACGCTCGTACTCGATTCAGCCTCAAGTGGTTCTGAAGTCCACCCTGGAAGATATTCTGACAGTGCCTAAACAAGCAACTCATAAACTGTTGACTCAAGCACTTTTCCAATACAAAAATCAGTTCCCCAAAGATAAGGATACCATCAGTGGGATAATCAAATACGAGAATTTCAATCTTGGACCTAGAAACAAAGTGAAAATAGGAGTTTTGTTTGACTCGGAGTCCAGATCATCTCAGAGCCACGGAAGTAAAATAATAGACGTTCTCTTGGCAGATCCTTTAAGCGAAGGTAACAAACAAGTATTCAAAACTTTAGTGAAACGTCTGTCCTACAGTAATAATACATTTGAGTATAATAGCAAGTTTGAAACTACATTGTCCTCGGAATATAAAGTACCGGCACCTTTTCTTTCTTCACAATTAAGACAGTCCTTTCCAGACAGCTTCCAACAAGACAACAAAATTCTTCATGCTGAAATCAATGACATTGTATTGATTGAAATCAACGATCTTTCTACTGTAATACCAGATTGTCATATTTATTTGCTTGTGACCCAAAACATCACACATACAACTAAGTCAAACAATTTACGTCTTGCAAACTTACAAGATAAAATTGTTTTAACAGTGATTGACAATAGTTCATATTCATCGCGGTCTACTTTTGATAGCAAAGTCAACTTTGGACCAATTGACAAAACAATAATAAGCATTAATAGTAATATCTATTTTAAAGGAATCCAAGCATATTTAGAGCTTGATGCCAAAGCTGGTCTTCAATTCACTAACTCTCTTATTGATAGCAATATTTATGAATTACTAAAAGCGTTGGTTTATTACCTGAGTACCCCAGCGTTGAAAAACGAGCTACTTAAAAAAATACATAACAACATTGGAGAATCTCAACAGGTTAATGAAACTATTATACACGATCTTCGTCGTAATATTGAATCAACTGACGTTATTAAGTTTGGTGAAATAGTGCATTCAGAATTGCAAAATGAATTTGTGCCCCAAACAGAGTTGTTTTTGAAGAATAAATTAAGATGGTGGAAAATGTATTGGAAAAATGATAACGTCGAATACGATTTGAAAGATTATTTCAACAAATCATTCATGCCAAGAGGAATTGAACAGTACAACTATCTTCGTGGGAAAATAGTCCTGCAACTACAAAGTGACAAATATGGGATATATTCGAGTAATACCGACTTTCAAAATCCATTGTTAGAAATGAAAGAGAGCATTGTAAACCATAGAATTACCACTGAAGTACAACCGGTGGTATATTCTGCAATAACTTCTGCATTCGCATATTATCAATTACCGCTAAGTGTGATTGGATTTTTATCATACCAATATTTTGCATTTTCTTTAGATAGCGCAATTGCAATTGGATTGTTGGGGTGGGTTGTTGGTTTCAACCATGCATCAAGAACCTGGGAAAAGTTCACACACCAATGGAGTCAACAATTATTTGAAGATGTTCGCCTTTGTATAACAAAGGAATGTATGGATGAAGGTCTTAATAAGGAAATGAACTTTAGATGTCAGGAAGAAATTCAAATGCTGAAAGATAAGGAAGAAATTCTTGAAATTGTTGAAAAAAGCTTAAAATAAGATCTAGCTTCACATAATTGATAAAATTTACAGATTGTGTACATAGTTTAAATATGTGTGACTAATATTTAAGATTATTGAATAAATATATGTAAATGTATGAGACATGAAGTCGTTAAAAAATTATGGTGATGGGAACCCCATCTTTCTCGAGTTGTTTCATAAAGATGGAGGAGGGGAAGCATCTTTTGTTTTTTCTGCTTTGGCCTTTAATTGTTGTTCTAATCTGTCAAATTCTTTCAAAGCAATTTCTTCTTCTGGATCCAAGATTTGAATAACTTCGGTAACCTCCTCAATGTAATGCATTAACATGGATTCAATACCATGCTTTAAAGTGTCTTCACTTGATGCACATGTTTTACATGCACCTTGCAACTTAAGGAACACTTTTCCGGTTTCTTCGTCAAACCCCTTGTAATCAATATCACCACCGTCATCTTGAATGGCTGGTCTGATTTTAGTTTCAATTAATTCTTTAATCATGGATACAATTTCCAGGTCATCTGCATCTTGAGCTGCACTTTCTCTTTCTGATTGCTCGATCAATTCCTTAGTGACAGCTGGTTCCTTTTTAGAAGTTAAAAACTTATCCATTAATTCCACTACTTCAGGTTTTAAATTGGCCCAGTTTATGTATTCTTCCTTGTTTACAGTAAGGAAATCAGATCCCAACATGACTGATCTGACTCCAGGAAGTTCAAAAAGCTTCAATGCTAATGGAGAATGCATGGCTTGAAAGGTGGTTGTGAATTCAAAAGTCTTACCTTCAATTGGTAGAATTGGAGCTTCCTCTGAAACAAACTTCAAGGCATCCGGGTTAGGGGTTTGTAAAGTCTGAAAACTTAAAAACCGGGTGACGTTGCCTATGGTTCTAGAATTGAATACTGTCTTGGCTCTGATTAGGGACATCATATTTAACGTATTTATTTATTCTCTATATTAACAAGTCGATTCTGGGAATATGAAAACAAATTAATAGTTGAAGGAAAAAGAAGATGTGGTTTGCATGTCATGCGCTTATATAGCAAAAAAATAAAATTAACCAAACCTAACACAAAATTGGGGTCTTGTACATAAGCTTAGTAATCAAGCTAGTTTATTGGTCATAAAATGCAAGAGCAAAAACACCAACAGCGTGATCTGGAGAAAAAGAAAAGCATTTTTATGGAGGTAATGAATGATTACTTTGAAGCAAATTTAAAAATTTATCATCAAAAATTTTGTTGGAAAATTGGGTCAGTTTAACAAAAGCTGATTTTACACTGCATTTGATAAAATAAAAGTATGTATTAATAAAGAAATGGTACAGATATGGTGATGTTCGAAATCGACATGAAGATGAGCTTTGATATCATCGATGAAAAAGTAACAAAGTTAGCTCTGTGAGTATATATGATTTTTTGTTTTTGTTTTTTGAATCAAAATAAAAATAAAATAACCGATTAGTTTTCTCCTTGAAATTAGTGTGTACAGTAAAGCTGGGGTATCTTTATATGTTTTATATTAACCCAGTTGAGGTGAAACCAGTAGGTTGCTGGTAATTAGAATCATCTTCCAATAAGGTACCGTCCCAGCAGTATTTCTTCATACATAACTTGCAAATATCTGAAGGTTCCACACCGTCACGGTCTTGTTGTCTGCTGATCATGGCACATCCCACACATTTGTTCCAATCAGGGTCAATTTCTAAAGCATTTCTGGAAACGACTTCAAACCCATTTTGAATAAAAGACTTTTTTTCATCGTCGGAATAGATAAGCTTATATGTGGTAGAGTTGGTATCGTAAGAAAATGGACGATTGGCCAAGTAGATCACAAGAGGTGGAGTAACTCCATCCTTGGCTAAACTAGATGTATTCTTAGCACTACATCCAAAGAAGACAGGCTTGGCAGTTAAATTTTGTCTGAGGAAATTTTGTTGGCCTGGAATGTATGGAAAAACGGTGGCAGCTCCTTGATCATAGAATTGTCTTTGATAAGTACTGATCAAAGCACTACCATTTGGCCATCCAGCATCAGTATCACGAGAAACATCGAAAGCAAAAAGAGCATCGGTTTTTCTGTATTTGTTGGCCATGGTGTTTAAAGGAATGATTTCATTACCTTCTCCACCGTCAATAAGGTAAAGAGTATCACTGTTTTGTAAGTTTTCAGATCCAGCATATTTAGATCCAGCAAATGGATTAGGGTAATATTTGGCAACATCAACTTCATCCATGGACAATTTTTGAAAAATAGGCTTCAAGATAACTTTGAAAAGACCTGGAATGATGGAACAATCAGCACAGAAGACTTCATTCAAGAAACTATTAAATAAAGATGAAGTAGTACCAACAAAGAATGAAGCATTATCAAAACCATTATAACATTTGTTGTCCGTATTTTCACCATCCTCAAGTTGGGTACCAAGATACTTAGTTTTGGTGAATGCGTTAAGAGATGGATCAAACGAACCTAATTCGAAAGGATTCATTTCAACTACAGTAGAATTCAAATTGTAAACAGTAGTTCCTGGTTTTCTACCAACAGCAATAAGCATTGGGAAAGGCATTTGATGATTTTTGAAGTAATCCATATCAGTAATATCTGACCATAAACTAGCTTGCAAATGACTATCATCATCTGGGAAAACTTGATTTGCAATCATTCTACCCCAGATATCAGTGAGTGTAACTTTAAAACCTGCATTTTTCTTGTTATTGAGATCACTGTAAATACTACATCCAGTCCAATCCCAAAGCTTAGTAAACCATAAGGATTCTGCAATAGTTCCAAGAGCCATTGAAATTGCCAAGGTCACACCTTGAGCGTCAGAGAACAATTGGTTACCCAAGTCAACATTCCAAGTATTATCCTCAGCCAAGTTTTCTTCCACACTGATGAAATTTTGATAAAGTAAAGTAGAAAGGAACCAAGATCCACCGGAAAGTGCACCAATATAAGATGAAGATTGTAAAACACCACCTAATCCAGACTCATCTGCATTAGATGTTCTGTTATCTAAAGCTGAAATAAATCCAGCACCATTGAACATGGCTCTGTAACCTCCACCAGGGAATGCAAGAGCCACAGTGGCATCAAGTGATAAACTAGAATTAGTAGAATTGGATGAGTTACTGTTACGGCCACTGTATATTTTCGCATCAGGAAGTCCAACTCTTTCCAAGTATTCAAGTAAAGCAGCATTGGCATTAGCTTTTCTATACTTCATGAATTCAGCTTCCTCTGGACCTATGGAGTCTGCTTCTCTAACATAAGTGAAAGAGGCAGGACATTCAACTTGTGCTGGAGCATAATTCCCCGATGGTGAAGATGCTACAGCTAAGTTGATAATAACCAACTGGACTAAAGTAGAAAAAAGCATTAATCTTTATTACTAGTTGAATCTTGAAGAATTTACGAATGATTTATAATATTTATACTAGATGCTACTTCATAACTAGATTAGTAGAATAATTATTCAATTAATCAGTTAATTAAACATCTGATGTAAACAAAGAGTGTTCCTAACAAGAATTTGATTAGTGTATTGTTATGCACGTCGCCGATCGGGATTTTACGCGTGCTTGTTGTAATAATGTATAAACGCTGCTTTTAATTGTATTGGAGAGAAAAAGAAATTCTTGTCCAAACACCGACTTTTACGATATGCAATCACATTAAAATGAACTTTTATTGCAACTGACTGAAATCCAACACGTTTTTGTCGTAAGGGACTTGTAAAGATCTACTTATGGATCATTATGTTGTCTTTAAGGCAATCACATCATTAAGTACTCTTACAAAAATAAGTAAAAAATAAAATATTTTCTCAAAAATTCGGTTACGTAGCGAATTGTATATGTGAGGGAAGGACGAATAAAATTAAAAATTGTGATGAGTTTATGATTGACTTTTTTTCAATCAATACAATAGATTACAATGTCTAATACATAAACCGATTTTTGATATAAATAACAATAAGATGAACCATGTGGGATCATAATTTATTAATTGCATATATGAAATTAACAAGCAAACGCACACTTGATGGGTTTGTTTTTAATTTATTCATCGAAAATCGTGTTGATTCATCACTCTCTACACCGAATTTCGTAATGTCTAAATATTTAGAGTTTAATATACAATATAAAGTTCTAATAAATAATATAGAAGTTTTTTAAACTTTAGTGAAACGTCAAACGCAAGAAATCGGTTATTTTTTCCGTTCTGTAACAAACATGGGTCCAAAATATACAATCATATGTAGAATACAGGTACAGATTAACTCAATTAATAATCTGCCATAAAATTTGGTAATTGTTGCCTTTCTTTTGTAATTTCAAATATCCTCGGCTTCTATTGTTAAAGCTTTGAGTTTTTATTTTTTGTTGCCAGTTTCAATAACCTGCTTAATCAACTGGTGTACTTGAAAAGGGTTATCAATATACAAATTATGTCCTCCACCATCGACTTCATAATAATGGGCGCATTGTTTTCCTGTGATCTGATTGATTTCATCAACTAATTTTTTACCTGCTTCTGAATTCATAAAATCGTATTGTCCATATAAAAAATGAATATCAAACGTCTGATCGTTATTGATGAAATGACGCGTAAACTTATCGTATAATGGCCATTTACTTACTGTAGAAGGTGTCAATAAATTCTTGATATAGTAGTCTGAAACTGACCCGTGGGAGATTGCATTGTATAAATATTCAATAATTAAATGGCATTCTTTATTAGTTCCATATACCAAATCATTATTACTTGCAAACAAACTATTTGCGCCTCCATATTGATCAATTAATTTGTTAATTTTGAAAAGCCTCGAATACCACATTTCGTGATACATCCTAACTCCAAACGGTCCTAACCACTTCAAAAGACCCGGTAAATAAGGTTGGACATTATACCATTTATTTACATGATCTTTTGAAAGAATAGGCATTCTCGTTAAAAATTTGTAAGACGTAGGATCCAATACTGGTGATATTTCTAATTTCCCATCAACTATAGTGACATCATTGTCTTTAGATTGTTCTTCAATGGTATTATTTGTGACCGCTTGAGCGTGTCTTTCAACTCCAACTGGAGAAAGTAAAATTAATGACTTCAAATTTTTAGGATACTTAACCGAATAAGAGGCTGCCCAATACCCTCCATATGAGTGCCCTATTAAATGATCTATTTTATTGATTTGAGAATTTACTCTCCAGTTCTCCAAAGCTTCAACATAATAATCTTCAATATCTTTTAAAATAGGAATGAATTTTTGTTGGTATTGTTTGAATTCATGTAAATCTACTTTATATGACTTGATAAGTTTATAATACTTACGGTATAATTCGCTTTTCACAGTAGGTTTAGGATCATTTAGTTCAAAAGTGACGCATTTTGGAATAAATTTCAGTTGTAAGAGAGGTGATTTCGATGTTGGATTGGAAGACAACCCAAACGACAAGTTGTCAAGAAAATGGATCTTGTAATTGTATTTATCATTTGAAATAAGATTTATAAGCTGGAAGTTTCTAGCAAAGCATCCCAAAGCAGCACCGTAGCCATGAATAAATATAATGTTTTTAACTGGTTTTTCCTTATTGTGAACTATTTCTAAGCATACTTCGTTGATGTAATTACCTTCATTGTCTATCTTAACTTTTGGATTGGTTTTGATGATTTTAGCATTTTCGGGTAATTTAGAAGATATCATAAACTCCAATAAATCATCTTGAAGTTGTTGCAACCTGTTTTTCGATAAAGACTTTCTCCATATTTGAAAACATTGATAAAGTGGAAGTGCTTCCTTTATTTGCTTATTTGGTTTATATGCAAGCGGTAAAGTAAAAGTATTCTTCTCGTGAAGGAAAGCCAGATTCAGAACTCGTCTGACATGATTCAATAGATAAGTTTTCGATAGTCTAATCATGCGGCGGTAAACTGATAACGTATGTGTGACTTTGAACTCCCCGCACAAATAACAAGAGAAACTTCTTGGAGTAAAATGCGAAACTCAGTATTTGATAGGACGATGAGGATATGAAAAATATTAAATAAGCAATCGGGGTACTACTCCAAAACAACCAAAACTTTAAAATAACCAAGATATTTGAATTTTTATGAATAATATTGAATGGTTGCTACTGGCAAATTATTTGATTTTACAAAACTACAGTTTTTCTTATTAATATTCGTATTTTCACATAATTAGTTTAATGTAAGTCCGCTTCACCAGGAAGTTTGGTTTCTAATAATCTACTTACTTTCGGAATAATCGTATCTAGTTTCCACACCAGTAGAATGGCCTTGTACTTCATCGTCGAACTCTTCAACATCTTGCCATTCTTCGAACCATCCCTTTTCAAATGGTCCAACTTCTGGAACACCTTCAACCTTAAAGAAATGAGTAAGAAGAGCATAGATCAAGAAAGCCACAATAAAACCACAGAAGAAATTTAACTCGTAAACTCTAGTAGCACCAATTGGAACCTTATGGGTTTCAGTAGCACCAACGAAACCAACAATGTTTGGTAAAATACCACAAATATAAGCAACGTAAGCTCTCCAATTAACACCAATCTTATTGTAAAGATAGTAGGAAGGCATGGAAGGTTGTTCTGGAGCATGAGTAGAATACAAATGAGTTAATTTCAAGTAACCTCTTCTGACGTAGAAATAATCTGAAGCAACAACACCGGCAATGGAAGAAAGGAAAACCGAGTAAGCAGATAAGTAAGTGGTGAACATACTTGAAGAAGACATTAAATGCCATGGACAGATACATAAGGCCAAAGCAGCACAAATAAAACCACCTCTTCTAATGTTGATATATCTTGGTAACATTGCAGTAACGTCAGTACCAAAGGATAAAGAGTTAGCAGAAATATTGGTACCTAATTGAGCTAAGGCGAAAGCAAAACTAATAAAGAAAACACCTGCTCTACTACCACTTGAGTTGTGATCTAAGAATCCACCCAAAACATCTAAAGGATTCCAGAAAGTTTCTCCGTATAAAAGATGAGAAGCAGAACTGACCAAAATACCAATTAATGAAGTAAGAGAGAAACAAAGTGGAACTGAAATAGTATGAATCAAATATTTCATACCAAAACTTGGTTTATCAGCGAAACGAGAGAAATCTGGCGCATTGGTAATCAAAGTAGCAAAATTAGCTAAAGAATTCATGGTAGATGAAACAAAAACCCATCCAAGTTCAGATCCACTAATGCTTGCGCTCTTCTGACGAATAACTGGACCAATACCATGGGCCTTGACAAGAGTCCATACTAAAAGACCAACACCGGCAAATGGAACAATGTAAGCCTTTACAGTGAATAAATGACGAATTTGATGTGGAGGGAACCAAATAGCTGGTAAAGAAAACAACCAGAAAAGGAAAAATGATAAGAATTCGAAACCGGTAGTACCATCAAGGTTTGAATTTAAGTTCTTAGGAGCACTTGGGAAGATTGCTCTTAACATTAATTGAACACATTCACCACCAATCCATGCTTGAACGGAGTACCAAACACAAGACATCACCACACGATTGATAATTGGCCAAAGAGATCCAAAAATACCAAATGAAGCTCTGGCACTGACTGGGAAAGAAACATGATAAAAAATACCAACTCTAGCTCCAATGGTAACGAAAACACCAGTAAGAGTGTAACCAAGCCACACAGAAATCCAAGTCTGCCACCAAGTCATACCGTTTTGAACACCGGTTGCAGCAATTTGCCAGGTATTGACATTGAAGGAATCAGCAACCCAGAAAAAAACAAAATTGTACCAAGACCAAGTTCTTCTGGCTTCTTCAACAGGTCTAAGATCGTGATTCAAAAGAAACATTTGAGTAGTGGTAAGGTCACCTTTCTTTTGAATTTCTAAAAAGTCAAGAAACTTTTGCCATTTACTCTTATTCAAATCAATGGAAGAATAATCTTGTTCATAGATGTCACTGGTATCCTCTTGGGATTGGACAGTACGAATTTTCTCGTCCTTTTCATTCATCATCTTTGAAATGAAATATGAAGGATATAGTAAATAATTGTCAACAGATAAAAACTTATTTAACTAAATTGAAATTTTCATCATAGCAGAGGGACCTATTCCTTTTATACAATATAATTCCGTTAAGATTGCATAACTATTAACTGTGCTGATCTTTTGACAAAAAAAAAAAGTATAATACCTTATCAAAAATGATAGTGCTTTATCGGTGCCTCAAACCTGGGGATGCCTTACATTGTAAAAATCTTCTTTGAAGAAAGGCTTCAACTTTTTTTTTTTTTTTTTTAAGTTATTTTACTTGCCGCCAATTGCTTTCATCTTTATCAAGTAACTGTTTTTTTTCTTGAAGTGACCAATGGTTTGAGGACAAGAAATTATATCTGAACTCTGGACATTGCATTATCGTATCAAAAGTAGCTTCTTGTGGAATTTCTGAGTCAAAGCTTGATGTTTTAATATTTTTTACGCTTATCTTGCAATAATAGATTTCTTGAACTATAGGTAGCAAAAATCACTTCAGATAGTGTCCTGATCGCACGGACTTTTGAAATTTTTTTCTTGCTCTTATCATGAATAATTTGTATAGTAAACCTTCAATAAAAGGATATTTTCATAACTGATAGGCCCGGATATCCCCATGCCCAAGATTTTGTCCCAGGGACCTCCCTTAGAGGGAGTTTTTCCTCACTGGCCACTAAGGCATTTTTAAAATCTTAATTGAATCTCATGTATTTAAAGTTTATGATAAATTATTATTTGACACTTTAAGGCTTTTTTAACTCTAATTAGTTCTGTATAATTCACTATCTTTATCTCTGACATCTTTCTTCTATTATTTTACCAAGAATTAAGCTTCCTCGCGGTGAATATTCAGTTCCAAAGATTGTGCTCAACAAGAATATGCCGATCAATTACAACTAACCATATTTTATAGCTACTAAGAGACACTCTTCCTTGCTTGGTATTATTGATTTAAAACTACGGTGGAGTTCCATCATCCTTTTAATTGCCGTAGAAAAAAAATACTTTATAATTTAGCAACCAAATGTAAAGATGAACGATCCAATTCGTTTACTGGTTGGCTTTTCATGCTTTGAAAATGTTTTTTTGTAGAAAGTAAAAAATCCTGAAAATGAAGAACAAAAGAAAAGCTAAACTTGCAGAGAAGTTTAACAAAAAAAAATTTCTCCGCGACGGGGAATTGAACCCCGGTCTACCACGCGACAAGCGGTAATTCTAG
>JAKTWE010000038.1:0-113411 GCA_030581955.1 Kurtzmaniella fragi
ACACCATTTATCACCCTTGTCTTCACAATCAATTTCAAAGTCCCAAGACCATGAAATAGAAGAAGAAATCTTATCATGTAATCCAAAAACACTGGAACCACAGTTAAGGTTAAGGGTAGATAACAAACTGATATCTAAACCAGCCAGAGCCAGGCATCCAAGAGAAACCTTGTGCTTAGATCCACTTAACCAAGTGACAGATGACAATGAGAAATCAGCAGATGGGTAGTTGTTGAAGATACAAGTTTTCTTGTTTGGAGTACATTGTTGAGTTGGCTTACAAGCACTGCTAGTCTTAGTTGTGCACAGAGTGCTTAAGACGTTAGAAGTACTGCATGAAGTGGTGGTTCCAACAGAGGGTATCAAAGAAGTTGTTGCAACCGAGGTTTGTGTACAGGAAGTTGAAGTTCCTGTGGATTGAGTGCATGAAGATCCAACAAGAGTTGAGTAAACGCACAGGGTACTAGGGGTATCAGTAGCTTTGGAGCTGGTTGGGGTATCAGTGGATTTTGTTTTGGAGACAGTTGAGCTTGAAGAAGCAGTAGAGGTAGAACAAGCTGCTGGAGGTTTTGGCCAACAGTAAGATGGCCAATCGTATTCTTCCTCATTTTGGCAACCAAAATGGTAGCCATATTGTTTCAGGTAAGACCAAGATTTACAAGCGCTGGTTTTGATTCCGGCGTATGAACACCAGTCGTATTTGATTTGAACACTTGGCAAACAAATTTGGTCCCCCTTGTCAGTACATTCAGCTTGGAATTTATAGCTCCAATTGTTGCAACCGTCAATGTTATCAACTTTCGATTCAAAATCATAAAGTAAATGGGTATCATCTCCACAAAGCAAATTTAAGGATCCCAAAGAAGATTTGTCAAAAGTAACTGATGAAGAGTATCCAATACTAATTTCATAGATCAGGTCTTTAACCCAATTTACTGATGAAATACTAAAGGAAGCACTTGGATAGTTAGAATTCTCTGCCTTGAGACCAAATCCAGATGTTGGACAGTTAGGTTTTGGGTTACAGGAACGTCCACTACTAGTAGCAGACACTGCTGTACCCGCAAGTAAAATGAGGCACAACTGTGGGAGTAAGTTTGCACCCATTTTAATTTAGCAAATGTTAACTTTTACAAATAAAAACTTAGGTAATAAAATTAGATTTATGGATTTAAAAGTCTTTATAATCGAAGAGTATTTTCGAATACGAGATTGAAGACGGAGCATTGGGCAATTGCATTTTTAGTAACTGCTTCTGCACCAACCGTGCTTCGTTTTTTATTGATAGATGCCTTGCGTCCTTATTGGGCGTTTGATTAAAGTTTAAGGTGAATTTATGCAGTAGATGCAAGACAATTTCCATCAAGTTTCTTAACATGAAAAGTGCGTGTTTTTTTTTTGTTTTTTTTTGTTTCTGTCTTAAAAACCACGGCACGTTTGACTTTTTTCATGTTATTATTGAATATAAAAATATTATTGATGATAAAATAAATGCGTAAGAGGGTTATTATCTCACCTAGAAATGCCTCTTGTCATTTTCGAACTTTTGAAATTTTCGAGTATCAGACTTTCTCAATTGGCATCTAATAGATTGAATGGCAATCGAAAGGCAGTTTGAAGGTCAACTCAACGCACTCTGCTTCTCTTGGGTTTTGGGCGTTCAATAACTCTCATGGGCGAACTTTATTTTTTTTTTTTCGTTTATTATTTTTCTACGCATTTAAACGAAAACAAATATTATATTTGACGCTACTTGCGGAATGTGGCCCCTGACGATGCCTTCTACGCATCGTGTTGCCCTGAATGATAACTGAAGTGACAGTGAAAAGTTGTTATGTTTCAAAGTGAATAAAAGAGTTCCGTACAAAACTAAGCCCTAAGTTAGCTGTATAATCTGGGACAGCTCGTCTTGTAAGTCTTAATTGCATCTCGCACCAATTGTTTAGTGAAAAGTTGACGTCTAATTGTATTCGTAAATTTTCGTGTATGTACACCGTACCCAGAAATAAGCGAGTCTCACAAAAAAAAAAAAAGAGGAAGTATTACTAAGTTTGGAAGTGAGAAGGCTGATATTCTAGCTGAAATAAATGAGAACGGCGTCAAAATAGCAGGTGCAAAAATCAACATGAATTTTGTCTATTAAAAAATACCAAAAATATTATAACCAAGCAATTTTACTCACTCTTCATCATAACTAAATAACCTTAATTCATCATAATATTAAGTATTGAAGTGCCTCTAAGTTAAAAGAAATTAATTCTCATCATTAATAGTTTACGAAAAATAAGTAGATGGAGACCTTTGGCAGCCAAGATTGAATCTTGATTTATCACAAATGGATCAGAATGAACGTATACGAATTAATTATTCGAGCATTTGTAATAATATTTCTTGATGCTTCGAAGTAGGTGACAATCTCACGTAAATAGTTTAGATCAATTGAAAACCGATGGCTGTTGAAAAGATACAAGTCAAGAGAAGTGAGTTCTATTGAAAAGGAATTGAGAAAAACATGAATATATTAATCATACTACATTGTTCAATTGTTGGCCCTACAATAGAGTTATTTTCCAATTAGATCAATTGTAGTAAGGAAAAGTGGTAGACCCTGTAACATTTTACTGTTCTAAGGAATATGTTCACTACACTAGTTTAAAGGGTTAGTATTAGAACCCCAATTAAGAAAATCTAATCCAAGAAGAGAAACTAGATTAAAGTCGAGAGAAATTTTAAGTCTTTGTTGCATTAAATCATATTATATCGAAGAATTAGTGTTTTGGTAGTAAACATTTTCATATGATACAAGTTTTCTACCCGAAATCTGCCGGATTTGGAACATTTTGTCTAAATAATATTGTAGAGGTACGAAGCAGATTTAAAAAGCTTCTTAATTTATATTTTTTCTATTTTTACTTTTTTAAATGTCCATCTTGTTTATCATTATGCTTAGAGTGTTTATTTCAAAGGTGGCTTGAGTGGATACAAACTTGTTTTATATTTGGTATCCACCAAAAGTGTTGAAAAATAATCGCGACTTGAAAATCATTCTGTCCTACGAGTTGTTTACATTTTTAATTTTCAATTCAAAAATTAAGACCAGGAGAAGAACAACAAATAAAAAAATAATAATAATGATAAATAAAAATTAAAAATACACTTGAAAAAATAAAGTAAAATAAATTTCACCTCACAAAATAAGACTAAAATTAACACAAGCTTAAAAAAGTATCACACCGTAGGTTGGAATGAATGCTTGATAAATCAAATAATAACTGCTTTAGAGCAACTAAAGTCATTATTCATAGAAAGTGGAGAAAAATAAAACTCCTATTTATTAGATAGAATTTGTTTATTCTTAAAATAGAAACATATCTAAGTATAAGAATTGTTGTTCAGTTTCTTTACTTTTTCATGTATTCTGTTTATTAGAATAATGTAACTTCATCAAAATATTTCTCCAAAAAAACAGAGACAGTATTTTTCTTTTTCATAGTCCCTTTCTTCCTTTACCCCTGCTTTACAATTAACACACACATAAGCGAAAATAATTGCATGTTTAGTCCTAATTCGATGCTTGCTTATTGTTAATGTAGTGGAGCTTCAATTTATTGAGATAGCCATTTTCGTGTATGCATGATATATTTAAAATATTATATATTGCCATATTTTAAAGGAAAGTAAAGTTTGGAAACCAAATCCCAATTACTAATTGATTGTAATAATTGTAATAATAATATTAATAATAATAATAATAATAATAATAGTAATAAAACGAGGAGGCTAAAACTTTTGAAAAGACCAGCAATGTTTGTAGTAGTAGTTTTTCATAGGTCGATTTTTTCAAACAATAGCATTTTCACTTATCCGGTGCGCCTTTAAAACAACAGTTTCACCTTCTGAAATTGGTAAAAATATGAATTCTAAATGCGCATTATTCACTTTCACCAACTAAAAAGTTTCAGTTCTCTTTTTGCTGATTTAAGATTCTTAAGTGAGCTTGTTGCATAATTTATTCTAAGTCAAACCGATTTAATACTTAAATAGCCTGAATTTGGTCTTAGAAACTAAATAAACCCTTTGGTTCCCATGGTAACCTTTTAAACGATAATCTAAATTTTCAGAACAACTCTAAACTTTAAAAAAAGCTTCGAGTAAAATGATTAGTACAATCTACAGGATAAGATTATGTGAAAAAATTAAAAACTAGAATTGCTTCGTTACTTGATTAATAGTTTTAGTTGTCATTTTATTTTATTTAGATCTGAAATAAGTTCACATTTAACTTATTTCGAATATTTAACACCTTCTTCAGGTCCATCAATCATTATCTTAACACTACCCAGCCCAGATCTAGCAAATTCATAAGCCTTTACCGCGTCCTCGAATTTGAATCTTTGTGTAATCAAGGCTTCGAAATCAATTAGGGCATTTTCTTTCCCATTCTTATAATTCTTATCCAAAATTTGAACACTTGTTTTATAATCACCAACTCCATATCTAAACAGGCCAAATAATGATAATTCTTTTGTAGCAAATTCAGTTATTGGAATACTTACAGGTCCTGCAGCATTTCCTATTTGAACGAACTTACCTCCTACATCGAGAGCTAAAACTCCCATGTTGATACATGGTTCTGCGCCTGTACATTCCAAAACGATGCTAGGCTTGAAACCATCAAAAGCTTTAATTAAATCATTGTAGTCACCTGTTTTCAGGTTAAATGTGTGAGTGGCAGCACCAATTTCTTTGGCCATCTCTAATTTACTGTCAAATATATCAACAATAATAACATTGGAAGCACCAAAACTTTTAGCGGCTGAAGCTGCAAGAATACCTACAGGTCCAGCACCAAAAACTGCAACATTATCTCCTAATGTGACTTGTGCCAATTTACATCCATGGACACCAACACTCAATGGCTCGACCATAGCACCCAATTCCAAAGACACATGATCTGGGAGTTTGACTAAAAAATCTTCAGGTGATTTGTAGTATCTGCAAAGAGTTCCTGGAGGATTTGGTTCATTTTCATCAATTGGAGGAGTGGCTGCAAACACCATTTGAGGGCATAATTCATATTTTCCATTCTTGTATTCATTACTGAATCTAGATGGAACACCCGGCTCAATTGCCACTCGATCTCCTTTCTTTAAAGTTGTAACATTCTTACCAACTTCTACGACTATACCTGCAGATTCGTGGCCCAAAACCATTGGTTTTTTAAGAACAAAAGGTCCGATTTTACCGTGCGTGAAGTAATGAACATCGGATCCACAGATTCCAGTCTTCTTTATTTCAAGAAGAACTTCATTGTCCTTATCAATCTTTGGTGGGTCAAAGTCTTTGAATGAAATGTCTTCGATCTTGTTTAAAACGAGAGAAGGGTTGGACATGTTAATATTGTTTTAAGCAGTTTCAGTGATTTGATACCTATGCAAAGAATAAATAAACTTCACAATAAGGATCCTGGATTATTTAAACAGTTACAATTCCAATGAATCTATTATGTTGCTGAGTTGGTGGGGGAACAAAATAGAAGAAAGGAATTGAATGTTATCTTAAATATGAGAATAATAAAAAAAAATTGTGGGGAGATTTTTATGGAACAATTAAGAAAAAATCTTTCTGCCGATAATTGTTCGTTTCCCTTTAATATGGTCGCCTTTTGAATGATAGACTCCGAAAATATATCCGTGTCATCAATCGGTTGATACAATAGTAGAGAATATTAAATGAATGATTGTTTTAAAATGATTATTCATAAAGTTTATAAATGTTGAGGAATTGACTAATTAGAGTTAAAGCAAAATTACAGTAAAAGAACAATTCAAGAAAAGGAGGATGTCACAATATTAAACAAAACTTGCGCCAATGATGCTTTTGAAAATTTCCGAAACTCTTTGTATATGTGATCTATGTTGTTCACAAACGGAGCTTTCACTAAAGACAACTCTCTTGCAATCAATCTGGTTTGAAGCGACTGTACAGGATCTTTATCCGCATGTGGAACACTAGCCGGGTATCTCAAATTTTGATGTGGAGGAACAGTTGAGTTTGTTTGAGGAATCTCCACAGCTGTAAAAAAAGTTCCTTATCTTATTAACAAATCCTATGTGTGATTTAAGTATCCACAATTGAAATTCATCAGGTATAAAGCGTGGTAATTTCCCAAAAATAAAAGGTTTGCTAATTTTGCAAGAACCCTTATATTCTTAATGAGCACAAAAAATTTTGATTATACATAATTAAGAGTGAATATTTCGACTATACTTTATATAGGTTAATGCATTTAGATTTTTGATCTTTGCTTCTATTAGCAAAGTAAAAGATATCTAACAGTTTATTCGTAAACTTCTGTAAAAAGTCAAAACAAAAATTCTTGCGTGTAATATGAGTTAAAACTTCGTGAAATGTAGCTATTATACTCAAAGAGGGAGATTTCATTCACCGCTTGATTGAAAAAGCGAAACATAACTAATCAATTCTGTCAACTATCAACTACTGGTTATTTCAACACTAATCCTCTATCATGAAGTTTACATTATTTAAATCAATTTGGTCAAGCAGTTTGTTAAATCAACATTTTCTTCACTCATTTAAATCAATTTGGTCAAGCAGTTTGTTAAATCACCCACCTCCCCATATTGAGTCTTAGGTGACGATGAACCATTATTCGCTTTTATTCAATTCTTGTTTGATTCTACATCCCTACACGTTTATTCTCATATCTTTTTATTATCCATGCGTCATCTATGTCTAATTAGATTATTTAGTGAAACCTTGTAAAGCTTCCAAAACTTCCAATTCAATGTTAGCTTCAGCGACAACAGCTTCGTCAGAAGAAGAAGCACGCTTTTGGGCATCAGCGATGGATGATCTGACAGCAGCAGCATCAAATTGATCTGGCTTGAAAGCTTCAACGGCAGAAATGGTCAATTTGTTACCTGGTTGAACAGTGGCAATACCTCCAGAAACAAAGTACAGGTCGGTTTCACCACTCTTAGAGATAATTTCCAATAAACCTGGTCTTAATTGTTCAACAATTGGAATGTGGTTGGCTAAAATACCAAGGTCACCGTTAACTGATGGTACGTTAACTTGAACGACTTCACTATCAGCGTAAAGCGTTTCATATGGTAAAGCCAAGGATAACTTGAGAGCATCAGAAGCAGCTTCAGAAGCGTAGGATCTCTTAGCAACACCTGTTGTTTGACGAGCAACCTGGCGGAGGGTGTTTCTGAACATTATGTGGTGTTGGATAATTAGTTCTTTTTTTCAGTTGTAAACTTGTATCCGTTCGGAGAAATCGCAGGTTTTCATTGGATGTTGTATGTGCAGTATTTTATATGCAGTTGTGTCTTTTGAATAAGTTTGGTTTAGTGCGAGAGGACCTCAATCCACCGTTCATCCATTTATGGGGGTTCACACTGTAACAGTTTACGCCTTTATTTAAGGGGCTCCTTAAATAAATATTATACTCAATTATTTCAATTGAAATCAA
Organism: Kurtzmaniella fragi; assembly: GCA_030581955.1. NCBI lineage: Eukaryota > Fungi > Ascomycota > Pichiomycetes > Serinales > Debaryomycetaceae > Kurtzmaniella > Kurtzmaniella fragi. The sequence continues at coordinate 7,502 of JAKTWE010000038.1, forward strand.
CTTATATACTCTACAAATAATTTACCGTCAATAACCTTTCAAAATTTCAATTCTATAAGTTTTTTTTTTTTGTCAATTGATTAATCTTGATCTACTTTTATTCACCCCCAAATTGATGCAAGAAACTGTCAACGTCAAATTCTTCTTCTCCTCCGTTTCCGGGATCTAATCCGTTATTACCATCGTAAAGGTCCATCTCAAGTCCTTCTAAAAGCAGGGCATCAGTACCCAATAAATTATTCATATCATCTTCCATGTTATCATCGTTTTTGGCACCATTTGCATTGTCATTCAGAGAATTCAAGAATTCTACATTGCTGTCTGTCACTATATTCAGGTCACCATTGTTGTAGTCCTTCTTGTTGTTCGTAATTCCGGCTGTTTGAGCATTTGTTGAACTATTATTATTAGGTGGAAGTTCATCATTGTCAGTGGCTTTGACTTCGCCTATGCCTGCAGTAGCAGTGGGGATTCCAAAGTCATCCATATTAAAATCAAAGCTAGGAGAGAAGTTAAATCCCGTATCAAATCCAAGCAGTTTAGCTTCTTCTTCTTCTCGTTGCTTCTTACGCAAACTCTCAGCTTCAGCTTCTTTACGTTGCCTTTCTTCCTCTGCACGTTTTTTAGCTAACTTTTCTTGCTCTTGTTTTTGTTTAGCAACCCTCTCTTGTTCTTCTTTTGCTGCTGCTGCTGCTACTTCCTGTTGTTTCTTTCTTTGGGCTTCTCTTTCGTCTTCTTCCCGCTTACGCTGGGCCTCTTCCTCGCGTTTGATTCTCTCTTGCTCTGCCTTCCGTTGTCTTTCCATCTCCTCTTTTAGTTTCAATTCCTCTTGCTTATGCTTGCTCTCTAGTATTTGCTCTATACACCATTTTGTATCATTGAATTTACCGACAGTCTCGTCTAATATGCTATCAAATCTTTTCAAACTTGCCAGAAGTTGTTCGGTTATTGCAGAGTTAACAAGACGATTATTTGGACCTAATATAAGATTGCTGTTGCGCGTATTGTGATTAAGAACCTCAAATATGTAACCAGCACTTCTGAGGACATCATCCACAGCACCGTTAAGCTTGGTTTCAAGGTTCATTGATGACAGCTGATATTTTTGATACTGCAGGTAAGTTTTGTATGCTTAAAACATATTTCAAAATTCATGTGCATTATCTACTCTACACTACCCTAATTTCTAAGTTCTCAACATACCAAGTTACTGAAAGTTGACTTACAGTGATTTTTTGCTTGAAAAAGTTCAATTATGAATAAAATTGTATAAACAATTTATATCTAAATGAAACAATAAAACACAAATTAAGTTTCTAAGGTTTTGTTTCGAGCTCGGCTAGTAGTCAACTGTAGTTTTTTTTATTCATAGTCATATTGACTTTACGTCTGGAACAATCCGTTCAGAGCCTGTGGAGCCTGTGGAGCCTGATTGCACCGAGTTCTACCAAGAGCTTGAAAAGTGCTGTATATTACCTTGTTTTTTTTTTTTTAAAGTATTCTCAAACCTTGCTTGGTTGCATTTTATTTTCATGGCAGGGCATTAATAAACTTGGGGTGTAAATATTAGCGAAATTCCATGGTTGAATGTTGCATTATTTAAGTAAACCCTGCATCTCCCTTTGGGCAATTCCTTACCTCCGGTTATTCCTACTTCTATTTTTACTCGTCTCTCTTGTTGGCACTTCTCTCTTATTTTGTCAAATATTATGTGACGGTCAAGAACTTTGGTGGCCCGTCATAAAAATTACTTACACCTATAAGCATATGATGAAAATGACACAAACATCTAATTTTTCCATAATATTGAGTATTCGTACATCACCTTCAATGCAGACAAAATAATTTTCATAAAGTCTAAAACAACTCCGTCAAAATACTGTTCCGCGAGTTGAATTCCAAGCTAATTTGATGATATTCAGGTAAGCAAATATGAACCATAATCAATTTATCTTACTCTCTCTTGATTATATGTGGACTTAACAAATATTGTTCGCGGAGTAGGCTTGCTTCAAGTAAAAATTCAATCCTGTATATACTAAACACCTTAACTCTATTGTTTTCCTTTTGTTTATTTTACGCGTTACTGTCAACTGTTCAAGGTCATGCTGTACCCGGAACTACTTCTCTCCAAGCAAGGCCCTTTAGCTCATGTCTGGCTTGCAGCAAACTATGATCGTAAGTTGTCCAAGCTGCAACTTCTTAATACAAACATTGTGAAATCCTCTCAGTATATTTCCAATCCACAACAAACATCAACAATTACGCTCAGACTCTCAGGTCAACTCTTGTTAGGAATAGTCCGTATATATTCAAGAAAAACGAAATACCTTTTAGATGACGTCAATGACATTCTTTATAAGTTGAAAAACTCTTTCAGATATGTCACTAGGATCACCATGGAAAATTCAGCCCACAACACGGCTGCAAATGGTGTGTCGATTGGTGCTTCAGGTCAATCGATAACATTGCCAATTCAAGAAACTGTCATCAACAATTTGAATCTGATTTCTCTTAAAGATCAAGCAACAGATTTTGATTTATTATATCAAGAAGATTTAAACCTAGATGATAATTTTGATGACCAAATAGAAGATTCTAAATCTCAAATTAACTCAGATGAGTTGGCCAACTCTAATGCATCGTATGAAAATGTTGAAGACGCATTTGACAAGTCTATTGAATACCCAAGAAGATCAAAACAACAAGCAACTACTGAAGGCTTGCAAGATATTGACCTTGACCTTGATTTTGATTTGGGCGACACGTCTGACCCTTTTGATCAATCAATTGAAATGGGTAGAGATGCACCAGTTGTAAGTCATGATATTTCTAATATATCTTTGGACTTGGATAAAAACTTGGAAATGAGCGATATTTTGGATGCGCCATTAGAGACAATTGAAGAGCAAGACGTAACTCTGGTTGCAGATCAAGAACCAACAACTCGTAAAAGAAAACTTGTTGGAATTACCGATGATGGTAAATTGAAAACAACAAAAAGGAGATTGGTCGTTGACTCGATTGATGAAGTCGAATCTGGTATTCTGATGCAAACATTAAAAGATTTACAACAACAACTTTTGAATCTGAGTAACGATCAATATGTTACTATACCGTTGACAGATAACGAAAAGTTTCAATTAATCAATGAAATTTCAATGCCATACAGCAAATCTCGTATCCATAACTTAGACTCCGACTTGGCTAGAAGAGCTGAAGCTTTGCATGAACAGGAGAAGAGAGAAAGAACTCGCAGAAGTGATTTTGATTTTGACGATGATTTGGACTTGTCCTTACCAAGTCTTGATGCTGATACCGATTCATCAAGTGAGAACGAAGATGTAGAAGAAGACTTCAGCCTTGAATCACAATCTGATGAAAATTTGACCAAACCTACATTTCAAGTTGCCCTGATTTTGAGAGATGAGTTCACAAACGGCGACGACATTATGGTTCTTGAGAAATTAATTGAAAAGGACTTAAAATTAGAAGAACCATTGGGTCTCACCAAGAATAAGACAATAAACATGAAAAAGCAAGCTACAAAGTCATTTTTTGAATTGTTGGTTTTAGCTACTAACGATTGCATATCTATCAAACAAGACATTAACGATTCTGTCACTGATATTGGCGGTACAATTAATATCCGCTCGAAGGATAAACTATTTGAAAAATTTCTTTAATGAATTGTATTAATATTGAAAAGACTTAACATATTATATCATATTTTGTAGAAAATTAATATTCTTACATCTATTTATCTATTTATTTATAGTATGCTCTGAATCCCTTTATCAACTTCGTTTGTATCTTCTTCTATAAATTTATTCAAAGTGGATTCATCAACCTCCCATTGCCAAACTTGACCATTGCTGAGACCAACATGCAAAGTTTGTCCCAGCGATGTAAACTGGACGCTTATTGGCGAGCTTTCTACTTCAATTTGAAGTCTCAAGACAGAATTCATAAGTTTTTCCTTTAAACTCCAAAATTCCACAATAGGGTATTTATCTTCCTCTGTGTGTCTATTCAATCCAATGGTTACAAATTGTAAGTTCGCTCCTGGGCGAGCCACGGCTTTAATGATAACGTAATTCGTTTGAATAGTGATTAATTTTTTAAATTCTTGTGATGTTAAAGTCCAAATTTTGAACCCAAATTCAATTCCCGTAGTTAGTATAAGAGATTGCGAGGGAAATTCAATCAATGAACTGATAACTGAATTTGAATCATTCTCTGCAACCTTATCTATATAATTCTGTCCAGGATCGTTACTGAGCTTGTATATATTTCCGTTTTGTGCTCCCACGATGATGTGATTTAAGTATGACAAATCATTGTTAATTTCTGTCCCATTCAAAGATCTAAAACTGCTCAATGAGTCACCAATGCTTCTGGACTTGTTTATACCCAATGAACTTCCTATACCAACACCACCTAACTTTTTGGACAAGTAGGATGACTCGGTTTGAATTATTGAAGTTACTGAAAGTTTTCTTGTCCCTGTGCTATGTGAGCTCGGTGCTGATAATTGTCCTCTAGAAGGAGATGCGAAAAGTTGAATCAGGTTTGCTCTAGGAGTAGCTAAGATACTGGTTGACCATAAATTAACAACCCCATCTAATGAGATAGACACCACTGGTTGTCTATTAATTTGAGATAAACAAGTAATAGGATACACATGATTAATAAATTTTACCTTTGATGTACTGTTCAGGGTAAGTTGTGTACTCCTACTCGAAAGCATGGGTGATATTAACAGTGGGAGTACTACAAACTCTTCTAAGCTTTGCTGCAATTCCCACACTACGACTTTTCCGTTTTTCAATCCTCCCATAATACGGTCAGAAGTGTTCTTATCAATTGCGAGGGATGTAACTGGAGAAGCAGCGAGTAGAAATCTTTCAGCTTCTCCATTTTTGTAAATGACAACAAAACCTGGAGACGATCTGATAGTATCATTTAAGTTGTGACTGGAAGTCTTGTCAGAAACACCAACAAATGGAGCATTTGTGGCCTTGGATGGAGCATATCCAACCGCAAGTAAACTTTCCGTACCTTCTTTTGTAGATATACAAGAGACAGATCGTTTTTCAACATTTTCAAAGATTTTGGAAATTTTAAACGGTGATTCGTTATCACTCTCTGACTTTGATTTTTCTTGTATAACGATGTTCTCTTCAATTAACATAAGCTTAAGTTTCTTTTGTTTAATTTTTTCCAATGAATTGAGTTCTTTATCATTTGCTGTTTCCATAGTACCTGGTTCAGTCTCCAGCTCTTGTTCTGGCAAAATGCTAGTATCGAATTGCTCTTCGGGTATATAATCAATTGTTTGGATCGCCTTGTCAAAAGTAACCGTGCTTTTGTCTATTTGGGTAAAATAACTGTCATTCTTAGTTATCAACTGTTGCTTTGCTTGCAGATCGGATTCCTGATCATCTTCTGTTTGAATTGCAATGTTAACTCCCCGCTTTTGTGTACTTTGTAATCTATCAATAAGAGTATCAACCTCCGACGAAGTATTCAGTCGTCTTTGCTTTAATTCATGGAGCCTCTGCCGCTTTTGCTCCAAAAGGGACTGTCGGTCCATGGCCCTTTGATTGTAAATAAACAGAGAATAACTTGTGAAATCAAAAAAAAAAAAAACATTGTCTTTTTGTCTATAAACAAATATTTAGGTTCAACGATTCAATCGCGTTCTTAACTTGATCAACTTCTCGAAGCCGCAGATTTTTAGTTTAAACTGAAGCAAAAACACCCGTTTTTCAATACCTTTCAACCAATTTCTTAATATGGAAATAGAAGACATTCTTCGAGAGTTTGAGGACTCAGCTCAAAGTCTGCGCAAAGCAGTTAAGTACGATATATACCAAAAGTTAGTACAAGCAATGCTCAATGAGCGTATGGCACCCGAAGTACTTCCTTTCCAGCATGAGTTGATGCGTCAGGTACTTGAACTGTTGTCAAATCAACAACAATTTCTTCTAGACTCCCATGAATATGGTGATCTGAACGCTGAACTGGGAGTTATTCTGGGAGATTTCAAATTACAATTGATGATAGTGGAAACAGAAGTAGAACGATTGAACTATTTGGTACGGCTGTATTTACGTCTGAGATTATCTAAGTTGGATAAGCATAATATTTATTATATCAATAAGATTTCACAAACTGGCTCGGATGGTGAAGCTGATCGAAAGCCGTTACTATCAAGCGAAGAATCTGAATATATTCATGAACATTTCAAGATTCTTACCCAGCTTTACAATGCTTCATCTCTTAAAAGAATGCCTCACTTTCTTACATTTTTGGATGACACGTCTGGGGGGCAACTGATGATATCTGAACCTGACGTGAACCAACCTGTATTTATCAGAGTTGTGTCCCGTTCTCCGATCAATGTTAGATTGAATCAAGATGAAATTATAGAATTGGAAAAAAATGGAATTTACGTGGTAACCTACAATTTAATATCGAAATATGTTGAAATAGGTGATGTGGAACTCATATGATTACTACGTCTATTGTATAATTTTATTATCGCATCCTCCAGGGCATTCAACATTAATACCGTCCACAAACCAATCTCTTAAACATCCGAAATGGCCCCTGTGCCCACAATTTAAACTCACCACCACATTCAATCCTTGACAAGGTTCGTGGCAGTATACACAACCCAGCTGCATTCTTGAACACTCGTCACAATACCAATAACCAAACTGATCGTTATTCTTCATCTTAGATTCTTCGTTGACTAAAAGTTTTTTGCACCAAGAGCAGAAAAATCTAAGACTCACATCATTTGTATAGACACTGGTTAGTTCTTCTTTGAAAGTTTCGGGTGCATTATTAATTACATTCATGGCCGTGACAAAAAGTTTCTTACGACGAAGTATGTCCACATACATGCCAATCCACTCCAAACAATTTTCCCTTGTTATGACACTCGAATTGCATAGTAACAGATCATAGAATAATAACGTGAGTGTTGAGCACATAATAATATCACCTTGTAGAACAGCATAATTTAAAGCTTCTTCCAATAAAGGCTGAATTTTCCAAGGTTTAAAAACCATAACTTTTTTTTCCTCTTCAATATCTGCATTATCTATGGACTTTTGTTCTTCATCTTTATTAATAGCCTTTGTTAACTCAGACACAGTGGCTTCTTCTTGAACCTCATTAAGTTCTTGTTTCTGAATATTTAGAGGTTTATTGCGAGGAGTATTTCTTGTTGAGTTACGTCTTGAATAAACATTAGCCAGTGGGGATGTTGAAAAAGATTTAGATGACAGCAGAAATGAGCCTGTATATCCGCCTGTGGATATAAGATTGATGTTCTCATTGTCAAGATCGTGAACAAACGGTCTATTTCCAAAGGATGTTTTGGAGTTTCTTTGTCCCCTCATACTCTCTAAACTTGAAACTCGTGATTTACTAAGCTTCGAAGGGCTTGTATGAAATTGAGGCACTGACTGGTGTTTCTTGACAGTTTTATCTAATGTTTCTTCTTCATCATCCAAGATTGCACTATCATTATCATTTTGACGGTCAGATGTGTTTTCTTCTGTTGGTTTGAGCTTTTCTGATTGTTCGTGCTCTTGGCGCTTTTCTTCTCCTTCCTCGTGTGTTTGTTCATGTTCTTCGGCTGCTTTCAAATACTGCTGATTAGATCTAGTTGCTGAAGGACTTATGCTCAACACGGCCCCTCTGTTTGAATTAATCATGTCCATAAGGTTTCCAGAAGAATTTCTATTTTCAGTAAAAGAATCTATCCTAGCACGCAATTTGTCTGGTGAACTAGAGTGTGCTGAGCTAGAATGAAACAGATGACGTGCATCTCTTGATTCTTGTATTCCATGACTAGGAACAGACCCAACCTCTGAGCTCTCAACACCATAGTTGGCAGTTGAACTCAGATTAAAAGATCCTACAAAATTTTCCATTCCACTCAGAATTGAATTAGTATCATTCTCTTTATCTTTTTCTTCAAAAGATCTAAACGATGAGTTTGTATCATGAGCTTTTGAGGGAGAACCATTTTCATTATGTGAATATTGATAATCTTGACGAGAATAGTTGTAAGTTTTATCCAAATCACCCTCTTCTTCAAGAGCCACAGCAAGAACTCTCCAAATTTGACAGTCTCTAAACTTGTTGTGACTGGCAGCCAAATTGGCATTTAGAAGACATACATCTATTAGACTGAATCCATCTGGAATTGCCAATAGATAGTTTGATGATATACCTTCGAAAACTTCCTCATCATTCTGAGGAATATTTATTGATACAGGAATAAAATAAGACGACTGGTTGCTTTGAAGTGCTCTTCTCTGGTTTTGATGCTGGACTGTTTGTACTGGCAGTGGAGCAGTAGGTGTAACTGATTCTTGGGTAGTTTGTGATGGATTCCTGTAAAGCATTGGGCGAGTTGAGGTTAAACTTCCAGATGGATCAATATTGATAGCTCTTGAATGTGGAACAGGTGTGTTAATAGGTTTTGCAGAATTATAAGATCCTAAACGAGAGGCAGGTTTTTCAAAAGAAGGACTTTCCAGTCTATCAATTAACAAAGGAGAACTCACAGGAAAATTTGCCAACGTACCAGGAGTAGATCCAAGGTTTGACATCATCGAGCCTGCAAGAGCACCTGGAGTTGCGGAATTACTCAAGTTTATTGAGGTTGCATTAGGGAAGAAATTAGGCGTCTGAATATCATCCTCTGATTCCAGATTTTCCTCTTGCTCAAACATATTGAAATCATTCTTATTCTGATTAACAAAACAGAAGTCACCTACAGTATTGCTCCATGAAAGAGCAGCACCGGGTAAATTTTCAAGTGGCCGGGATATTTCATCATTATTGCTGTTCAATGTGTAGCTTGTAAATTGATTTCCCTTCGTAAGAGTCCAAATATTACGACTTCTTTTAGTGTGGCGGCCCCAGATAAAGTTCTGGAATGGCTTGTTCGTAGTTATGATTTCTTTCGGTATATATTTACGTGAAAGATTATATGTTGTGATTGTTGGATCATCGTTAAGGTATGTACAAGCAAAATCATAATGGAAGAGGGCCGCTAAAGATGAAGACAGAGAAATTGCCAGAATATCCTTTTCTTCCTCAGTTGGGTAAGGAGACCACCTTACCTTTGCCACTGGCCCATATGAGTTTACCACTGATATGGGCAGATTTGTGTTACTCTCACTATAGTTCCAGACGCATAACTTTTGGTCACGCCCAGCTGTAATGACAAACTCGGCTTCTGGATTTACATGCAAAGATAAAGCCGGACCCGTATGAAAGGTCCACTTTCTTTCAGGAACATATTGTGACAGACGCAAGTCCCATTTCACCAATGCACCCGAGTCATGAACAGAAAGAATGTTTACTCTATTGTTGCGCAGAACCGAATGAGGAGAATACTGGCAAGATCTAATGGGGTCCAGATGCATTCCTTGTGATATAGTCATGGTAGGTCGAGCAGCTGTAGTTCTTAAATCCCAAACTTTTATGGTACCATCTTGCGAACCCAGAATAAATTGGGAAGAATCATCCTGGCCATTTAAAAAGTCTAATGAGTTGATGCATCTTTTATGATTAACGAGCTTATGTGACAAAACCAGCTTTCCGTTATTCTGGATCTTATAAATTGATATCGTACCATTGGTCAAACCACAAGCTATAGTGTCATTTCTTGTCTTGATTGTATTGATGCTGCTGAGTTTTGGAACTGTAGTTCCTCTTGAGTTAGATCCTGGTTCCAAAATGTTAGTTTCTTGTACAATTCTGTTCTGCTCATTGTTAACGGTAAGTAATCGAAGGCAGTTCTTACCCCCTACAACTACATGGTTCACATTTGTTTGCTGGAATTGTTGAATAGGATAGTGTAATTGAGAAAGACAGGATACTTCTTTATCAAATGAATAGCTGAATTTACTCGATAGATCTTGTGGCGATGTACGTATAGGATTCGAATTTGGTGGTGACGGAGAAGTTCCATGTTGATTTAAAGTACCATATATGTTAAATGCAAATTTGGCAAGCGATGAGCTTTGCCCTGAGTTATTGGACATAATTTTTTGTGATTATGTTTAGTGTAGGGAGGGATGTTCTCAATCTGATTGTTCACTATAATGACGACGCTTTATTTTTCTTTTTTTGATGGGCGCCTATTATGCGTCAAAATGTCTAATATTTATTTGTCCCGTTTTAGCCATATGACTTGTACACGGCTATTCAATGTAAAAACCTCAAGATGGGTTTCCCTCTCACAAACAGGCCTTCAATAATAAAGTGAAGATGAATAGTATTAACGGTTTAAATTTAACTAAAATCGCTACTAGTCCATTGTGCAGGTTGGATAACGTTCGCGGCTCCTATCAGATAATTCTTGATTTGAATTTGTTCCTTTAATTCTTTTTGATCAAACTCTTTCTTGTTAATTGTATTGCTAAAACACTGAAAGCTGTATGCTGCTGTCTTTTTTTCTTGTCAAACTAGTTCCTATAATACGTGGACTTGCCCAAGTTGGCTTTTCACTTGGATTTCTAGCTGTCTTGGGTCTTTATTCATATCAGCTGTCACTTATTTACCCCGCCAGTCTCAATGAAGGTCATGGACATTGTCTGACTCCTGATGAATATGATATGCCTTACGAGTTGGTCCTGCTTACTACCCTGGATGGAGAAACTTTACAATGTTACGCACTCAAGCATGATAGAACTTCTTCTTCTTACACGAATAAAACTGTCCTCATGCTTCTGCCTAACGCAGGCAACATTGGCCATGCCTTGCCAATTGTATCTATTATTTTCCGTCAGTTCGGTTACAACGTTTTTATTTATTCCTACAGAGGATATGGAAAGTCACTGGGTAAACCTCTGGAACAAGGACTCAAGTTAGATGCACAGCGAGTGATGCACTATCTTACTTCTGAAGATGAACAATTTGCGGATTCCCTGCTTATTCTTTATGGTAGATCTCTTGGATCTGCTGTTGCTATTTACATATCGGCTACAATGCCGCAACATGTTCTGGCAATAATTTTAGAAAACGCTTTTCTTCTGATCAGAAAAACTGTTCCTCATATTTTCCCGTTCCTTAAGTACTTTACTAACTTTGTTCATCAGGTCTGGGATCTGGAGCTGTTAGTTCCTCTGATTCCAAATAGTATTCCATTACTTATTCTCCTGGCACGAAAAGATGAAATTGTACCACCTTCACATTCTGATACTATTTATGATTTATCGAAAAGTTCTGATAAAGCTATACATAGGTTTGAGGCTTCTTATCATAACGATACTGTGGTTCAAGCTAACTATTGGGAGTATGTTCAAGAGTTCATAAAAGATAAAAGTAAGCCAATTGGCTACTAAAGTGGACATTTTTATAAATATTGTACAATCGCATTTCAGTTCTCATAGAAGATAAAGTTATTGAATTTACCTGAAATTTGTTGTAGTTTAACATCTTGTATAACAGACCAAATATCCTTATAACCGCTTTTTAACCTCTACTGCTATACCTGCTTTCGAAATGTTATAATACTATAATTTTTATTTGTATATATCTACATAACTTTGCTTAAACTTGCATTATCGATGTCATCCCTGGTACATAACTTTCCTCTCAGACTCACTTTAGTAGTGATATATATAGAATCGAAATCCTTACATCACAATTTGAGGTTCAGATCCCTTTTTGTTGGAATCATCGTGTGACATGAAGTCGATCTTTTGGTCATCTGCCAAACGTAAAACTTTACGTAATCTTTCACCTACAGTACGTAACTTCTCTTCGTCACAATCCTTGGTCCAAACACCAATTCTAATAGCTTGCTTTCTAATATTTAAAACAATTCCGTTAACTTCTTCTTCTTCATCTTCAATGGTCTCTCCAATAACCAGTAAAAGTCCACGTAACCATAATTCATTAATTACAGGTTGGACTTCACGTTTATTAGAAAAGGCACATTGCCATCTACCACCCTTAGAATTCTTGTCGTCTTCCCATTCTGGCTTAATTCCTTCTTTGAAAAGATGGTAATCAGATTTTAATGGAAGTTGGTTTGCAGATGGGATAGAATTATAGATACCCCAAAATTCTTCTACAGATGAAAATGTAATAACTGGCTTCAAAAGATCGTGCCAGTTTTCACTCTTACTGACTTGAGGCTTGGTGTACCATAAAGTCCACTTGTTGTTTAATGGATGCTTTGCAGTGAACTCTTCCTTGTTCTGCAAAACAGTTTCATCTGCCAAAGATAATCCTTCGGTTTGCTTGTTCAATTCTTCAGACATCTAGTGGTGTTAATATGCTTTTCAACTTTACTATATTTCCTTTTGTGGACCTCGATCTCCCTTTTAGTGATCTATTGTGTTACTTACCTTTTGGTTTCTATTCTTTGACACAAATTGACGACTTTTGAAAAGAAAGGAAAAAAATATGAGTCTCCGTGTAAATCAAGGACCAAAATTAGCTTGCTTGCGGTAAAAACTAGCACAGGGAAAATTTTTTGACAAAAAAAAAAATCCTCTTATTAAAGCTGTGATTTAAAATGATTAATACAAAAACTGTTTTTCATACTTGCATACACTCACATACACTGCCACTATTGTAGGTTGAACGCGACTTCAAACCAATATTAATCGGGATTTATTGAATAGCACATTTATTGAAGTCAACAATTAGATATCGTGACGTGTATAAAATCTATCTTCAAGAAGTTGAGTTTATAGCTTCGAAGTTTCTGTTATTCAATCTATGTTGTATTTTGTTTATCATGTCAACATAATGTTGTAAATGCGCCATATATCTTGCAGGACCTTTCATAATAGGCAGGGCTTGTCTGTATCTTTTTTTACATATAATTGAGCCATATTTCTATATTTATTCATATATTTATCTATAATCTCTTCTTCAACTTGGATCATAATTTTGTCAGCTATCCGGCAGCTTCATTCACAACTGTCATGTTTCTTTCTATTAAAAAAGGGCCCCCACTAGTAAAAAGCAAGCCCCAGCAAAACCAGCATAAAGATTTCTTGGTGCATATAAAGCAACACCATCATTGAGAGTAGTCTTGGTGTATGATCTAACTGAACCAACTGATCCAGATACACTTCCCAATCCAACTTGACCTGATTTAACTTCGTCGGTGTTGGCGGTAGTGGCTACTGACAGGAAAATTTGGGAATATTTTGAACTGGCAGTTGTAAGGATCCCATTGGAAGTAAGTGTAATCCAAACAATAGTGGCACTAGTGGAAGAAGTAGTATCATCACCACCATTTTGGTTAGCCAAAGATACTACAGCTGTCAACAAAGATAAAAATCCAATAAATGGTGCCCAGACTCTCATATTCTTCTAATATTTTTTGTTCAATAACTGTAAATAAGTAAAATTCGTTTTGAGTTTTGTATTTATCAGTTCAATTTTTCTTTTTCCTGTTTAGTTAGAGCTCAAAACTTATCATCCTTACACCTTGCATAAACAATAGGGTTGCAGAATGTTGGCTTGTAAGGGACGATGTGACGACCATGGGGTAAAAACCGTTGATTCCAAGTGATGGAAAGTAAGTATAGCATCTAACTAGTATTTTTATACTGTTTAATCTTTGTATTCTACTCTATTTTGGTTATCACATAGTGTCTTTGAAATAATAAAGTCTTATTCTTCCTAATTTATTTTTTTACTATGATTTCACAAATCAGCACTATTATAGCATTACGATTCCTACATTTTCATCGAATTCTGGATTATCGATTGAAATTGCCAAATAAAGAATTTTCAGCAACCGGATTAGTCTTATTTAGTATTCAAGTTGAAATCTAAACGCTTCCCAGTTTGGTTATGTAAATATCTAGTCGTCTTTAATGTCCTTTATTGCTTGAAAATACTTTAACTAACTTTAACTAAATAAGTGCGGGTGTAAAGATGATCTTGGTCCTCGATCTTTACCGTCAATTTTCCTGTATATAACATCCTTAAGATGAGATGCTTCATCTCATTAAATTTTCATAATCTGAAGACATGGCAAAATCGTTAATTGATCAAATTGAAGCACTTTCAAAGCCAGCTACTGACTTCGACATCGAAGACAATGACTTGAAAGATCAAGTTTTTGACCACGAAGAAAACAGCGAAGTTGAAGAACCTTCATCGGATGAGGAAGCCAAAAAAGAACATTATGTCAATGTTGGTAAGTCCAAATTGAGAAACAATGATATCAAATTGGGCCAGAAATACACTGGTAACGTTACTAGTAGAAAGCAAATATATGAAGACCAGGATAATGTTGATGAAGAAGACGAAGACGATGATGAAGATGAAGAAGAAGAAGAAGAAGAAGAAGAAGAAGAGAACTCATCTGGAGTTGATTTGGATAATTCCGACTTAGATAAAGAGGAAGAAGACGATGTTGAGGATGAAGAAGAAAGTGAGGAACAAGAAGAAGACGAAAGCGTTCACTACAAAAGAGAAAAGTTAACCGAACTTCTTCAACAAGAAAGAAAGCATATTGTGACGAGACTCTCATCCTCAGCCAGTACTGATGCATTAAAAGGTTACACTATCTTAAACCAACACAAATTCTTTGATACTGTGTTGGATTCACGCATAAAGTTCCAAAAATCAGTGACTCTGTCCAATTTGTTGCCACCTAATTTAGAAATTGCCAAAGCTGCAAATTTGATGGATAAGAAGTCAAGCAAGAAATTAAAGCAAGTAGAATCAAGTTGCTTCGATTTACTTGATACCATATTTGCATTAAGAAATAAACTCATGGTAAAGGATTCCATCTTGACCAAAGAAGTTTCTAAACCAAAGAAGAGATCATTGTCCACTTACTTGAGTTCTGTTAAACAACAAGACGAAACTTTGCACAAATATAGAAGCGCTGTTTTGACCAAGTGGTCTTCTAAAGTGCAAACCTCATCAGGAGCTAATGCATTGAATGCTGGGAAGTTTAAGGCTATAAACCAATCTGCAGAACAACAAGTTCAGAATAATTTAGCTGACATGGATAGATTAGTCAAGAGAACTAAACTTAACAGACGTCTCATAACGCCGCTCGGATATGACATTTATCTTAAGAATACTGTAGACGAACTGGAAAACAATGAAGAAAACAGCGAGGACGAAGACTTGGATATTCCAAAAAACATCGAACAAAAACAATCAAATATTGCTGAAATAGATTCAATTTTTGATGATGAAGATTTTTACAGAATCTTGTTGAATGATCTTGTGGAGAAGAAGGTACTGGCAAGTAACCCTACATCAGGAATGACCATTTCTCTTGCGGCAGCTCAAAAACTGCAAAAATTGAAGAAGAACATAGATACTAAGGCATCCAAGGGTAGAAAGCTTAGATACCACGTGCAAGAGCCAATTGCAAATTTTGAAGCTCCTAGAGATGGATTTTCATGGAATGACCATCAAATAGATGAATTTTTTGCATCTCTTTTGGGACAAACTGTGAATATGGCAGAAGATGATGATGAAGAAGAAGAAGAAGAAGAAGAAGAGGGCTCAGACGGAGAAGAAGACGAAGAAGTACTAGCAGAAGATGGAATCAAGATTTTTGGGTAAATATATAGATAATTTGAAGCAGTACCTAATGTATGATAGTCTTGTAGTTGAAACATTGATGTATCTAGAGTTATAGATAGGATGGTAATTTTTTTTTTTTTTTAATCTTGGATAAATCTTCGCAATGAGTCAGATCAATTAAAACTTTAATACACATCAATGGTTGGAAAACAATACACTATAGTCGTGAAACTCGGGACCTCGTCCCTTGTTGATGAAGTTAGCAGGGAGCCAAGAATGGCCAACATGGCTTTGATAGTAGAAACTTTGGTGAAGTTGAGAAGACAAGGTCATAGAATAGTCATAGTTTCTTCCGGGGCAATTGCTTTTGGAATGAAGAGAGTAGGAATCGACAAAAAGCCAGCTAAATTATCAGCAGTACAGGCATTGGCTTCTATTGGACAAGGAAGATTAATTGGGCTTTTTGATGACCTTTTCAGGCAATTGGATCAAACCATAGCTCAGATATTGATCACGAGAAACGACATTATAGATTTTACCCAGTACAAGAATGCTACCAACACTATAGAAGAGCTCTTGGATATGGGAATTATTCCTATTGTTAACGAGAATGATACATTATCAGTGGCAGAAATTAAATTTGGTGATAATGACACACTTTCAGCCATTACAGCAGGGATGGTGCACGCAGATTATCTCTTCTTGATGACCGATGTTGAGTGCTTATATACTGACAATCCAAGAACTAACCCAGATGCAACCCCTATATTGGTTGTAGATAAAATTGATGATCTACAAGCCAAAACAGACACAGAAACTCCTTCAGGCGCTGGAAGCGCTGTTGGTACTGGAGGTATGACTACAAAACTTATCGCTGCAGAGTTGGCTACAAATGCTGGAGTGACTACAGTAATTACACTTTCAAACCAACCTCAATATATTTTAAATATAGTAGAAAATGTTCAACAAACGGATGAAATGACCGTGCAAGAACAAATTGCTTATATAGCTGGTGAAGTTTCAGCACATAGATTACCACTTCACACTCGATTTTTAGGACTTCCCCTGGCCCGCCAAATCAAATCAGATCGTAAATTTTGGTTGTTGCATGGTTTGAAAGAGAAAGGTTCTCTTTTCATAGATCAAGGTTGTTATGAAGCTCTTACAAGAAAAAATAGAGCAGGTCTCCTCCCTGCTGGTATCGTTGGAGTGGAAGGAACATTCCACGAGAGTGAATGTGTCGCATTGAAGGTTCTCCCTACTAAAGATTCCTCTTTAGATCAAGCTGTTGCATTAGGTCATTGTAGAGTTAATTATAGTTCTACTGAAATTCAAATGATCAAGGGAACTCAGTCAAAGGATATAGAAACAATCTTAGGATTTGCTGATAGTGAGTACATCGCTCACAGAGATAATATTGCATTCCCACCTCTGACTTAATAATGAGAATACCATAGACATAGAACTTTAGGTTATATATAAATAATATATAAATAATATATAAATAATATATAAAGCTTCACAAATAGAATACTGGAAGCCTTAATATATTAAAGATAAGTACAAGTTCTCTAGATCTGATTTTTTTTTTTTTCCAACTCCTCTATCTGACTGTCCTTCTGATTCCGAAAATCTCAGAGGTCTTACTTATCGAATACTTCTTTGATTTTCAACTTAGCCCATTAGCGGGTGATAATGGCCCTTAGAATTGACGACCATACATTCAAGGCCTCAATTGTGGTGACTGATGATGGGTCTGAAGGTAGCATAACGTCTTTGGCTTCTTATCAGCGAAACCTTTATTTAGGGACTGCCAATGGAACCCTTCGTCATTACCATTTATTTGAAGATGCTCCCGAATACATGCTTATATCTGAGATACCCGTGGGTAAGACTAGCGTTTCTAAAATTCTTATACTTTCATCAGTTGAAAGGGCTCTCATAATATGCGGTGGGATTGCTGTCGTTTATTCACTTCCTGAGCTCTCACTCTGCAATATTGGAAAACTCAGAGACGTCAATGACGCCGTAGTAGCACAGCTGGAAAATACTAATGATCCTAAACATGTCAATGTGGTTATATTCAGCAAAAACAAAATAAGATTAATCCTGATATTTCAAGACTCTTTAAAACTTGTCACAGATATAAACTACAGTAGTGGAAGTGTGGGAGTTTACATGCCTTCACCAACGTCAACATTGTGTTTGGTTGCTAATGCCCAAAACTATGATATTGTGGATTTGGGCCAACAACGTAAAATATCATTATTTGAATATAATTCAAATGAACAAGATAAAATAACACCACACATAGTTCCATTAGAAGATGATGGAAATCAAGAATTTATGATTTCAATTAAATCCGACGATGCAACCTCAATCGCCATGTTTGTTAATAAAAGAGGTGACGCAGTTAGAGGGACATTAACTTGGATAGATCAGGGTTACCCTGAAAGCTTAGTTGTAGACTGGCCCTTTGCTATTGGTATTTTCAAAAGTGCCAATCGCTCGAATCAGTTTCTAATTTCGAATTTAGAAAATTTAGAAGTTGTTTTCAGTGGTGACATTCTGAGCTTGTGGAAATATAAAAACAAAGCAATTTTGGACCAACATGTTAGTGGAACAACATCTTCTAGTCCAGAATATAAGGAGGAACAACCGGACGCAGCTGAAAGTCATGATATTGCTCCAAAAGATGAAAGCGAACAATTAATAGATGAGGAAACAAAAGAATTGGAGGCCAAAGAAGACGAAGCGACTAACAGTAAAACTGAGTATATATCTCAGTTAAGCTCAGAATCTACCCACACCAAAGAAGACCAGGCTGTTATTGAAGACATCAAAAAAGAGCCCAGTGGTTCAGCTTATAAACTTTCAACAGTAGAAAAACTTTGCATAAAAAATCCCGTCCTTGGAGCATTGATGGCTATAGTAGATGATTCGGGCACTCAAATGGGAAGTTCTCCCTTTTTTATGGAGGTACTGAGCTCTACAGTGTTGAATGATGAGAATAATATATGGTTGCTTTATAGTGAGAGCATAATAGAAAATATCTTTGATAGATTTTTAACCTTTTTAGTAACGAATGAAGGAGAAATCAGTCAATTGATTGAAAAACTTAATGATAATACTCTTAACGCTTTTCTGGCCCTGATTGCATTGATTATTGCTATCAGATTGAAGGACAAAACCAAATGCTTGGAATTTCTTTTGAAGAAAAACGATCAATCATTTTTGATTGATGCAAAACTTTCCATATTTATACTCACACAAGAATATTTAGAGGGTACTCAGTTGTTCTCTGGAGTACTCAAATTAATCGGAAGCTTAGAAGTGAAGTTCAAATCATGGGCAGAGTCTGAGCTTTTTAATGAGTACATCGATACTATTTACAGGCAAAATGACAACCTTGAAAATGAGTTAATTGCTTTTATAAGAATAAAACTATATGAAGGCAATTACATTTCCAGTAACGAATGCATACGATTCATGAATGAAATTGACGCTAAAAATATCACTTCTAAAGACCAGGAAAGTTCCAATAAAATTATTCGAAAGTTGTTGGAAGAGAGAAACAATTTTCTTGCATTGATACATGTTTTTGAGCTCTCTATGGGCTCACTAAAACCTACAGCAAAATGTGTTATTGGTGAGGAAATTTGTAGAATAGTGGTTGAATTGTCTAAAGGCGAATTGATAGATAAGGACTTCTCCCACGACATAAATGTTGTAAATACAATTCTTGAACAACTTCCTAATCTTTACAGCGATAAAGTATACGCCAAATACTTATTAGAGGCAATAAAACTAGACACCAAAAGATCACTCAAGTACATGAAATCTAATGTAAACCCAAGATTCAAAGAGACCCATAAACAGATCATGAAACAACTCACTGAAAAAACTCCAGAAATATCTAAACTAAAGATTGATTTTTTAGAATCCTCTTTGAAAGAGTCTCCATCTGATATTGATTTAGTGACCGATCTTTTGACGGAGCTTGTTGGCTGGTTGAAAGACTTGAAAGATGAGATTAATTTAAATAACTTCCAGGTTCTTGAAAGTACTTACAGGTTAGAAAACACAATTTCCACTGCTGAATGGCCTCAAATATCATGGACGGATTATTTAAGAGTACATGGAGAGAAAAGTGAGTGCAGGGAGTTTGCAATTGCATACCTCAAAATATTTGAACTTCTTTTGCATGATGCTGATACTTCGATTAAAACCAAAATTAGAGAATTAGAGATAGAACTGTTTGAGCTTGCGCTTACTCCACTGATTGAGAAATATTTGGAAATATGTGATTACTCTACAGCTGAATATTTAGCGGTAAATGGGTACCTTCCAATTCTGGCACGGCCATTTTATGCAAATAGTAGATCAATTCCAAAGTCTATTGAAAATGATTCAGTGAAATATAATCTAAGGCAAATATTTGCCTTGTATGAAAGAGATATATCTGCTGTACGGCATTTTATGAGCAGTTTTGGAGACTATTTCACATCGTTTGAAATAATAGAATTATTACCGGATGACTTACCAATTGCACATTTTGAAACTTACATTTCACAAATTTTAATTGAGATTGATGCAAAACATAAGGAGGCCTATATCACAAAGACATTTAGTAGAGCACACTCAAAGTATACTAAAGATTTGATCAAGAGCGCAAATACTGAACTTTCAGAAAACAATTAGCAATTCTTTTTAAGTTTACAAAAATTCTATAATATTTTCATAAATATATATACATTACAAATAACCTGCAATTCTTAACAAGTAGTCAATCAACATCCCAAGCCACATAATTTCTCCAGTTCTGATGTTACTAAGAAATGCTTTCCAACAATCGCTAGGGGAATCTAAATCGACCGTTTTGATCATATTGTAAATTCTCGAAAACCCCCAGATAGCAGATAAATAGAAACCAGGACCCATACCATTCCAAAAACCTGAAAAAACAAAAAGCCCTAATTGAGCATGAGTTAATTTATTCATGATGGGTTTGGATTTTTCCGCCCATGCTAAGGCTGTTGACTTGACCCCCGCATGTATGTCAAATTTCTTATCTTGATGCGCATAAATGGTATCATAAGTCATACACCAAAGGAAATTTGAAAGAAAGAGAGGAATAGCAACTAAAAGTTCTAAAGGAGCATTCACAGCAGGGAAACCAAGAAGACACCCCCAAGAAAACGCAAAAGAAAGAGCTGCTTGTGGGTAATAAGTGAATCTTTTGTAAAGTGGATAAGTGGCTACAAATGGAAGAGAAGCAGCCCCTAATAAGAAACAATCAGCAGGGAGTGACAATAAAACAGCTAACCCAGCAAAACATTGTACAGCAAGCCAAGTGACAGCTTTTGGAATGGTAACCCTTCCACTAGCAATCGGTCTCTCCACAGTTCTAGCAACCTTATTGTCCATATTTCGATCAAGTATATCGTTTATTGTGCACCCAGCACCTCTCATTATCACGGCACCCACCAGAAATAAACCTATAGCATACAAAAAGGTAGTTAAAGGTGCGGCAACTGCAAATGAAGCCAAGGTGATCCCCCAGAATGATGGAATCAACAATAACAAAGTTCCAACCGGCTTTTCGAGACGCATTAATTCCGCGTAAGGAATCCACTTTTCAGGTAATTTGCTTAACCAACCAAGGCCTGCCAAACGAGCCAATTTAGCTGCTTCTACCTCTTCCTGAGTAAATACGGGTTTTGGTATATCCACTGCACCATTTGCTGTTGAAGAGCTTTGCGGAGTAGTTGAACTCCGCGACGGGCTAGTTTTGAAATATCTAAGGGAATGTGAGGCATTTGAACTATAAGGAAGATGCACTGATGGACGGGAAATAAACAGCAATTGCTTGACCAAAAACCCATTTCTAGGTAAATGCGCCTGTTTCAACTGTCTGAAGAGGAATTGCTGAATCATATCCACCGGAAGTGAAGTACCCAATTGTATTGTATTGAAAATATATTTTCGTGCAAAAAAATATTCATTTAAAATGTCGCATTTGAACTTGTTGATAATATCTTCACTAGGGAGATCAGGTTACAGTGGATGATATTAATTATTAATGCCTCTTTTAAAAGTACAATTCATTAAGGTTCATGCTCAACCTCAGATACGATTAAACGCATGTGATGCTCCAATCAAGTATTTGTATTAAAATTGATTATTCATCGTAAACCTCTTCACCTCTTTCTTTTAATAACTTGTGTCCATCTTCAAGCTGTTTAAGGTTCTCGAAATCATCTGTTTTAAGACAATTTTCAGTTTCGTGAGTAAATACTTGTCTACACATGGGACAAAGTCCCTTAGATGCTTCTTGTTCAAGCCATTTAAGTATGCAATGTATATGGAAATTGTGCGTACAACCTTTTCCTAGTACGATCGGACAGTTTGAACCAGGGTAGGTACAATTAGGACAACTGCCATCAAATGGAACACGGCAAATACCACAGGTCTCATCAACATACTCCCCCGCATCCAGACTAAGAGTCCAATGCCATGTTGCAACCCCGTGCCAGTCTATAATCTTGACTTTCATTGTCGATCTAAAAGTGTAAACAAACAGCACAAAGTGATCTACACCAAAAATTTATAGTTTCGCACATAGAAAATTTATCTAAAAAATTAATACTAACATTAAAAATACAACTATTGATGTTTATTAATGTAACGTATATAATAATGTTTGATTATTGTAAACCAATGCCTAAATTTTGTCAAACGTGATTATTATTTTAATGTCATTCCTGCAAATGAGTTTCCTAATTTGCCCACTTCTTTATCCTTCTTACGACGAGCAGCAGTTTTACTTTTAGATACCAGATCAGCAGCTTCTTGGATTCTTTTCTTTTCTTCATTCTTCTTGACAAGCTTTCTTCCACCACTTTCTAATTCGTAATTGTCCAAAAAGTCGTCTAACATTTCCTCCAAATCTCCTCTTTCTTTCAACATATCAAATTCTTCGTATTCTTGATCCAAAACTTCGTTTTCTTCTTTTTCATAATTTTTCGCAGCTTGTTCAAATTGATCATCCAACAAAGTCAAACCTTCATTACGGAAAAGAGCCAGTGACAGCATAGAAAATGCGGAAGTGTCTGACATGGCACCCTTCTTTTTTCTTAACTTAGTTTTCAGCTTTTTCTTACCTTCATCTATACCTGTTGGTAATTCTGGAAGCACATCATCATCTTCATCAAATTCATCATCAGAATCCCAAGTGTTTTCCACTTTAGAATTTTGTGCTTTGAATTTATTAAAATCCTTTTCCCATGCTGCATTTTTCATTGGTGCAAAAGATACACCGTTGGCTCCATCAGGAGCTTCTCCTTCGTTGTACGGAAGATCTTGTTTTCCTAATTCAGGTTGTTCTACTTCTTCAGGGCGTTCAAACTGGTTCTGATCGTAATTATCCAAATCCCACTCATCGTATTGGTCATCATAATAATCTCCATCTTCATAGTAGTAATCTTCTTCGTCATATTCATCCTCTACTTGTCCTGAGGCCAACAAATCACCAAACAAATCTTCGTCATCATCCTCATATCCTTCACCCTTTTCTACATCTCTTTCCAAGTATTCTTCGTCATCTAATGCTTCTAAGACCTCTCTTAAGGTTGGGTCTATATTTGGATTGAATCCCTTCAATTCATCAGGGATATCTTGTAAATTTTTGTGAACATTGGTACGTTGAGTTTTACTAGGTAACTGACCCTCGAACAATTCTTCGATGTTGGCCTTTGGCTTGAGCTTTTGTTTTTCCTTTTTCTCGCTTGCTGCAATATACACTGCTTCATTATCTCCTTGTAGAGGTTTTAAATGTTGCATGTAATCGTATTTAGAGTCATCGTAATAGATACCGTATTGTGCAGCCAAACCTTCGTTTTCTCTGACTTGTGCTTTGAGATCATCTTCTATTTCATCAGCTTTGAAAACTTTCTTGATAGCTGAAGGGGCATTAGACCTTTTGTTACCTCCTGTCATAGGAACTAAAACATGCTCTGAGGCCTCATTGTCAAAGTACAACTCATCGTCATGGGCTCTATGCACCACGCTAAACGTTTGTGCCGTCTTTTTATTGAATCTTCTTCTAGACATGAGATGAGATGAGATTTAAAAATTTCTGTTGCAAAAAGTACAGGACACTTTTATGGGTGCAAAAAAAGTGCGATAACAGATCTTTTAAAGACGCATGGATTAAACAGATTCTTGATTAATATGTTTAAGAGTTAAGCTGAAGTTGTACATGCTACATTGGGTTTAAATGAATCATTAAATTATTACATATGCGCAAAATTAATTGCGCATCTTTCTGCTATCTATAAGTATACTAGCCCAATCACTTTTCCAAATGTAAAACAATTCAGAAAGTGCTAATACCATAACTCCCATTAAAATACCTAACCATAAACCAGTCAACTCCATTCCATGAACAATTCCTATTGTGTAACCAACAGGAACTGCTATACAGTAGTAGGAAATCAAGTTTAAAATAGACCCTATTCTTTGTCTACCTTGTCCTCTTAAAATACCCGCGCCCATGACATTGAAATTATCCATCAATTGATTAATTGCAACTAAAATCAAAATCTTGTCACTGATTTTCAACACTGCTTTTGACGAAGTCATTAACTTTCCAAAAGGATGTCTGAAAAAGAAGCATACTGAGAAATTAAACAATGACAAACACCCAGCAACTATAATAGAAATTCTGATTACTAATTTGGCTGCTTTGACTTCTCCCATTCCAATGTAATGGCCAATTCTAGTTGTAGATGCCACAGAAGCTGCAAATGGAATTTGGAATAATATTTGTCCCATATTGGATGCAATCGACTGTGCTGCAAGGGAATTAGTTCCAAATGAGGCAGCAAATATAGTCAAAATTTCAAAAGCCAAGTATTCAGCTGCAACCATAACAACACCAGGCATGGCTAATTTGAACATAGGTGACCAATCACTGAAGGCCCCCTTCAAATCAACCCCATTCCAACATTTGCGCCCATCTATAAGTAATACGTATAAAAGAAGCAAAAGTGCAGTTAGCCAATAAACAATAGAAACTGCAATCGGTGCACCTATATAACCTAATCCAGTATGCGGATGGTAAACTAAAAGCCAATTAAGGATAAAGTTGACGGGCGCAATGATTAATAAAACTAAGGTTCCAGCATTAAATATGTGCTGTGCCTGAAGGAATCTTTTCCCTGATTCAAACAAAACTAAACCTGGAGCACCTAAAATAGTAATACGAAGATAGGTTTGAGCCATTAATGCTAATTCTTCATCTGGAACCATTAATTTTAATATCAGTCCAGAAAACCACCAGATGAACAGAAGCGGGAATATGGTAACAGCCAAGATCATACATGCGCAACGTTGAAAGTAAAGACCTACTTTCAATGGTTCCCCAGCTCCATAAGCTTGAGAACAAAATGTATCAAGACAAGTTGACATGCCTTGGTATACGGCCAAACCTGTGATATTGAACGTGCATACTGCCAAGGTGGACGCAGCCAATTCTCGCGGACCTAATCTCCCTGCCGCGAAAATTGATGTAATCGTGAGCAAAGATTGGAGAAAAAATGTCACTGCTAAAGGACCCATTGATTTTATTATGAATATCGTTTCAGATTTAGTGGTTATATGAGAAACTTGATCTTCATGACTTGAGTGGTTGAGGATGGAATCGTAACCTTCATGATCATGCACCCCCGTAAGAAGAGGTTCTTCTGCATTCATTATCCAGTTAGTATGAATGGACACCTTTCAACAAGAAATTAATTCCTTTATCAAGTTGACAGGATTTATTATTTATTTAAAGCTTTTCAAATTTAAGATGGTTATCTACCAATTGTGGTAAGTCGCGCCAGACTTTTTACTTACAGTTTCCGCTAACATTTGAAGAAGCGGAATATTATTTCGCACAAAAAAAATATTGAATTACCTTTAAACAGTCTTGTGGAACAATATACCGCTTGATGCTGCTGATACTTTGCCTACTTTATTGAGCGCTTAAATGATTGTCAATTTATTGATTAAATATGAATATGTACAATAATTTTTCGTTTTCTACCCAAAACGTTTTGTAGGATGCAATTTTGCCAACTTCTATTTCTTCACTAAAAGTTTTTGTAAAAACTTTCAAGTTAGATTTGTTATAGGTGACTTTTAATTCATGTGTATTATCCAATGGTACCTTAATACACTTACCATTCGATATAGTTTGTTCTTGATGATTCAATTGTTTGGAAATTGATACTTTTTCTGGCAGCAATTTTTCAATTTTCTTAGTTTGTACAGTCTTTAATCCTAAATCTGAATCATTCATTATTTTTATCTCTGGTTTTGAAGATTCCGCCTTTTGTTCATCACTAATATTTGCAGGCTGCCTTTTTGATGATGGAGGGGTTGAATCTGATATCTCTTCAATGAGCAATTTTCGGCCCTTTTTAACCTCATTCACATCTAACAAATCTGGTAGTTTTTCGTTAATGTCTGTTCGCTGCTTGTCAAATTTCAACTCTTCTATCAACCCTTTCCTTTCATCTTGCAAATCTGCCAACTGTTCCTGTATACCTCCTTCCAACTCATTTTTAGTGATCTCAGTCTTTGAAAGCTCGCCCTTCGATAGCATTTTGGGTATTGAATATTCTCTTTCCAATACAATGTCGTACATAATTTCCACCGCTTCTATACACCATTCCAATAAGATTGACTTTAAATCCTTATTGATTTGAATCCACTGGAAACATGAGTTGTTGATACAACAATCGTATACTAAAGATTCATTGCCCTTCTTATCTTTGGTACTTTTCTGTCTCGATGTAATAATCGGTATTTCCCATTGATTATTGATGATTAATGGGAAAACCACCGATGGTTCAAAATCTTGAGGTGGTTTGGGAACTTGAGAATCATGGCATATATTGAGAAACACTTTTCTAAGATATGGATGCGTCTCCGAATTCTGAGAGCCCAATATTTTGGTTTTAACCACAAACCCTTCTTTAGGACTCAATACAATTGTTTCTCCTTTCTCTATCAAAGCCATTAATACTCTTCTAAATCACTTCAAACAATTTGACAGTAACTGGCACATCCCCTATACAGGACTAAACCTCTTTTCTTCTCTGGAATTTTTTTTTTTGGGATGACTTTTAGGCGCGATTCAAAACCCAACTTCTTGCAATAGGTGACTCTGAGTCAAAATTTTGGTTGGATTTTTCAGACTCATTAGTATATAGATTGCAAACCAAATTGATTTTTTTAAGACGTTTTAACTCCCGTGCAATGAATGTTCTAGTCTATTCTGGGCCAGGTACTACGGCTGAGGCTGTAAAACATACTTTAGAGTCGCTTCGACTTCATCTCTCTCCTCAATACGCTGTGATTGCAGTACCAGAATCAACTATTATCAATGATCCATGGATGTTCAAAACTGCCATGTTAGTATTGCCAGGTGGTGCAGATTTACCAATGTGCAAGGCGCTTAACGGTGTAGGGAATAAGAAAATCAACGACTATGTCCGTAAAGGTGGGAAATTCATTGGATTCTGTGCTGGTGGATACTATAGTTCTGCAAGATGTGAGTTTGAAGTTGGGACTCCTTTGGAAGTTTCTGGTTCTAGAGAATTAGGTTTTTATCCAGGAACTGCACGTGGAACTGCTTATAAAGGTTTTGTTTATGAAACCCATCAAGGTTGTAAATGTGTGACCATTCAAACTGAAAATGGTCTAGTGAAAAATTACTATAACGGTGGTGGAATATTTGTGGACACGGATAAATATTCTAATACTAAGGTATTGGCTAGATATACAGACCCAGATTTAAAAGATAGTGGAGACGCTGCTGTGATTATTTGTAAAGTCGGTAAGGGAAAAGCTCTTTTAACTGGAACTCACCCCGAATTCACACCCACTTTAATGAAACCCGCTTCCGACGACTATCCATATCTTAAAACACTTGAGGAATTAAGCGAGAAACCAGAAGTAGATCATATTCGGAAAGAGTTTTTGAGAGATTGCTTAAAAGAGTTGGGGTTAATTGTTAATGAGTCCGTCGATATTCTGGCCCCACAGCTTACACCTACATATATAGCAACATTGAAACCTGGAGTTTTGATTAAATTGCAAGAAGAGTTGCCAAGCCATCATGTTGATACAAATGATACTTTTGAATTTCTGAAAATGACTAGTTCTGAAGATGAAATTCTATTGCATGATAAATACACTGATCCTAACGATGCAATTAAGTACATCAAACTTGTACAGGGCCCTGTACCTTCTCATAAATTAACACCATACTTTAACATGGCCACATACTTTAGTCGATTAAAAGATTTGTGGAGCAAAAGTGGTAAAATTGGTGAATTTGGAACCACTTTCGGTTACACAGAAGTGATAACGTCTACCAACACTTTGTTGGATAAAAATCCTGGTTGGTTAAAGCATTTACCTCATGGATTTGCAATGTCTGCTACTGTACAAGTCTCAGGTAGAGGGAGAGGTGGTAACGTGTGGATAAATCCTAAAGGTGTTTTAGCTACATCTGTTCTTTTCAAAGTACCAGTAGGAAAAGTTCAAATTGTTACTTTACAGTATCTTTGTGGATTAGCAGTTGTTGAAGCTATTTTTGGATATGGGAGTAATGAACCTGGCAAAGGTGTTGGATATGAAGACCTCCCTATTAAGCTTAAATGGCCAAACGATATTTATGCCATGAAACCAGAATATTTCACAGAAATTGGTATGCAACCTATACCAGCTGGAACAGTCGAAGGAGATGAACAAAAATATGCTAAAATGTCCGGTGGTTTGATCAATTCCCAATTCTTTGATGGTATTTTCCATCTTGTCTGGGGTGTTGGTATTAATGTATCAAATAATGCACCTGCTACATCTCTCAATCTTGTATTAGCTCAATTAAATAAGTTAAGAGCTGAAAAGGGATTGCCAGAATTACCCCCCATTCAAAGTGAAGTTTTACTTGCTAAGATGCTTTATACAGTGGAGCAGTTTTACTCTGTATTTTCTAAATCTGGTATCAAGCCTTTCCTTCCTTTGTATTATAAGAGATGGTTTCATTCAGGTCAAATTGTGGATGCAGATGTTGATGGATCGTATAGAATGAGAAGATGCAAAATTGAAGGAATTACTGAGGACTACGGGTTGTTGATTGTGGAGGATATTGAAACTAAACAAAGGTTTGAACTTCAACCTGATGGTAACTCTTTCGACATATTCAAAGGGTTAATTTATAAAAAGACATAGAATTTAAATCAATGTATAATTATTTTAAAATGGTTATGATCATCTGAACTGAGGCGGACGGAGATGAAAATTAAAACTTTTCCAAATATAAAAATATACAGTATATAAAATTCTTTAAAAAAGTGAAGCAGTATTAGTAATCGATATAAAGCCAACTTCCATTGATGTAGAATTCATCGTCATCACCTACGAATTTTTCAAAGGTTTTGCACACGTACTTTTTTAAATGCTACAACTTCTCCATAACTGTTCTCAGTGCTTTTTTTGAAAAACCTTTCAATGCAACAATTGACGCTTGTTCAAGGAAAATTGTCAGACATTCCGTGTAACTTTACAAGGTAAACTGCAGTCTATGTACAGGAAAACAACATGGTTTATGAAAACCCTATCCTCATTTTTATCGGTACTGCATATACCGGCAATAAAAAAATAGCCAAATTTTTAATTACATCCGTCTCCTGTGACCTCAAATTAACAATTGGAATACTATATCGCTTAGTCTTATTAGTGGCTGTCGCTGCGGTATCAACTTACATATTATTGAGGAATATTAGTGGATCGAGTTACAAAATGTCTAACAATACAGTGAAGTCTGTTTCAAAGGTTTATGCTGATGTTTTAGCCCTGAAACCTCAATCGTACTGGGATTATGAAAACATCAACATCAAATGGAACCTGCAAGACAATTACGAAATCATTAAAAAAATTGGAAGAGGTAAATACTCAGAAGTATTTCTTGGTATAGATCTTCTGAATGGGAACAAGTGTGTTGTTAAAGTACTTAAACCTATCAAAAGAAAGAAGATAAAGAGAGAGATATCGATTCTCAAAAATCTTGTCGGAGGTCCGAACGTAGTAAAACTTTTGGATATCGTCCGTGAACCATCGGTTAAAACACCGGGTTTAATATTTGAGCACGTTAATAGTTTGGATTTCAGAACCTTGTATCCAACATTCAACGACCTCGATATTAGATTCTACATGTTAGAATTACTCAAGGCTTTAGAATACTGTCATCTGATGGGAATCATGCATCGTGATGTTAAACCTCACAACGTTATGATTGATCATGATAGCAAAGTTTTAAGACTAATCGATTGGGGTCTTGCAGAATACTATCATCCTGGAGTGGAATATAATGTGCGTGTTGCATCAAGGTACTTTAAAGGACCGGAATTACTTGTTGATTTCCGCTACTATGACTATTCATTAGATTTATGGCTGTTTGGCTGTATGTTAGCCTCTATGATTTTCAAAAAAGAACCTTTCTTTCATGGAAAATCTAACACCAACCAATTGGTGCAGATTGTTAGAGTACTTGGATCTGATGATTTGCATAAATACCTCCAAAAGTATAATTTAAAGTTGTCAAGCGACTATGAGGATTTGGGATATTACAACCGTCGTCCTTGGAAAAGATTCATTAACGAAAATAATCAGCATTTAGTAACAGATGAAGCTTTAGATTTTATCGACAAAATCTTAAGGTATGATCACGCTGAAAGATTGACTGCTAAAGAAGCCATGGAACATTCTTATTTTGATCCCGTGAGGCCCAAATAAGTAAGGATATATTTATAATTGTATATTTAAGTTGGATATAATAATGAAGAATCTAGTTGATTTTGAAGACTTTCGAGTTCTCTCAAATCTAATTTAGTTTAAACTTTGAAAATCTAATAGAAAAAACATCAAAAATCTTTGAATCTAATTACTATCACAATCTCGGACTTGCCATCCATAAACTACCAATTAACATGACGACTCAAACACGAACCTTTTTTAAATATTTGTAATGATAGTTTACGTTTATATAAAGTAATATAATATTGCAACCATTAAGACTGGTAAATATGTACAATATTCACTTTTTAGTTTCTATGATTTATTTAGCAAGTACACTTTTAAATGTTCCAGAATTTTCCAGCTGTGAAAAGTTATTTCAGATATATTGGGGGAATTTTTTACCCCGAAAAAAAAAGTTATACCATACTAATTAGTATTCTACATTCAATATAACTTTAAAATGAGCAATCCAAAGGTATATTTCGATATCTCTGTCAGTGGAGAATCCAAGGGACGTATTGTTTTTGAACTTTTCAATGACGTAGTTCCAAAGACCGCTGAAAACTTTAGAGCTCTTTGTACTGGAGAGAAAGGTGAATCAAAAGTGTCTGGTAAGCTACTTTCTTATAAGGGCTCAATTTTCCACAGAGTTATCAAGGACTTCATGTGTCAAGGTGGTGACTTTACCAATTTCAATGGTACTGGAGGAGAGCTGATTTATGGAGAAAAGTTTGAAGATGAAAACTTCCAAATCAAACACGATCAACCTTTTCTTTTATCAATGGCCAACGCTGGTCCAGGAACCAATGGTTCTCAATTCTTCATTACCACTGTTCCCACACCTCATTTAGATGGAAAACACGTTGTTTTTGGTAAGGTTATCGAAGGTAAAGGTCTTGTACGAAGAATCGAAAATTGTAAAAAGGGAGCTCAAGATAAACCCGAGGAAGATGTTACTATTGAAGATTGTGGCCAACTTGATCTGGATTATACTCCCAAGCCAGCTGGTGCAGATGATGGGACTGGAGATATTTACGAAGAACTTATGGCAGATGATGATAATATTGATACCAAGAATCCTCAATCAGTTTTCAAGGCAGTTTCTACTCTCAAAGAAATAGGTACCAAGCTTCTTAAATCTGGTGAGCTTCAAAAATCTTTAAACAAATACCAAAAGGCTGTAGCTTTTTTGAATGAATATTTCCCAGAAGATCTTTCTGAAGAGGATTTGAAAACCTTATATTCTCTTCAACTTCTGTGCAATTTAAACGCCGCTTTGGTCGCTCTTAAACTTAAGAACGGTAATGCTGCTGTCAATGCTACTAAAGCTGCTTTAGGAACTGAAAATGTGGATGACAAACTGAAGCTGAAGGCTTACTACAGACAAGGTATGGGCTACTTACTTCTTAAGAACGAAGATAGTGCTAAAGAATCTTTACAACAAGCACTCAAATTTGCTCCTGGTGATGGGGCTATTATCCAAGGGTTGGAGGATGTAAAGGCCAGCATCAAGAAAAGAAAAGATCAACAAAAGAAAAACATGCAAAAGTTCTTTTCTTAGGGCCAATGCAATATTTACTGAATGTATAGAAACCTAAAATAGCTATTTGAGTAAATTATATTATTAAAACGACTCTATAATTGAATGCTGTATATTTAGTTCTCTAATCATCTTCTTCGTCTGATGACGAACCATATCCTCCTAATCCCAAGTTTGGGGGTTGCGTTTTTCTATGCTTGAGTTCGTTATTTTCCTTGGCTTCAGTTTTTACTGACTTTTTTCTTTTCAAAATGTTGATCCCTTTCACCGGTTGAATAATTAGTTTATCTACGTTTTCAACAGATTCGAGACTCTCATCTAAGTCGGGCAACTTCTTTGCTTTCTTGAATGCTGTTTGGGCCATCTTGGTATCCAATTCGTCGTTGATACTTATGGCCCGTTCTTGTAATTGAAGTATTTCCTGTGATATCTTCAATTCAGCCTGCTTTCTCATAGCATCGTTTCCTCCCAAAAATCGGATTTGATCTTGCTTTTGCTGTAATTGCTCTAGCTGTTCATTGATCTCATTTTCTCTTTGCTGTTGCTTTAATCGGTTTTCTAAGTTTGTCATTAAATCTTCTTCTCCGTTCTTCAAAGAGTCCTCCTTTTTCCAAAATGGGTTTTTCTTTCTTTGCAATTGAATCTTTTGAAAGTTTTCATTCTCTTGATCCTCTTTCTCCAATCTTTCTAAGATTTCATCTTCAGTTTCAAGACGATTTTCCGGTGCCGAAGAGGTTATTTTAGATGTTGACGAGGACGGATGATTACGTTTAGCCCCCGTTTCTGGAACGTATGATGCTGTTTGAGGACTTGTTTTGAATGTGATAGGGTTATTGCATTTGGGGCATGTAATGTGAAATCTAATGATTTTGATATCCATGTATTTCTCTTGTGTTACTTCTTTTCTGGCATTGAACTTTCTCCGTTCTGCTATGTAATCATTGCATTTAAGGCATCGCATAGAAAACGGTGCCATAAGACGGACTCTTATGTCCTTATTGGTTTTTTTGACCTGCTTAGGAAGCAATGAAGGATCATAATCCGGAGGATAATATTTATTTATAGCTTTTCTCTCAGACATCGCTCTAATACGTGTAAAAGAATTATGTTGCAACCGAAATCAAGAATATTAAATTTGAGAATTGATAAATCCGCTACTGATATGATTTAGACAAAATGTCAAATTTGCAATATATGTTATCCCATTAAATTTTTGATTGCAAGAAGTAACTTAATACTAAAGTTGCATCAGTTTGTAATCTAAATATTAAATTCAAAAATCGATACCATCTCTAATTTAATTATAAATATTTAATCCAAATCTATTTATCGTTTAATTGATAGTTGTCTCTTAATACTACACCCCAACTTATACTATTTAGCGCCACAAAATATATTCTCACTATAAACTGTACCGAAAAGAATTTCGCACCCTCAGCAACTTTGATTGTTTTTTCTTAATATCGCCTGCACACAACTGAAAAGACGTCGAGAATTCTTCAAAACATCCAGCTGAATAACAACTTTGTTAGTAAAAATTGGAAAAAACCAAAAAAATTTATTCATACAAAAGTGGAAAAATTCGATTACATGAAAAAAAAAGATAACGCCCCACAAACAAACTAAAATTTTCAAAGATAATAATTAGCTATTAGTATGACAGAAGAGGGATTATTGAATTCTTAATTGATATCCTTGATTGATTTCCTACATTATAGTGAAATTTAAGTCTATATTTATAATCTTAGACCCTTCTACGACATATTATTCATTTACAACTAATTTTCAACGTTCTCAAATATACTGCCAAATTTTTGAATTTATACTTAACCCTGCGTATTTTTCTTCCTGGAAGATTTTCCATTCTCGCCACTTTTGAAAATTAAACTGTTTCAATCAATACACACGCTACCTTTCGGCGACTGCCTCTTTCCATCCATTTACCCCATCCGATACATTGAGCCGGAGAACATCTATTTTGCCTTGTTTGATACTACTCACTAGATTATTTATCAACACCTTGCACTCATTTATTTGATTGCAACAAAACAGATTTACAAAGAGTAAAAAAAAAAGAAGGAAACAAGGAGGTACAATGAGTCGTCAGTTCCCATATTCCAGTGCGCCGCTTAGGTCTGTAAAGGAAGTCCAGTTTGGCTTGCTTTCTCCGGAGGAAGTAAGGGCTATTTCTGTGGCAAAGATTGAATATCCAGAAACTATGGACCAGACCACTAAAAAACCAAGAGAAGGAGGGTTAAATGATCCAAGACTTGGTTCGATTGATAGAAATTTCAAGTGTCAAACTTGTGGTGAGGATATGGCTGAATGTCCTGGTCATTTTGGTCATATTGAGTTAGCTAAACCAGTGTTTCACATTGGTTTCATTGCTAAAATCAAGAAAGTTTGTGAAAGTGTTTGTATGCATTGTGGTAAGCTTTTATTGGATGAATCTAATATTACAATGGCTCAAGCTTTGAAAATTCGTGATCCTAAGAAAAGATTTAATGCCGTATGGGCCGTATGTAAGACGAAGATGGTTTGTGAAGCCGATGTTTTGAATGAAGATCAACAAAATGCCGACACAAAATCAGCCTCAAATGGACGTGGTGGTTGTGGCCATACTCAACCAACTGTTCGTAGAGATGGTCTTAAATTGTGGGGGACTTGGAAACAAAACAAGCAGTTTGATGAAAATGAACAACCTGAACGTCGTTTATTGACTCCTCTGGAAATTTTGAGTGTTTTCAAGCACATTAGTGTTGAAGATTGCCAAAGGCTTGGTTTTAATGAAGATTATGCACGTCCAGAATGGATGTTGATCACTGTTTTGCCTGTTCCACCCCCACCTGTTAGACCATCTATTGCATTTAACGATACTGCTCGTGGTGAAGATGATTTGACTTTCAAGTTAGCAGATGTTTTGAAAGCTAATATAAATGTCCAAAGATTAGAAATGGATGGATCTCCTCAACACGTTATTGCAGAATTCGAAGCCTTATTACAATTCCATGTTGCTACTTATATGGATAACGATATTGCTGGGCAACCTCAAGCTCTTCAAAAAACTGGTCGTCCAATCAAGTCTATTAGAGCTAGATTGAAGGGTAAAGAAGGTCGTTTAAGAGGTAATTTGATGGGTAAAAGAGTTGATTTTTCGGCCAGAACTGTTATTTCTGGTGATCCAAATTTGGATTTAGATCAAGTTGGTGTCCCAATTTCTATTGCTCGTACCTTGAGTTACCCTGAAGTTGTCACTCCATACAATATTCATAAATTAACTGAGTACGTCAGAAATGGTCCTAATGATCATCCAGGTGCCAAGTACGTTATTAGAGACACAGGTGATCGTATTGATTTGAGATATAATAAAAGAGCAGGTGATATTGCTTTGCAGTATGGCTGGAAAGTTGAACGTCATTTGATGGACGATGATCCGGTTCTTTTCAATCGTCAACCTTCTTTACATAAGATGTCTATGATGGCGCATCGTGTTAAGGTTATGCCTTATTCTACTTTCCGTTTGAACTTGTCAGTCACTTCTCCTTATAATGCAGATTTCGATGGTGATGAAATGAATTTACATGTTCCTCAGCTGCCAGAAACGAGAGCTGAACTTTCCCAAATTTGTGCAGTTCCATTGCAAATTGTTTCGCCACAATCCAATAAGCCTGTAATGGGT
This sequence comes from Kurtzmaniella fragi, assembly GCA_030581955.1. Classification (NCBI taxonomy): domain Eukaryota; kingdom Fungi; phylum Ascomycota; class Pichiomycetes; order Serinales; family Debaryomycetaceae; genus Kurtzmaniella; species Kurtzmaniella fragi. The sequence continues at coordinate 43,132 of JAKTWE010000038.1, forward strand.
ATCGTGCAGGACACACTTTGTGGTGTTCGTAAAATGACGTTAAGAGATAATTTTATCGAGTTTGACCAAGTTATGAATATGCTATATTGGATTCCTAACTGGGATGGGGTTATTCCTCCACCAGCTATAGTCAAACCAAAACCATTATGGTCTGGTAAACAATTGCTTTCCATGGCTATTCCTAAGGGAATTCATATTCAAAGATTTGACGACGGAAAGGATTTACTGTCACCTAAAGATAGTGGTATGCTTATCGTAGATGGTGAAATCATTTTTGGTGTAGTAGATAAGAAAACTGTCGGTGCAACCGGTGGTGGTTTAATTCATACAGTTATGCGTGAAAAGGGTCCACAAGTTTGTGCTCAATTGTTCTCGCTGATTCAAAAGGTTGTAAATTACTGGTTATTGCATAACGGTTTCTCTATTGGTATTGGTGATACCATTGCAGATTCCGAAACTATGCGTACCGTGACTACAACTATCGATGAAGCCAAGAGAAAGGTGCAAGAAATTATTTTGGACGCTCAACAAAACAAATTAGAACCAGAACCAGGTATGACATTAAGAGAATCGTTCGAACATAATGTTTCTCGAGTTTTGAATCAAGCTCGTGATACTGCTGGTCGTTCTGCAGAAATGAATTTGAAAGATTTAAATAACGTTAAACAAATGGTGGTTTCAGGTTCCAAGGGTTCCTTTATTAATATTTCTCAAATGTCAGCCTGTGTCGGTCAACAGATTGTTGAAGGTAAACGTATCCCATTTGGATTCGCCGACCGTTCGTTGCCTCATTTTACTAAGGATGACTATTCACCAGAACTGAAGGGTTTCGTTGAAAACTCTTATTTGAGAGGGTTGACCCCACAAGAATTTTTCTTCCATGCTATGGCTGGTAGAGAAGGTCTTATTGATACTGCCGTTAAAACCGCCGAAACCGGTTATATTCAACGTCGTTTGGTTAAAGCATTAGAAGATATCATGGTTCATTACGATGGTACTACTCGTAACTCCTTGGGTGACATTATTCAATTCGTCTATGGTGAGGATGGTGTTGATGGTACCCAAGTTGAAAAGCAGTCTGTTGATACTATCCCAGGTTCTGATGTCAGTTTTGAACGCCGTTATAGAGTAGATGTCTTAGATCCATCAAAGAGTATTTCAGAACTGTTACTTGAACTGGGTAAAGAGATTCGTGGTGATGTTAAGTTGCAAAAAATCCTTGATGAAGAATACAACCAGTTACTTAGTGACAGAAAGTACTTGCGTGATATTTGTTTCCCTAATGGTGACTACAATTGGCCATTACCTGTCAACTTACGTCGTGTTGTTCAAAACGCTCAACAGATTTTCCATAGTGGCCGTCATATTGCTCTGGACTTGCGTTTGGATGATGTTGTCAGAGGTGTTCAAGATTTATGCACAAAACTTCTTGTTGTTCGTGGAACTGGTAGACTCCTGCAAGAAGCCCAAGAAAATGCCACCCTTTTATTCAAATGTCTTGTAAGATCTCGTTTGGCTTCTAGAAGAGTCATTGAAGAATTTAAATTGAACAAAATTTCATTTGAATGGGTTTGTGGAGAAGTTGAAACTCAATTTGCTCGTTCTCTTGTTCACCCTGGTGAAATGGTCGGTGTGATTGCTGCCCAATCCATTGGAGAACCTGCCACTCAAATGACTTTGAATACTTTCCATTATGCGGGTGTGTCTTCTAAAAATGTTACTCTTGGTGTGCCTCGTCTTAAGGAAATTCTTAATGTGGCCAAGAACATCAAGACTCCAGCTCTTACCGTTTATCTTGAGCCAGAAATTGCAGCTGATATTGAAAAAGCTAAGGTTGTTCAATCTGCCATCGAGCATACGACTTTGAAGAATGTTACTCTGTCTACTGAAATTTTCTATGATCCAGATCCTCGTAGTACTGTCATTGAAGAAGATTATGATACCGTGGAAGCATATTTCGCTATTCCGGATGAAAAAGTTGAAGAGCTGATAGAAAAACAATCCCCATGGTTACTTCGTCTTGAATTGGATCGTGCCAAGATGCTTGATAAACAATTAACTATGGCTCAAGTGGCAGAAAAGATTTCTCAAAACTTTGGTGAAGATTTGTTTGTTATTTGGTCTGACGATACAGCTGATAAATTGATCATTCGTTGTCGTGTTGTCAGAGATCCAAAGTCGCTTGATGAGGATGCTGACGCAGAAGAAGATCAAATTTTGAAACGTATTGAAGCCCATATGCTTGAACTGATTTCACTTCGTGGTGTTAATGGTATTACTCGTGTCTTTATGATGCAACATAAAGTCAGCAAGCCTGACGCAACCGGTGATTTTGGTCAATCCCAAGAATGGGTTTTGGAAACTGATGGTTGTAATCTCGCAGATGTTATGTGTGTCAATGGTGTTGATTCTGCAAGAACCTATTCTAATAACTTTATTGAAATTTTACTGGTTCTTGGAATTGAAGCAACCAGACTGGCCCTTTTCAAGGAAATTCTTAATGTCATTGCTTTTGATGGTTCATACGTCAATTATAGACATATGGCTCTTTTAGTCGATGTCATGACTTCCAGAGGTCATTTAATGGCTATCACTCGTCACGGTATTAACCGTTCTGACACTGGTGCTCTTATGCGTTGTTCTTTCGAAGAAACTGTTGAAATTTTACTTGAAGCCGGTTCTGCTGCTGAACTTGACGATTGTAGAGGTATTTCTGAAAATGTGATGTTGGGTCAAATGGCTCCATTAGGAACTGGTGCATTCGATGTTATGGTTGACGATAAGATGTTACAATTCGCTCCACTGAACATTGCTGCTGAAGTTGATGATGGTGGCGCTACTCCTTACAAGGAATATGACATGGAAGATGAAAAGATTCACTATGAAGAAGGTGCTGGATTTTCTCCAATTCATACAGCACCAGTTTCTGATGGATCGGGTGCTCTTACCCTGTATGGTGGACAACCATCTTCTCCATCTCCTACATCTCCATTTTCGTATGGTGCTACCCTGCCAGGATATGGTGGTGCTTCTTCTCCAGGATATGGTGTTACTTCGCCAAGTTACAGTCCTACTTCGCCAAGTTACAGTCCTACATCGCCAAGTTACAGTCCTACATCGCCAAGTTACAGTCCTACTTCGCCAAGTTACAGTCCTACATCGCCAAGTTATAGTCCAACCTCACCAAGTTACAGTCCAACCTCACCAAGTTATAGTCCTACTTCCCCAAGTTACAGTCCAACCTCACCAAGTTATAGTCCTACTTCGCCAAGTTACAGTCCAACCTCACCAAGTTACAGTCCAACTTCGCCAAGTTATAGTCCTACATCTCCTCTGTACAGTCCAACTTCACCATCATACTCACCAACTTCGCCAAGTTACAGTCCTACTTCACCACAGTACTCACCTACTTCACCACAGTATTCTCCAACTTCGCCAAGTTACAGTCCGACTTCCCCACTGTACAGTCCAACCTCCCCACAATACTCTCCAACCTCGCCTCAATACTCACCTACCTCACCACAGTATTCGCCAGGCCTGCCTCAATACAAACCAAAGCTGCCATCTTATGGAGACGCTAAGGATAAAGAGGATGATAATTAAAAAAAAAAACTTGTACTTTACTTTATAAAATAGAAAAAAATAGTTGTGTGCATCATATTGTTCAACTGAAAATAATTTTATTGATTCATTTAAAAAGATTGTAGTTGCAACTGAACGGTTGAAATTTTCTTAAAATAATGAAGTTTATGAATTGTAAAGTAATTTATTCCTATCATTTTCTTATCATTAATTTATCATATATTTGCGAATCAACTGACAAATTGGTTTTTTTTTTCTTCATATCATTTTGATTTCGACATGGGAGCTAACCAGAAGAAGAGTAAGAATGGGAAAGTAGAGAAGCCAAAAGTTTCTGGATCGCTCAAAGAGGTTGAAAATAGGAGAAGACAGGTATTCAAGCCCGTTTTGGACAACCCCTACACACAGCTGCAAACATGGCCATTTGTAGACCCCAAGGCTTCAGAGACCATATTGTCACTTTTAGAGCATCTCTTCAGTGAAATTGCATCGTATAATAGCTTGGAAAACAAGCCGACCAAGCCTCAAATATTAAACCATATCACTGTGGGGTTCAATCTGACAGTGGGAGCTCTTGAGAAACAAGCCCAATCAATATATTTACTGCAAGATAACTCTGCGGATGCCGACTCATCGCAGGCTGCAAACATATCAAACCCATACTTTAAATATGTTTTTGTGACCAAATTTGACATACAACCGCGAATGATAGTACAGCATTTCCCATCACTCTGCTTGACGGCTCTGGAAGCACAAAGAAAAGTCAAACTTGTGCAATTGCCGAGAGGAGCTACGAAACAGCTTTCTCAATACTTGGGTCAACTGAATGTAACTATTGTAGGTATTTCAGATGGTATCAAAGAAGCACAAGGGTTATACAACATTATAGAAAGCGAAGTACTCGATGTGCAAGTCCAATGGTTAGAAGAGTTGTTACATAGCGGAGATTTATCGTTCCAAAAACCATCCATCAAGCTTTTGAGCACAAGTGCACCGATTTACCCTCGAAAAAACGATCAAAAGAAGAAAAACCTAGACAAAAAGAAAGAAGAAAACCAGAAGAAAAAAGACACCAACAAGAAAGAAGGTGATAAGAACCAAGTTACTCAAGCGACGAATAAATCCAACTAACTGACCGAATCTACCTCACCATCTACAGTACAGGGTTCTATATTTTACACAAGGTACTAGCATTAATAATTTACATTTTTTTATTTTATTTATATCGAAATAGTTTTCTCAATCTTAGTTAATTTTCAAACTACGCGTCATGTCCTCCGCTCTCACTTTAGAACTCCCATGGGTTGAAAAGTACCGCCCAAAGCGTCTTGATGACATCGTGGGTAACGATGAAACCATAGAAAGACTCAAGATCATTGCTCAAGATGGTAACATGCCTCACATGATTATTTCTGGACTTCCAGGTATTGGGAAAACCACATCCATCCATTGTCTCGCTTATGAGTTATTGGGGCCCGACCTCTATTCACAAGCTACATTAGAACTTAATGCTTCCGATGATCGTGGTATTGATGTAGTGAGAAACAAAATTAAACAGTTTGCTCAAACCAAGATAAGGCTTCCATCTGGTCGTCATAAAATTGTTATATTAGATGAAGCAGATCTGATGACTCCAGGTGCTCAACAAGCTCTTAGAAGAACCATGGAACTTTACCTGAACACCACTAGATTTGCATTTGCGTGTAATCAGTCGCTGAAGATCATAGAGCCTTTACAATCACGTTGTGCAATTCTTCGATATTCAAAATTGAGTGATGCTCAAGTGTTGCAAAGATTACTTGAAGTTAGTAAAGCAGAAAACGTTCAGTATTCTCTGGAAGGTCTTCAAGCTCTTATATTTACAGCAGAAGGTGATATGCGTCAAGCAATTAACAATCTTCAAAGTACAACTGCTGGCTTTGGCTTTGTCGACGACAAGGCTGTGTTTAGAATTGTAGATCAACCTCACCCTCTCGTACTTAGAAAAATCATCACATTTGCAGGCGAAGGGAAAATAGACGAGTCTTTACAATTGTTGGATCAACTTTGGGAAAAAGGCTATTCTGCAGTAGATATCGTCAGTTCTACATTCAAAGTTGCAAAATCCATATCAGGAGTCAATGAAACTCAAAGACTAGATATTATTAAAGAAATAGGATTCACCCACATGCGTGTACTCGAAGGTGTATCCACGTATTTGCAAATCGCCGGTATGATCGCCCGAATTGCTGCTATTCTGGGTTACTGATGATTTATGATATGTACAAAAAATAAAAGTAATATAAGATTAACATGATAATAATATTATTTAGCTACTGATCAGCGGTATACTCTATAAGTGACTCTATAGGAACAAGTTATAATTTAAAGTTCAGTATGAACAATTATGTTTGGGGGTTTGAATTATCTACTTTTTGGGTTTATAAGCATCACACAATAATTCAAAATGCTTCACTTCTTCGGCGAAAGCTTCTCCGACTTCTTCATTCTTCAAAATATTCAACACTATGAAATAATTATTGAACAAGAACAATTCTTTTTCAGAATTCTTGTTTTTGAAAAAACTGGTCGCCAATTTTGTAAGCGAACCTTCAAGATCATTTCGAAGTCTCCTTATGCTTGTTTGAAGAGGTTCTCCTTCGTTGTTTGTCTTTGTTGAGAGTTTGAGTAAACCAGAAATTAATTGAGCAAGTTGTTGTCCAGCTGCAAGAGGAGCCAAACGGGCAGCAGCAGATTTTGTATGAAGTATAGACCTTTTCATTGCCTCACAATTTGCGTCTATTATGCGTGTAAAATGAGGCCACAATTCCATTGAAAGGTGATTCAAATGCTCATCCAAGATTGGAATATGTATTTCATGGAGTTTAGTCAGAAGTGTTTGAATTATACGGATACAAATTAGCATAGCAAATGCATCTCCTCCTCGTGTTCTAGCTGCCAGTTGAACCGATATCAAATTATCTACAAACCCTGTACTGTATTTGAAAACGTTATCAAAAACTAAATGATGCCAGTTCTTTTGGTCAACCTCCACGGGAAATCTTTCATCTCCGGAATACCAGAAATCAACAACAAACAAATATTCCACTATCAAATTATCGACAAATGCGCATATCCATTGTTGAAAAACAAATTCTTGCCAATAGGAAAATGGAGTTGTTTCTGCTATTTGCAGTGGAATCAGCTGAGCAGGAGATTCAAGTAATTGTTTTCTTTTTTCCACTGATTGAAGATATTCATTAACTCTTGTAGGAGCGTTATCTGTAGCACCACTTACTGTATTTGCAAAAGAACTTGCACCGCTAGATACGATTCCTGGTAACCATTTCCAATTATCTTCAAAAACAACTTCAATATTTCGAACTTTAAGTTTCTCTAATGCATATATATATTTGGCAAACTTGGTTTCATAATACCATTTCATGGTATAAAAATAGGCCAATTTTAATTCTCCAGCAAGTTGTGGATGATGTATCATTAAAAATTGGTATGCTTCTTTTGTTTGGAGTAATTTTTGTTGAATTTGCTGCAGCGATGCTGGATGAGACAGTCTTAACTGTTTGATTTGGTTGATTATATGATCTCTGATCCTTTCAACACACTTGTCAGTCAAGTCCAGAAGGAGAGACTTCAATTCCTCCACTGGAGTTCCTGAATATGATTCAGCTTCTATAATTTGCTGTTTCTCTTGTAATAAACGTAAATTTTCTATCCATCTAGCATCAACCTTGTCATTGCAAATAGAATTGATCACCTCTGGTGAAATCATCAAATCAAGGATCACTGGATTCAACTTTCCAATAAGATCTGTTTGCAGTGATCGATTCAATGAAAGTTGAGCAGATTTCTCTCTAGAGGATACTAAAGAAGTCAGAAGTGTTTCTAAATCCAATTGAAATCGTTCAATTATAGATCTAACAGGTTGCAAACGAGATATAAAGGCATCAATATCTTTCTGGTGGAACTCCAACTTGTTCACTATAGTTTCAATCTCTTCTGGTAATTTTTTGATAGCTGGATTAACAGGATCAATGTTACTTCGAAGCTGTTGTAAAGAAGACAGATTGTGAAGTTGTTTTTCGATTTCGATCAATGACGACTCCGAACCATTGAGTTGGCTCTCAATCACTCTACTATCATCTTCCAAAGATGAATCTAAAGGTATAATGCTCTGTAGAGTTCGTAAACTTGCCATTATATGCACAATATAGGCTCCCTAATCTAAAACGTCTATACGTTTGAACTTTGTTTCAAACTCAATTATTTATTTTTATTTTCTACTATTTATTGAGCTACAAAAACCTACTACTATCGTTTTCACCGCCATTTTTAATTTGAATTGTTGCGAAAATCTACAAGCATCACATGGAATACACCCGAACATGGCTGGGAATAACGGTTCGTCTTACAAAGACCTTAATATATCCAGTTTTGAGGATGAACCACTGATTGAAAGTATCCCTTCTTTTGAAGCATTACCACCCGAGGAAGCAAACCTTCTATTGAATAAGACGTCACTGCAAAAGGAAATCAATTATGAAAACAAGGAGATACAGGCTACTGAATCACAATTTGACGCCATTTGTTTTAAAAATGATATGGACGTACTACTTTCCATAAGGGCGGGTCCTGGGTGTGGGAAAACTCGGATACTTGTTGCAAGAATTGCATATCTAATATGTGAACGGAAGATTAATCCTGAACATATTCTTGTACTTTCTATGGCCAATAGATCTGTAAAATCATTGAGACAAAATCTTTTCAATGAAATTGGCAATCTCAGTGAACTTGTCAATATTAGTACTTTCCATTCTCTTGCAGGAACCTCACTTGATGCTTATGGGAGTACTTACAGTAATACATTTGCTAATAGAAATTTGTTAGATGGTGTTTCTTGGTCTGCTTTCTCTCGATTTTTCTCCAGAAAATCTACAGTTTTAAATGGTTCACAATTAAGTATAAATATCACCCATTTGACATTTCAAAAAATCTTAACAGCCATCAGATCGGGTAGTGTTACAATTGATGAGGCAGTGATAAAATATGGAATATCAGAGGAATACATCAGCGCGGTTCTTCAATATTTGGAAGATCAAAAGATCATTCTTTATTCAGATTTAATCACAGATTATATGAAGATGATTGAAATGTCTAAAGAATCTAACAAACTCATATCTCCATTGAACAAGTACAAAGTTGTTATAGTAGATGAGTTTCAAGATATGTACCCAGAATTGATTTCAATGATTCAAAGTATTGTTACATATCCCACTAACGATCAACAAGCTGATGATAACAATATAGAACAAATTGTAAACACGGATAAAAAAAAACATATCACTATAGCTGGAGATCCAAATCAATCAATATACCAATTTTTGGGACTGGATCCAGATTTAATGGTAAATCCATTTAAAGTTTTACCTAACTACGAATTCAATGAGATTACTCTAAAAGAAACATTTCGACTGACACCGGAGATTTTAGCATTTACATCTCACGTAACCAAAGCCAAAACTCCCCGATCAATAAACCCTTCAGGGCATAAGCCTGTCGTTGCTGCGTTTAAGCATTTTGATGACGAAGCTTTATGGATTGTTACCGAAATAATTAGACTAATGACTGAATCAGGTGGACTTTTGAGGCCACTGGATTTTGCAGTTTTAACGAGAACTAATGATGAATCCAAAACAGTAATGAGGGCCATATCTTATTTTGGATTGGAAAGCAATAAGCTTTCACTGAACGAAGTTTGGATCAACCTGCCAGTACACAATTTCATTTATATCTTAAGAATTTTGAAAAAAGAGAATGGTTCCCAATTTCCATTATTGTGCATTATTCAATTAATTGACAAAAATATTGCTCGAGTTTCAAAATTATTCAGTAAAACCAAAAATCTAGAAAAATTCTTGAAATCCAAAGATGCCAAGGTATTATACAAGAAATCTCCCCAAACTCTAGCACAGTTGCAAAATTTTTTAATGGCAATTGAAGACGAACGGCAAAATTTACCAACAGAAGTTTCTACTACGTTACAGTGCCTTTTGAAAATTTGTCGCAAAGGAGAATTATTAAGTTTAATAAACAAAGAGGATAATTCAACAGAATCGAATTTGCAATCGTTTCAGAAATCACTACGTTACTCTTATGAATCATGGATAGAGCTGCAAATACTTGGAAAAGAAGATTCATTTCTTGAACATTTTTTAAGAAGTTATAATGAGCTGATTCCAATTTTTGAGGATAAAAAAATTAACGTCTCAACCATCCATTCAGCGAAAGGTTTAGAATTTCCTGTAGTATTTCTAGCTGGTACTTATTCTATGTTTAATAAAGAGCCATACTGGTCTTCGCTTTTAAACAAAGCCGAGGACCCTAGTAAGGAAGTTAAGTCCGTTTTACATATTAACAGCGGTGTTGATTCAGAAAAAGCACGGTTGTTTTATGTTGCATCTACTCGAGCAAAATGCCTTTTCTATATGGGCATAGAACCAAACAAAAACATGTACAAAAATATAATAAATGCAACTACGCGAGATATGCCCGCATTTTCGCAAATGAATCTGAGAGCTTCGACGAGATTGCTCCAAAATATTTCTCAAGGGCTCTCAAGACCTACTCCTCTGACTGACAAATTACTAAAAGGTTCCAATTTGTATAGTGAGTTTCAAAAAAATTACAAAACAACATTTACCCGCCCAACAATCCGGAGTTTTCATTATCTTGCTAGAAAATTGTAAAATCTATCGAGGTTAATCTAAAAAAGTGTGAAAAATATTAAAGAACAAAGAAACGGAGAAAATTATTTGTGTGTGCATTTTTTTTTTTACTGTTAAACTACACTCTAAAAGGAAAGCAAAAGCAAAACATGCCTGTAAAGTAACATTTAAATTTCCAAGTTGGGGTAAAAAATCGCTTTTACCCACCCAAGTTGCGTTTTTTGTACAAATCCGATTTCTTTAGATGCTTAAAGTTTAATACTTCGATCTTATTACCGGTTCAATAGATGAAAGCAAATAATTAAAAAAACTAAGATTGTATTACAACATTACATTATAAGTCTACATTGATCTGTTGGCGGTTAAATGGTTTGAAAATGAAGTTAGGCTTGAAAAAAATGGCATTTAGTTGATTAATTGAAAGTGATTGAGCCAAGCACGCGAACTGGATTGTAGATATCGACTTTCGGCTTACACCGAGTGGTCGGTCTCACCCGCTAAATAGAGAGGAATTACCAAAAAAATAATGGAATTTGCCAACATAAAATCAATCTTTTTTTTCGTACAGCTCGTTGACTGTGCAGATAATAGCATAATATATACAAAATGGTTGCAATTGAAGCCGAGACAAGTCGCGAAATATATACTTCGAGATTTCTTGAATTTGAAAAATTGTGGGATTTACTATAAATGATTCCTTTACATTTTTATAAATAATGGATTCAAGCGAATATGACTTAGAATTATACCCGGAGATCGAATCCTATTTAGGAGAATTCCAAGTTCACAATCGCCGGCCGATTGCTGAAGTAACAGCAGATTTGGAATCATTAATGACGGTGTTTCGAAGAAAAAACGTTTCAGAAATTAAACCAGGATCTGATAATATTTATCAACAAAATCTTTCCTACCCTGATCTTGACAAATCCGATCCAAACAAAGCCAGGTCTTCATGCGTTCGTTGTCATAGGTTAAAAAAAAAATGCAGCCGACAACTACCTGAGTGTACTAGTTGTGGGAGTTCTGAAAAATTATGTGTATATCTACCAAGAAAAGGACGGAAAGATTCATCTTTAGAAGGAGACAAAAACATCAAAAGAAAAAGACCTGCTTCTTCAAGAGTAAAGTCAGACCAAACTTTTGTACGGCCTAAAAGTAGACAGAAAATTAGCTTTGAAAAAAATTTGCCCACTTTGAATCGTGGAGCTCCACAAACTTCACAAAATTATCATTACGATTCCAAAACAATCGAAAATCATTCATCCACATCAGGTGCTCCGTCAAGGAGACGTGGTATATCATTACCTGATCTTTTGCATAGTCCTTCTCCTTAGTGTTGAAAGGGCCGCTTTATATTACTAAAGATATTTATAGAACAACATATAAATATATATTATTTATTTAAAACCGTTTTGAAATAATCAAATCATCATCAACCATATTGTGGTTGAAACGAAGAATAAGAAAGGGTAAAGTGTTAGAATTATACGTTTTCAAGGGCACATATTGGTACCGAACGGCCAATTACATTGGTTATATTTGTTGCGACCCCACATTAAACTACATTCATTTTTTAGTTTAAAAAACTTTGTTTCTTTGGTGAAGATTTATTTATTACTTGTAATTATTACAGATTATGCCAATTTTGATAAGATACTCATTACATCGTTTTGTACATTCTCTCCCGACTCCTCTTCGCGCTTAAGATCAACCGCATCCTTATGGTGCTTTTCGTAATCCACAGGGTCAAAATCATCAGCTGGGTTGTAATCGTTGTCATCCGAACCGTCATTCTCATCAGTCTCATCAAAGTTAACATCATCGTCACTACTTTTTATGATATTAATTAATTCTGTTTGCTCTTCTCTTTCATATTCTTTAATTTGAACATCTTCCAGAAATGCCACTCTTTTCAGTGGAGTAGAAGCACCCAGCAGAAACAGAGGTGTGCGAGACACTTTTTGACGTTTAATCGATCTTGAATTGTTTTCCTCCTCACCATCTTCCTCAGCTTCTTCATCACTGTCAGGTGCATATGTAGGGACTTCGTCGATATCTTCGTTATCAGACCTTTGGCTATTAGAAGAGCTTGAGCTAAGTTTGCGATGATTAATGATAGATTTTGGTGGCTCTTCTTCTTCTTTTTCTTCTTCCTCACTTTCACCTGTCATCTCTCGAAGCTCAGATCTTGTTGTTTTCAATCTTCCTAAAGTATCAAGAACTAATTTTGACTTGGATTCATCAGTTGTTATTGCTCCTTTGACAATTTGTAAAAGCAGTTCGACTTGGCTAAGAGCCTGCTGGCGATCATTTTTTATACTGTTGATATTAGAAGTAGCCAAATTACATAATTTTTCAAGTATAGATAATTTCAGAAGATAAATCTTTGGCAGTGGAAGATTATCAGACATCAGTGGATCTTCAGGAAGAAACTGTCTCGACTGGGAAGTAATTTGTTGAAGGTTTCCCTGATTTGTATCGTTTAAACGCTTTATTTGAAGCAAATAATTGTTTATATGAACAAGCTCTGGTGCTATTTCAATATTGGAAGCTCCATTTTTATGTTCTCCATTGGCATCATGAGATGCAATATTGCCATTAGAAGAACCACTATTTTTCACAGCTTCTCTTAACAGCTTGATTTCTACAGCGTTGAATACAGATCTATCCTCCCAAACATTAATCAATCGAGTAATTTTGGGTTTGATGTTGTCACTGACTGCATGATATGTCAGCCTGAAAACAGATGGAAGAACTTCTGCAAACGAACGAATGAATTCAGGTTTTCGTTTATGACGAGCTTGTTGTACTACATCATTACATAAGTAAAGTAACGAAAGTTTTTTGGACGATTTTCCTGGTTGCGAGTCAAGGTCGATCAAATACTGTGCCCACGATTGAGCAATTTCTTTGCTATGTCTGTGATGGAAAAGTATCCATTGGGAAATAGTCACGATGGAATCTTGGGTTTCCAGAAGCGATGCAAGCTTTCTTTTAAAAATATCAGGAGTGAATGACATATTATCTTCTTTTTTAATCAGAAGCTAAACTATAGGTTAATTGAACAAAATATTGGCGTCTAAACCTTTAAATATCCTTCTCTTTGGTGCTCAAAATTGATCCAACTATTGGTGAAAGGGACGAAAAAAAGCCAAGTTTGGATTAATCTAATATTTCAGTCAAATCTATGTTTGATTGTTGACTCCAAGCTATCTATCAGAGATTGATTGCTGGTTGTGGTCCTTTGAAAAAAATGGATGAAAGATTCGACAGTGAATAAAATTAATTATTTTCCTGTTTGTAGATTCTTATGTGCATTTAACCCTACTTCACAGTAAATACATAACAATCAAGATATGTTTTTTTTTTTTTTTGTTTGTTCTCTGCTTCATTTGTTTTATATTTACACATACTAAACATTTAAATCGACTATTATGGCACCCAAACCACGTAAAACCAGAACTGCAAGTGGCAGTACACCTATAAAAAAAACACCTCAAAAACCGAAGGCTGTGATATTGGACCAAGAGATCTCTCAGCTGGATATACTTAATGCCAATTCATCACAAGAAGTTATTGAATTGGTTTCGCGTCTCACACTGACTTCACAGGACAAACTCTTTGCAGAATATCGATCAAAAGCTGAATTACAGTTAGAAGAACAGGCTAGACGCATAGAAGAGTTGGAGAATGATCTTGAGGCCAAACAACAAATAATACAGGCTCAAAATGACGCTACAAACTCCGCGCCTGCTTCATCAGGAGTGGTATCGTCGTTCATTTCACCTATCAAGAAAAAAGGACATTCAGAGGTACTATCTCAAGACGAATTGGGAAAGGAATTAGAGACGATTGGGATCACATTTGACATGTTGGAACTCTTGACTGGACTTAGAATAACAAATTACGAAGAAGACCACCAGAGATTCCACTTTGATGTAGTACAAATGTCAACAAATGGACAGGAAAACCCTGTAAGTGTACAATACAGGTTGATAATTGAAAAGAAATTACATCAATCTGCTGATATAAACTATGTACCCACGTTTATGAGGGAAAAAGGGGCCAATGCCGATGTTTTAACCAAGATGTTACCTGAATATTTTTGTGATAATTTGACATTTCCATACAATACTTTAAGTCAATTTTATACAAAAATCAATAGAGCTTTGAATAAGGGAGCTAAGGGATTAGATGGACAATAAAAGTAATTTAAACCACTTCAAAGTTTATCATTAATGAAAGATAAAATAAACACACAACTCAAACAAAATATAAATAGAAGAGATGAAGAGAGGATAATTCTTTTATTGTGATTAAATAGTTAAATGATATCAAGTATTAATGCTAATGTATATTTATTTTTATCTATAATTACAGTAAACCTATTTAGAGAGTCACAGTTACACTGCCATCTTCGTTCTTCTTAACTTTCAAAGATTTGAGTAAATCTTTCTTACTTTTTGACTTGTCTTCAGATATTTTCTTGATAACCTTATATAGGGTTTCCAGTTCATCATTCTTCAAATAAGAAGCAAGATCCTTGGATCTTTTGGCGTCAGACTTCTTGGATTTTTCCTTCTTTTCTGTTTTTGATTCCTTTTTTTCAACTACTGGCTCAACCTTCTTTGGTTGTTGCTTTTGTTGCTGTTGTTTCTTTGGTTTATATAATGCCTTTTCGTATTTTTCAGCCTCAGAAATACAACTGGTGTGCTTTTTGTGGTCGTTGTTTTGGAATGTTGTACTACAGTCTATGCATGTAAAGTAGGCACCGTAACATCTTTGTTGATGTTGATCCAACTTTTTCTTGATAATGGTGTCGTTACAGACTTCACAAGAGAAAGATACCATTTGATGAGATGACTGAAAATTCTAAGCGATGCATCTATCAAGAAGTATGGAGAACCGAACTGCTGCATGCAGGATACAATTTGATAGAACATCAATGGAATCAGTAGTTCTACTGTTTAATACGATAAAATAAAGAAAATTCAATACTAGAACAATGTTGATAGTAAGATACATAAAGAATGTCAAGAAAATGCGCTGTAGACAGAGACATCGCTGTTTTGCGGGTGTCAGTTAACAACTAAATTCTCATACAAATCTCACTCAATTAGCATACACTCAAAAAAGAAGGAGAGAATATTGCTGTTTGAGTTCAAGTATTTTATATTATTCCTCACCTACACTATTCAATATTTCTTCATTTATTTATATGTGAATATATATATATATATTTGTAAATGCTAGATTGCATGCCTTTCCACTATATTACGATTGGTCAGCTCACCATACAGGTTCATCTTCTTTCTTTCTAGGAACTCTCACTATGTCATAATCATTCCCGACATCTTTTTCATGGTCCTTCAACAACCCTTGTAATCTATAGTAGTCGTCTCTTTTATTTACAGTACGTTTATTTTCAATCATTTCCAACATCTCTTCTTCCCCTAATTGCTGATATTTTTCATCGTGCTTTTCCCATTTGATAGCTACGAACTCTTGTAAGTAAATTGCACCAGCGGCAATCAGTAACATGAACGGGAGTCCAAAAAATAAAAAGTGGTTTCTCCTTATCAACTTTTGATATCTGCCGGCCACAGTTTTATCATATGCTTCTTGGGCTCTCTTCCCACGAAAGGTTTTATTGGAAAGCACCATAAGCTCTGTAGATATTCATTTACTAAATACAGGAACCTATTTAGATAATTCTCAGTTTAGTTTTCATTTAATTATTTTTTGTTTTTTCAATCCTGTTTTTCTTAAGCTCGGATATTTAATGCCAATTGTATAAAACCGCTTCATAATTAATTTCATTTTCGTTTTCCGCAATTAATAATTTCTATTACAATAGCTTTTCTCTATTCATCTTCACACCATAGTTATTTTTAACGAGCCCACATTTGAGTTTCAACAATCTTGTTTTATTTCATAGACGAAATGAATGTTTGATTTGCGTCATAGCAAGCAAGTTTACGCTTTTTATACTTCATATCTTTTTTCCTTTTATTTACGTCAAGAACTTATTTAACTTATTGTCACAGATCGCCGTTTGTAATTATCTAAGGTGTTTTTAAGTACATCTTAAATTGGATAGAACTTCTGTTTTTCAAAAAAAAAGAAAAAAAAAAAAAAAAACAAAAAAATAATTTCAGAAATACATCATCCAACTTTTGATATTCGTGAAAAATTGAGCCTAATAATTCAGACAATAAACACAGTTCCATATACAATAGCAATATTAAAATCTACTTCTTTTCTTACGCTTGCACGCTAGTCCAAATCTGGGATTCGGAATTGCATGATCACAATCTAGTATGATTTCTAAAAAAACACTACAACAAAGTTCAGACTCCCAATTTATGTAATCTTTCGAGACCGTTTAATTAATCCTTCAAGTAATTTTAGGGTTTAATTTAAATGTCTGAGATTTGAATCGGTCCAAAGAAAATTCACAAGTACACTTACCCAAACACGGGATTGTCCAAAGAGAAGTCGAATATATACCGGGACTGTATACAAAGGGATTCTGCGCCCAATATTATATCTGATAGGTTTCAACATGAGCCAGTGCTAATATTTCAAAATCTTTTTTTTTGATCAAGTTTTTGTCATCATTTATTTTGTTTTTTTCCCTAAAATAGTAGCCAAACCACTATTTGCCTTTCTTTTTTTTGTTTTTTTTTTATTTCTTTGAATTGCTCTTTTAATAAGAGTTGTTCTCAAAAAACTTCTTATTTAAGTATTTCCCCCTTTTGTTTCTTTTCCCTACCAAAATTTTGATTTTTTTATTTTTTATTTGAAATTGAATTAAATTCTTCTTCAATTTTATTGAGCCAGCGCTTTTTTTTGCACCCCCTTGTTGTCCACATTGCACCCCCTAGCTGCATTTTGTTACAACTTACACAAAAACTTTAATATCGGTTTTTTTTTGTCAATTTTTTTCTGTTTGGGGTTAAGACCATGTCGGGCTATCTGTCAAACCTGGCAGCTGTAGCTGCGGTACAACAACAGCAACAACAACAGCAACAACAACAACAACAGCAACAGCAGCAACAACAAAGACATCAACAACGTCTTAATGAGCTTTTAGAAGCTGTCAAACAAGAATTTGACTTCGCCCTCAATGAAGCTTCACTGTTCAAACAAGTAAAGGAAGATTATGATCTAAAATACAATCAACAAACCGCCGAAATGCAACAGATCAGACAAACTGTTTATGAACTTGAAATGGCTCACAGAAAGATCAAAGAAGCTTATGAAGACGAGATTTTGAGACTTAAAACTGAATTGGAAAATCGTGACAGGGCTGCTGCTCAGCAGCAACAAGGGGCTAACGGTGTTGATTCCCGTGCTCCGTTCTCTGGTTTCCAACAACAGCCTGGTCAACAACCACAAGGTGCTATACAACCAAGACAACAGCCTCCAGTTCAAGCTCCTTCTGCACCAGCTAATACTACTTTACCACAGCCTAGTCAATTACCATCTGCAGTTAAGCAAAATATTCTTAAGGAATCTCCACAAGCTCCAAAACTTGAACCTGTGAAGCAAGCTGAACCTGCTTCTGAAACTTCAAATTCTCTTGTTGTTGTTGACAAGAATCAATACGTAGTCAACCCTACTCAAAGAGCCCTGCATGTTAAGGATATTCCACCTTTCTTGCAAGATCTTGATATTTCAAAGGCCAATCCAGCTTTCACTAAACAAAACCCAGACTATTTTGTATTGTATAACCCAGCGTTTGAAAGATCTCTCGAAATTGATCTTATTCATTCTTTAGATCATTCTTCTGTTGTGTGTTGTGTTAGATTTTCAAAGAACGGAGAATTTTTAGCAACCGGTTGTAACAAGACAACTCAAGTTTTCAATGTCAAAACTGGTGAATGTGTCGCCAAATTAATTGATGACAACTCTTCTAACCTGTTGAATAACGGCGAAGAAAACGGACAAGTTGCTCTGCTGGGAGCTAATGCAAATGGTGATTTATACATTCGTTCAGTTTGTTTTTCTCCTGATGGTAAACTTTTAGCCACTGGTGCTGAAGATAAACTTATTAGAATTTGGGATCTTGCTACAAAAAGAATCATCAAGATTTTACGTGGACATGAACAAGATATCTACTCTTTAGAGTTCTTTCCAGATGGAAACCGTCTTGTTTCTGGTTCTGGTGATAGAACTGTTAGAATTTGGGATCTTCGTTCTTCCCAATGTCTGTTAACTTTGTCTATCGAAGATGGTGTTACTACTGTTGCCGTTTCCCCAGATGGATCTCTCATTGTTGCAGGTCTGTTGGACAGAACTGTTAGAGTTTGGGATCTGACCACAGGTTTCTTAGTTGAAAGATTAGACCTGGGTAATGAAAACGGTAATGGTCACGAGGATTCTGTTTATTCTGTTGTTTTCTCAGCTAGCGGAAATCAACTTGTTTCTGGTTGTCTTGATAGAACTGTCAAGTTATGGAATTTGGAAGGACCAAAACAAGATCTGTCAAATGCCAACGTTGCTGGTCTGTTGACTCAAAGAAAATCACTGTGTGAAGTTACATACATTGGTCACAAAGATTTTGTATTAAGTGTTTGTTTGACCGCAAAGAATGAATATATAATCTCAGGATCTAAGGATCGTGGTGTTATATTCTGGGATGAAGGACTGGGTAACCCATTGTTAATGTTACAAGGCCACCGTAATTCAGTCATTTCAGTTGCTGTTTCGCCAAACCTGGATGCCAATGAAGGTATATTTGCCACTGGTAGTGGTGACTGCAAAGCCAGATTATGGAGATGGAAGAAGAAATAAACAGTTCAAAAATTGTATTTCTTTTAAAAAATTCATTTTTTGTTTACCCTTATGCTAGGGACAACGCTGTACGGACTGTAGAGATGAAAAATATGAAGCAGAGTTGATATGTATGTAATATTAGTAAAGAGTTATCATTTGTAGAGATGAATTGGTTTTCAAACCAAAAAAAAATCGATTTTTTACTTAGTAATTTAAACAAATGATTGACAACAAAATGTAATTTTAAAAACTCTCATTCATTTGCCGATCAATTTTCCTTCGCGTGGGTTTTCAGGCCAATTTTCAATTTGTTGATAATTTTTTTTGTCGTATAACCTTATAAACTTCGTTTAACTCAAATGACAGTCTACACTGCCACCACCACAGCTCCTGTGAACATTGCAGTATGTAAAATTCGAAGAGACTCATGTTGGTTTATCAACTCATATATAATTCACGCTCAATAGTCACTTTTTAACGTGGTTTTACTTACTAACTATTAGACCCTCAAATATTGGGGAAAGCGTGATGCTTCTTTGAACTTACCAACCAATTCTTCTATTTCAGTTACTCTTGCTCAAAAGGATCTTCGTACACTTACTACTGCTGCTACTTCTGAAGAATTTACTGAAGATAAGTTGTGGTTGAACGGAAAGGAAGAGCTGTTAGCTTCTAAACGTTCTCAAGCATGTCTTGCTGATCTCAGAAAGTTGAGACGTGTTGTCGAGGAAAAAGACACTTCTTTACCTCCTATTTCCAAATACGGACTTCACATTGTCTCTGAAAACAACTTCCCTACTGCCGCTGGTCTTGCTTCCCTGGCTGCTGGGTTTGCAGCTCTTGTTGTTTCAATTGCAAAACTTTATCAATTACCAGAAGACATGTCTGAGCTTTCTAAAATTGCTAGACAAGGATCTGGTTCTGCTTGTAGATCCTTATTTGGAGGTTACGTTGCTTGGGAAATGGGTACTGAAATTGATGGTCTGGATCTGAAAGCCGTTGAAGTTGCTCCATTAGAACATTGGCCAACCATGAAAGCTGCTATCTTCGTTGTCAGTGATGATAAGAAAGATACTCCTCTGACCCTGGGGATGCAACAAACTGTTGCTACTCTGGACTTGTTCACTGAAAGAATCAATAATATTGTACCAAAGAGATTCAAGGAAATGTCAAAGGCAATTCTTGATAAGAACTTCCCACTTTTTGCTGATCTTACGATGAAGGATCTGAATTCTTTCCATGCTGTATGCCTTGACCTGTACCCCCCAATTTTTTATCTTAGTGACACTTCCAAAAAAATCATGCGTTTAGTTCATCGTTTGAACGAGCTTGCTGGTGAAACTATTGCTGCTTATACTTTTGATGCTGGTCCAAATGCCGTCATTTACTACGAAGAGAAGAATGAGACTAAGGTCTTGGGCTTTTTATATAAAGTTTTTAGTAAAGTTGAAGGCTGGAAGAAATCCTTCGATACCGGTGTCTACGATTTCGAGTACGATGCTGACTTGTATAAGGGTGTATCCAAGGTTATTATGACTGAAATAGGGCCAGGTCCTCAAGATACCACTGAGAGCCTTGTCAACGAAAAGGGCTTCCCAAAAAACTAATTTAATAGCAAATAATAAAATTATATATCTTACTCAAGTGTATTTTTCATATTTTTTAAATATCAGAGATCAATGTAGAGCGGAAATATCATCTGTTTAATTTCAGTTCACCTTTTACTATCATGCGACATAAATCGCAATAAAAAATTGAAATTTTCATCCCAATCTCACCAAAAATCTGAGCAACATGTCTGGACTAGTCATTAATTCATTCCCTACCATGTTTCGCTATGGGTCAAGATCTTTATTAAAGTCAAATAGTAACACTATTGGTTTAGTAAATGTGGTTACTAGGGCATCCACGTATAGATCTCAACCCTTGTTCATCCGATTGCTCCATAATAACAAGCTAAAGGAACAAGTTAGTGCAAGAGCCCTGAAAACCACAGAAGAGATCAAGAAGAGACTATTGACTAAAAAGCCAATCAAGCCTATCCATATGCCTCCTAAATTGCCCACTGTTAAGGAAAATATATACACAATCCCTAACTTTTTAACTGCAACAAGATTGGTTGCCGCGCCAGTTATAGGGTACCTTTTGTGTACCCATCAAACCAAATGGGCTATGGGTCTTTTTGTATATTCTTGCATTACGGATTGGGTAGATGGCTACCTTGCCCGAAAATATAATATGGGATCTGTGCTAGGATCTGTAATGGACCCCATGGCTGATAAACTTTTAATGACTGTATGTACGGTTTCTCTTTGGTATAACTTGTCTATGCCAGCAATTATCGCATCCATAATAATAGGGAGGGATGTCATGCTTGGTATGATGGCAATATATTATCGGTACATTTCTCTTCCAGCACCAAAAACATTCAAAAGATATTGGGATTTTCTGATCCCAAGTGCCGAGGTTCATCCGACTAGATTGTCAAAATGGAATACCGGGTTTCAAATGCTTTATATTGGTGCCCTTGTTCTTAAACCAGGTGTTGAATCATTATTGGGAACTGACTACATCATGTTTGAACACTTCTTAACTGGTTTTGAGTATTTGGTCGGAACTACTACTATTCTCCTGGGTGCTTCATATTTATTTTCCAAAACTGCGGTCAAAATTTTAAAGTAGCAGATTATTAATTGCCGAATAATCCCAAGATATTGACAAATAGATGAAAGTTAGTTCCGAATCGTTAAGTGCTTGTAAATAAGCTAAAAAAACTAATCTCTCCTTGACTTCAGAGCTACCAAAGTTTTTAAATAATAATAGATAGTGCTTTGCAAGTTTTCTAAAAGACAGTGTAGGAATTCTATTAATAAATTGATCAAAATTTGAATCACTTCTTTTCATAGTTTCAAGTCGATTCAATTGAAGAACTAAGCTACTCAGAATCGAGTTATATTTTTCTCTCAATTGCTTATAAACCACTGGATTTCTTATCAGATCCAAGCCTTCATAAAGATTGTTCCTTTGTAGAAGCATGACAAATAGTACCTCCTGAAGACGAACAATCACATTGATATGACATTGATTAAATTTTTGGAGTATTTGAAAGTAGCTGTCAAGATAAAAATCTGTATTTTTTGTTGATGAACAAACAGAGATAAAAGTACACTTATCAATAGATTTCCCTATTTCAGCAGCATTAATACTATGAAGATTACTTCTCAAAAGACTGTTGGTAAAAAATTCAGCAACTAAACGTCGTTTGTCGTCTTTGTGATGAATTAATGCGTCTTGATATACTTTGAAGAAAGAAGTGAAATTCGGTTTAACCACTTCTATCATGATACAAAATGAACGACTGCAAAATAAGGTCCAAGAAAGATCATAGTCAAGACCAAAGCATGCCAAATGACATTTTAATCTATTCGCAGCTGCAGAACAAGATTTCCTGCTTTGAGATCCTTTCAGTAGTCCATGTCTTCTTTGGACATTATTTGCAGCCATTTGATCTTCAGAGTAAATTTTTGCTTTTTTCAAAAGTTTCAAATAATGCCTGATAGTATCTTTGTTAGTAAACTAGATATACTGGGGTTTGATATGAATTGCTTACCATCTATGGATCCTTTTCTACGATTCACAATGAACATGGCAATTTCAAATTCATTCATGTTATTTGAGATATTACAGTTCATGAGTAGAAAAATAAATGCTGACAAAAGGCTTAAAAAAGTTTATTCTGACACATTAATTTTTAACACATTTATAAGACAAATGATATTATTTCAATATATTAATTATGTTATCTCTATAGATGCCCATATACACAAGTATTATTGTTATACGTCGTATTCATTTTTTTCATGCAATATTTTTGTTTTCAGTGCAATGTTTTTCACCTGTTCGTTGACCACTCCAATTTTACTTTCTCCACGAACATAATCAGATCTTTTCTCTTTATTCCCCAAAGATTTGGAACCTTCAGGTCGGTAAGTACTTCCTACCGTTATATATTCTCCATCTCCATACTCTTTAGTTTCACTGTCATATGGTATGCAATTTAAATCAGGTTTAATCGCCTTATCTCTGTACAAAGGATTAACTGGATGTCCCTTTTTGTTACGCAATCTAGCCCAGATGCGTCTCCGTACAAAGTTTCCGAAATAATACCTGCCCTTCCAATGATGACTTCTAAACCAAATATGCAGATAAATCCATCCTTGATCATCAACATCATTCAACATGAATACATACCAAGTTTCCCAAGCCCATTCCCAGTTTAAATCTGGTAAAGGATAATTATTCACCAATAAATTATTTACAGCATCAGCCAGAAATTCTTTGGCATTTAATACATAATCTCCACTCATCAGTTGAAAAGTTGGAGGATCTAACCCTGGTATTAAAGATTTAGAAGAAAATAACGGGATACCAAAGAATTTCATTCCTCTTTGGTTCTCAATAATTACATCAATATCTATTTCTACTCCAGCGTTTTCTTGAGCACCGAATTGCTCAAGAACACTGCCAGCAATGTCTACACCTGCTCCCAAAAGAGCTCTGATGGCCCTTACTTGAGGGAAGGTTTCAAACTTAGGATCAACACAGTAGACCATTGCCTGTACGTTGGCCTTCTTCTTACCCGTTTTGTACTTTTACAAACGTGGAATCTAATTTGTGATGTTTTATTATTTTAATTTGCTATTTTGATATTGATATTATTTATTTTTTAATATTATTACTCCCATAACTTAGTCTTTGTTTAATTGATACAGCCTTTCTTCTTCTTTTTTTTTTTTTTTTTTCTCGAAAAGTTTCATGGATGCTTTGTTTGACAACCACAATAATTTCTTTTCCGACTTTAAAGTTGTAATTATCAGCCCTGCCAAAAAAAAAAAAAATCCCAGGAGAGGTACCGCTGTTAACGCATTTACCGCCATTTTCGGTACTCCTACTTCCTCACACCTCTTAAATTACGAATTATTAAATGCCCAGCTTCATTCGCAATGTGGTAATATTGTTCACAGTTCAAATCTAAAATGCCATCTTGTTAAAGTAACTATCTGACATGTAAAATTAGGTCAAGTTTATTTAAGTTATAAAATTTTAGACACCGTTTACTGTGAAATACATCGTAATTTAATTAAACTACAGATATGTGATTAGATGAGAATGTCAGCTTAAATATCGCTCTCGCTTAACTGCTCGTGGAGTATTAAAAAAAAAAAAAAGCTCGGAACTCGGAAGATCAATTGGCTAAATCAGTACAGCGTTTAAAATCAAATAATAGTGATCTTCGAC
Organism: Kurtzmaniella fragi; assembly: GCA_030581955.1. Classification (NCBI taxonomy): domain Eukaryota; kingdom Fungi; phylum Ascomycota; class Pichiomycetes; order Serinales; family Debaryomycetaceae; genus Kurtzmaniella; species Kurtzmaniella fragi. The sequence goes on from JAKTWE010000038.1 coordinate 67,515, forward strand.
AGGTCTCACATATATCGATGACCATTTTGTAATCATGTAAAACGTAGAAACTATTGTACTTCGATATTGCTTCCACAAAATTGCTTCTAAAATCACAATAGAGACGAAAATAGGCTAAATGATGTTATCTTGCTTTAGTTTTCTAAAGTGTTTTTATTTTTTCTTTGTTATTTTAAGGCTTCGCCTGAATTCAAACCTTCTGATTACAAATAATTTTTTTTTCTAGATGTATAATTATTTGCTTCACCGTCGTATAATTGTTCTACTGTGAGTTCGCTTTATTGTAGGACCCCGCTCTTGTTACTCACTCTAGCGACTTCAAGATTTCAAACTTTTCAAAATAGTGCAAATATAGTTTGAATATTAATCAATTCAATTCAATTCATCTGACAGTATCTTCAGATTAAGTTTAATTCTATAAATGAATTATTGGATTTAGTACGAAGAGTTTTTTACCAACTTTCTGCCATATAAAGAAATTTTATAATTTCATATCAGTTGCCGATAGGCTCATAATTACCGCCCAGATTAATACCGAGAGAGCTAACCATAGTAGGCCCTAAAAAACAGTATCAACAGTATCAACAATTTCCAATGTTTAATCAGTGTGTTAATTCCTGTTGCAGATAAAATCCCTAATTTTGAACATCATCTACACACTTACTTTGACTTACTTCTCTCTTAAACTTTCTTTTAATTAACGCCCCATGCAGCTTCTAGAACCACTGCGTTAATTTTGAAATTTTCAATGCGCATTAATTAAAATTATTAATAAATATTTTTTTAAGTTTTCCACACATACTCGTTCCCTTTTATATCTATCAAGCAACTCCCTTAAAAAATTATCCTTAACTCCCATATAATGAATTATGGAGTGATTTACACGGATACATATTCTCCGAATACTTCGTTTGCAAATGAGAAACTAATCAACAAAGAAGAAACTGTTAATGTTTCACAACCACAGCAACAGTTGAATGTGCAAGTTTTTAACCCTGTTACCCGAGATAGAGTGCCTTCGAACAATCAACTGCAAAGAGGTCATCAAGGACCATCTGTTGTAGATTCTGATACCCAACAGCAAAACATAGCAGCTCAAGCAGCTCTCTATCAACCTACTCATACTCAACATCAGCAACATACGTCACAGCCGCTTCAACAACCGCTTCAACAAGCATCCCATCATCTTAAAAACCAGCTGTCTGATTTTTTGCCAACCCCTAGTAACGGGTCGACTGGTCGTCCCAGTATTAGTTCTGAGACCCACAACTTAGGTACGGGGTCAAATCATCATCTTTCTCAAGGGTTGAATAATCATCATCCTTTTGATCCTTACAGTTATCCATTGACGAACCCACCAATTTTTGATTATACCATGAAATTCCCTTATAACGCCAACGATGGGGTTCCTAGAAGACGTCGTATTTCTATTTCAAACGGTCAAATTGGTCAGATTATTAATCACGAGGCTGTAATCGATACCGAATCTCCTTTAGAAGATCTTTTACAACCAACCAGTGATATTGTATCTCTCGATTTCCCATATCATGGCGGCAACCATCAACAGCAACAACAGTTGAATAGTCAAATACAAAATCAAGCCATGGTTTCTCAATCAGGCCAAGCAGCACCCATATCCACACCAGCAGCTACACAACAACGTACAAACGCACAACAAACGCAGACACAGACTAATCAAGGTATTGTGGAATCCACACAACAGCAGGTGCAACAACAAATTTCATCTTCCAACGTGCCTATAACATTGCCAGTCCTGAACACTAATACCGCCCGATTTTTGGATGCTGCCGGAGTTCCTCCTCCAAACCATGCATTGATCTATGACAACCAAGTAATCTACAATCCTCATGATGGACCAATACCAGGAACTGCAGCTTGGAAGAAGGAAAGACTTTTGGAAAGAAATAGGATTGCTGCTCTGAAGTGTAGACAAAGAAAGAAGCAAGCCCAACAAGTACTTCAAGGAAATATTTCAAAGTATGAAACCGAAGTTAGGGATTTAAGATACAAACTTGCTAAATATGAAATGATAGTTGACAAGTATGAAAAATTTATGGCTACTCATTCCAAAGAATGTGGATCTGGTATGGTTGATATTATTAACGAGGTTAATAAAATCAAAGCATTAAGTATTAGTAATACGAAATTCAAAAGCAGTCATCTTCAAATAGACGATGATTATAGTGACGATGAAGATTTTGACGATATCGGTAAAGTTGAGGTCAAAAGCATAAAGTTGGAACAACATTAAATAAATGGAGATTGCTAACCACAACTTACAATAACAGAAAAATACAAACTTGAAAACCCTCAAATCACTCCTAGAAGGAGCGAAAAAACAGCACGTTTATTGACAGCATTTTTTACCTGACATTTCAAATGATACAGGAATTATTTGTATATATGATTCTATGCATGGAGTTTATCGTAAATTTATAGGTGTAAAATATAGAGAAGATTAAAATATTGGAAATTGTAAATTGAAATCATGACATCAATATAGACAAGAAAGATTAAGAATAAAAAGAAAATTTACTGAATTTTGTCAAAATATTCATCAATTCTTATTTCAAGTTTTTAACTAAAATCTTAGATTGCCATAAAGTTAGTTTCGCAATGATCTTGCCGCTTATAATATCTACCAGATATTTTGTTACATAGATAGAGGCTTTTTCAAATTTTTACTTTTAGTGATGGTGCGTATGTAAAGGAATTCCTGTATCTCATGTTGACAAAACTCTAACGTATTGATAATCAGTTTCGTGTGCTCCTGCACACCTATTTTTCATAAACTTCTTTTTTCTTCTTTCTTCCAACACTATGTCTCTTAAACTCCCAACTAATCCTAACGCTGGGCTTTTCAAACAAGGTTACCAACTGCATCTGAATGCTGATGGTGCTCTTGCAAGAAACATTCAAGCTGTAAGAGAGCTTTCCTCCATTCTCCGTACCCTGATGGGCCCATGTGGTAGAAATAAAATTATTATGAATCAACACGGAAGAATCTTTGTCACGTCCGATGCTGCCACCGTTCTTAATGAAATAGAAGTGATCCATCCAGCTGTTAAAATTCTTGTCATGGCTTCTCAACAACAACAAATGGAAATGGGTGATAACTCTAATTTGGTAATTGTTTTAGCTGGTGAATTTTTGAACGGTGCTGAAAAGCTTTCCACATTAGGTCTTTCCCCATCTGAAATTTCTCAAGGTTACAACCTCGCTGGTAAAGAGGTATCTAAGATCTTACTGGATCTTGTGGTTGAAAAGGTTAAATCTGTCGTCGACAAGACTGAATTACAAAAAGCCGTCAAATCTGTTATATCTGCAAAGAAGTATGGATATGAAGATATTATTACTAAACTTGTTATCGAAGCTGTCACTAATGTCATCGACGCAAAGAACCCACGTTTCAACGTCGACTCTATTCGTGTTGTGAAGATTATGGGTGCTTCCCTCAGAGATTCTCTGGTTATTCGTGGTATGGTTTTCCCTCGTGAACCTGAAGGCCATGTCAAGTCTGTCAAGTCAGCCAAAGTTGCTGTTTACACTTGTCCAATTGATATTTCCACCACTGAAACTAAGGGAACTGTTTTACTTCATAACGCTAAAGAAATGACTGATTTCACTCTTGGTGAAGAACAACAATTGGATCAAATGTGTAAAGAAATTAGTGATTCAGGTGTTAAAGTTGTCATTGCTGGTACTAATATCGGTGAACTTGCACTTCATTATTTTAACAAATATCAAATCTTGGTCTTGAAAGTGCCTCTGAAGTTTGACCTTCGTCGTATTTGCCGTGTCTGTGGTGCTACCCCAATGCCTCGTTTAGGAGCTCCAATGCCAGATGAAATGGGATCTATTGATGTGATTGAAACCATTGAAATTGGTGGAGATAGGGTCACTGTTTTCCGTCAAGATTCCACTACAACCAGAACCGCCACTATTTTACTTCGTGGTGCCACACAAAACCATTTAGATGACGTTGAAAGAGCTATTGATGATGGTGTTGCTCTGATAAAGGCTCTTTTAGCCGACAATAGATTATTAGCAGGTGCTGGTGCAGTAGAAGCCGAACTTATTAAGAGAATCACCAAATACGGTGAAAAGACTCCAGGACTTTTACAACTTGCTATCAAGCAATACGCTCAAGCATTTGAAGTTGTCCCACGTGCTCTTGCTGAAACTGCCGGTTTAGATGTTCAAGAAGCATTAGCTCAATTATATGCTGCTCATTCTGAAGATTCAGGTAATACCCAAGGTTTAAATATTGATGAAGAAGGTCTTGTGGATACTGTAGAATATGGTATTTTGGATCTTTATGCTGCTAAAGAACAAGCCATTGCTCTTGCAACTGATGCTGCCAATACTGTTCTTCTGATTGACCAAATCATTATGGCAAAGAGAGCCGGTGGACCACAAATGCCACAACAGCCAAGACCGGGCAACTGGGATCAGGAAGATTAGATAGACTAATAAATAATGAGGTAAAAATTACTGCAAGCTGTATAATTGTAATATGTTGTCAATTATATACTTTAAACTAATGGACCAAGCTTAGCTTGAGTTACGAATTTGTTCACTTTAGCAAGATCTTTTTTTCCGTTTGTTTCAATACCACCACTCACATCGACTCCAATGACATTCTTGACACTTAAGCCATCCCTAACATTTTCTGGAGTCAATCCTCCTGCAAGAATATATTTCCCACCTGGCAAATTTGCTACAGCTCCCCAATCTATTTTTTTACCTTCGCCACCAGCTTCAGAATCAAGCAATGCAGCCAAAACTCCATCTCCTTGATTGAATACTTCACTTATCAATGCAACATCTCTTGGAACTACAAATCGAGGTATTATTCCAAACTTCAATCCCTTGGCTTTATTAGCCTTTAAAAAGTCCACTTTATTTTCGTTCCCATGAAGTTGAATAAAATCAAGCTGGAGTGACTCCGCAGTTTCAAACACTTCCTCCAATTCTTGATTTCTGAATACACCAACTGTAAACGGCCCATTTTCTACTATTAATTGAAAAGCAAGAATCTGATATTCGACAATACTAACACCTTTAGTTTGATTTTGTAACTCACTAATCAATTTCAGCGCCGTATCAAGCCTTCTCTTTTTATCTTTCCTGCTTTGCCTGGCCAATGCAGATATGGATTTAGCAGTTGAATGATCCACCGTACGCAGTCTTCCTTGTACCATAATCATTCCAAGCATGTCCGCACCTGATTCTATCCCCTCAAGGGCGGCATCTTCGGTTTTCAAGCCACATACTTTTACTAGAGGAGGTGTCATTAGATAAGTGAATTATTTATGAATCATTGATATTCTTTTTTTTTTTTTTCTTTTTCAAATGAGTAGTTTATGTGAATCAATTATCAATAAACAATAAACCTCATGTAAAATAACTATACTATTGTTGGAATTTACATGTTTTCTGACAAACTAGATCACTTGTTTCTATTCTATTAATCTTTTCTAAAAAATTTTCCAAAATTTTTGAAATTCTCTCCCATTTTGTTAACCTTGTTTTCACCATTCAAAGCCAATTCTCTAAAACCTTTTTCAATGTTAGATATGTTTAAATTATTACTTGGTGAAAAAGTTCCGTTGTTTCTCGGCAGTTTGATTGTTGGTACGGTTCTCATTGGGACTGGCTTTCTGATTTTTTCTGCTGCTTCTTCTGCGTCTGTTTTGAGCAGTGCAAGTGAACTGCTAGCCTCTTGTAACGTGTGGTGCCCTGTAGCTATCTGGAGGTTGAAATTCTCGATATAAGCATTAGTATCAGTGATACCCTTTAATTCTAAAACTTTAATAAAATTGATTTGATTCCTGTCTCCAATTAAAGTGAAATAGTTGACCACAAAATCGTCTATAGGTTTAACAGGTTGAACAAGTAACTTGAGCACAGTTTCAGCTTTTTGAACTTGTGTTTGCACAAATTTAGAATATGATCTGGCTTTCTCTTCAAATTCTAATTTTAAAAGAAACTTCTTCATATCTTCCAAATCAACTATTAACTGCTCAGCATTAGCTGAACTTACCCCGGGTTTAATTTTCTTCCATTGATTCATAAACAGATTGATTACTAACTCAACCACCTTGTTATCAAAATTTCTAGAATATCCTTCTCTTATGACAAGAGAATTAACTACTTTAAGAGTGTTGCCAACTGTAACTTGAAAATCTTCTATATACCTTAATGGGTCTCCTGGAGAACTCATATCATCCCAGTTAACGTTTTGAAATTGTCTCCAAGTGAATTCAAGATCTTTTGCCAATTTAATCAACAAAACAGTTATACATCTCGTAATTAGTTGGATGAAATATTCTCTTGCATCTTCAAAAGATACAGATTCTGCCAAATCGGGGTCTATAGCTTGCTTCATTTTACTTTCTAACTGATCAGTCATGTTCAGACAGTAGTCTGCGGTATTAAGAACCATACTAAGATATTTGAAAGGTTCGGTGCCGTTCAACAACGTTTCATCTTCTATACTACCTCCATTCAAATTTGGAACACAAGGGAGTAACACAGTTTCAGCGTACTGTTTCAAATATGTCAGAAACACATCCGCCAATTCAAGTAAAATTGGGCCCAGGGAGAGCTTTGTACTTTGACTGAGTATACTTCTAAATCCTCTAAATAATTCGGTACATGAAGATGCAATATTAGGAGGAACATTACCAGAATCCAAAATTTTAATCAATTCTTCAGTATCTTTAACTGGTGCAATTTCTTCAGGAATTTTGGAACTTGCAAGGTATTCCATAAATTTCAGATTTATAATATTTTCTTGTTGAGATATCCAAACCAGTAAATATGGTTCAAAACAATGCAGTATAGCTTGATCAAATTGATCAGTACTAAGAATGTCGCCTAGAGATTTCTCAAATTCTAAAGTTGCAGTTAAAGCATTAAGCAAAGTATCCGGATCAGTATTTTTCTTGTTTCTAAAATAGGAACTCAACACATTTTGAAGATCTCTTTTGGTAAATTCACAAAATTGTTTGGTAAGGCTAACATCAATTCTCCAATCTGAAGGGAAATGTTTAGCATGTTGAGTTTGTACAGCTTTCAAGACTTTTTTGAAAAATATGAATCTTCTTGAAACGTTTTCTAAAGAGCCAGCTTCGTCACTCAGTTTGAAGATATTTTTAATCTCGTTAAGTTGGTCATTGCAAAACCAATTGACTATTTTGTCTCTATTGCCAGAGGAGACTAACTCTAAAATTTCACCACCATAACTCATTTCTATATCTAAATGCCCAGCAATGACTTCTTCATAATCAAAAAATACATCATCCACAAGCTTGTTTTGAGTTCTTTTGATTATGTTGTTTAAAGTCACAACTTCATCGATCAGTTTATAAGGTTTAAAATGAGAAGATAACTCTTTAACAACTGAAAAGAGAGCCAATATCTCTCGATAATTTTTCAGAGCCAAAGTGGATGCAAGAGAATCATTAGCTTCAATGAGCATTTGTAAACGCTTTACCATAGTCATGGATAAAACAAGATTTTTCTTTGTTTGGTCCAATTTTTGAATGTTATGAGAAATGTCAGTGATCTGGTTTTCAGCAGAAGCTGTTTGTGTTTTAATGCTTTTGATACCAGTTAAAAGACTGGAGGCATGTAGTTTTATATGTTCAGGCTTTGGAGCATCATCAATGTACGCATCATAATCTTCAATTGACTTGTTAATTGAAGTATCGAGTTGACGTTTATAAGTGTGTATGTGTTCAAGCAATGAAGGAAGTTCGTTGAGACTTGCAGGGTTCTGAAGTAGCAATTGTAGATGACCCGACGGACTGTAGTTCAAATTATCAAATGCAGACGACATCACAGAACCAAACCCAATGTTTAAGCGTATTTACCGATTTGCTTGTAGATAATGGGGGTGATCTTTGATTATTTGATTTTGGTTGAATCCTGTACTTAGTTGAATACTACTTAGGAAAATAAAAATACAAGAAAGAGCTCAAAAAAAAAAATACTTATGATGTTATGGTTACCTTAATTTGCAGACACTCAAATTAAACCAGTGTTACAACTTACAAGATCAATTGTCGCGACACAGGAACAAATCAAGTCGGATGTTTTGATATTTTCCCATATTTTAGTCAAAAAATTGTTTCAATCATCTACAATAAAAAATTTAGCCCCGAATTGCGGGGGGAGGGGTGGAATTAACTGTAAAGAGTAATGTGTAATATTTAAAGTAATTTGAATAATTGTGATTTTCATCTCTCACACGAGGAAATTGTATTAAGTAATAACTTTGATCAATTCATCAATCAAGCGTAATTATGTGATATTAATTAAACAAACCGTAATTGAAGGTTGAAATCAATATGGTCACGGATTAGTGAAAAGTAAAACGAAAAAGAAACTTTAATTTGATACCAGACCAAACCTATTCTCATTTCAGTTGCACTGATGAGCTGGCTCCATATTTCCAAACCATATTTCACCATAAGATAAAGAAAAGTGGGGAAGGCTTGGGTGGAATAAGAGTGAATTATTTTTTCTGTGACATGAATATTTTTCACAATATCAAGAACAGGAACTAAAAGAATAATTAAAACTAAGATATTGGGAATGGTTAAAGGTATCTTCGACCGTTTCTTTCGTTAATCTTCAAATATTAAGCAGTGTTTTTTCAGTGTCTCTGTTGTGTGTTCTACTTCTATTGTTATAATTGTACAAAATTTTCGAACATTCCCATTATAGAAATATTTTATGGATCCTTTAAAAGTTCTTAGTGTTCATTGAAAAATATTCCAATGTCCCAAACCTTCACAGATACAATACATCATAATTTGGTTAACGAGGACGTCGGGAACACAAATTTTAGTATAGAAAAAAAAAAGAAATCATAAATTAACAAAGAAACTTGACAACAAAGTGGACACATTTTACAATCATACGCAGACGAAATGCTTTGATATGTATTATTGTAACATTTTTTTCTCAAATTTAATGCTTAAATTGGACTTTAAATTAATATGCATATTAATCAATTTATTTATTGGTTTTTCCCATTTATGTAAAATCACTTTTCCTTCATCAATAAACTTGAATTTATTTTACTTATTTGTTCACTTGCAAGATTTTTTACAAAACCGTTTAGTTTACTTGCATCAATACTAAGTCTATTATGGGTATATTCCAACTTCATTTTCATATTACCTTTCTTTTCTACCCCACCAATTTGTCCCTTGAGCCCAATTAGGAAGCCGCATTTGTTTTCAGTGCAACAAACGGAGGGGTAAATTTCCAACTTCAGTAAACTTAATTTGGCTCCATATCAGGAAATTCTGCATAATAAATATTCATTAAATAAAAACTCTCAAACTTCTTAAATTCATTTAAGTTTACAAAAAATCTTTCTCCACAATTAGTTTTCAACATGGCAAGGTTTAAGTTTGGAAGCAAGAAGAACCGCCGCTCTGAGAGTGATCTGACTAACATTTCAGTCATTTCACAAGGTGATTATCATAGCAATTACGCCCTGACTTCTGCTCTGAATGGCGCATATTCCCCAGCTTCTCCTCCCCCAGAAGAAGAACCTAATTATGACTACACTGAACCTTCATATATGGGAGCTCCAAATAGAACTTCTATAGGCAATTCCAATTCTGCAGGTAGAGTGGTTGAAACAAAGGTTGGGACTGGCAAGGCTCCTCAAAACTCCCAATTCGGTTCTGTTTTAGACCCAAAGTCATCAAGTGTAGGGGGTGCCAACTCACTCCAATCTCCAGCTTCGTCCAATTCAGAAACTCCATGGAGTCGTCACAAACTTTTTGGTTCTCCTTTCCCTCGTTATAGACATGCAGCTTCTGCTGTGAGTTCTGAAAAGGGTGAGATTTTTATCATGGGTGGTTTAAAAGATGGCTCCGTTTTTGGTGACACTTGGAGAATCACGCCCCACATGAACGGCGATAATTTGGAATTTTCCACTGAAAATGTAGAAATTGCAAATGGTATTAACCCTCCGGCTAGAGTTGGTCATTCGTCTATTTTATGTGGTAATGCCTTTATTATTTATGGTGGTGACACCGTAGACACTGACTCCAATGGTTTCCCAGACAACAATTTCTACCTTTTCAATATCAACAATAACAAATACACTGTGCCTACTCACATATTAAACAAGCCACATGGAAGATACGGTCATACCTTGGGAGTTATTGCTCTTAACAACCAACTGCTGAGATTATATCTTTTTGGTGGTCAGCTTGAAAATGATGTATTTAATGATATGTATTATTTTGAATTAAACACTTTCAAGAGTCCAAAGGCCCGTTGGGAAACTATTGAACCTCTTAACAATTTCAAACCTCCTCCTTTAACCAACCATTCTATGTCTGTACACAAAAATAGAATTTACGTTTTTGGTGGTGTCTACAATAATGAAAAAGTTCTGAATGATTTATGGTGTTTCGATGCCATTATCAACAAATGGACTCAAATAACTACCACTGGTGCTGTGCCACTTCCTGTAAACGAACATTCTGCTTGCATCATTTCTGACAAGATGTTTATTTACGGGGGTAATGATTTCCAAGGTACTATTTATGATGCTTTATATGTTTTGGATTTACGTCTGCTTGTTTGGCTGAAATTGACCGAATCTGGAGAAATCCAAGGCCCTGGTCCAAGATGTGGTCATCTGATGACATACCTCGCTCAAGATAAAAAATTACTTATTATGGGAGGTGACAAAAATGATTTTGTCAATAGTGACGAATCCAACACAGAAACTTTTGAAGAATTTGAAATGAATGAAACTGTTGGAACTATGCTTTATTTATTGGACTTGAACTCTTTGGATGGGTTCTTGCTGGATGCCCCAGTAAAGGCAAAAACAGTGGTCGGAGGTATTAGAAAGAAAAGACCAGAAACTGATATTAAGACGGAAAAGCCTTTGGAAGTACCTGAAGATTTCAGAACTCCTAACGCCTCACCAGAAAGAAAGCATTTCACCACTCAAGACACTGCTTTAAGCGCCGGTGCAGCCATTTTAGGTGGAGGTACTTTAGCAGCTGGAGCAGTGGGAGCAAATCATTATGCTGAAAGAGATGAACCAGATTTGACTCCAAATGTTCTTCACAATGATCCATCAGATGTTGTTTCATTTGGAGATAACTCAAGTTTTTCAGAAATTAAACCTCTTGAAACTCCAAAGATGGTACAAAGAAGTGTAAGTCCTCCTGTTGAATCTAAAAAGCAAGCTTTTAATAATGGTCATATCTATCTGGAAACCAATGGTTCTCAATCACCTTCTCAACCATCTTCAGAAGTTAAAAAGATCGTGGGTGAACTAACCAGCGAGTTGAATAACCTTAAAGCTTCTACTACTCAACAAATAGAGCAAGCCCAAACCAAAATTGAAATCCTTAGTGGAGAAAATGAAACTTTAAAGCAACAACTTGCTCATTTTTCTGAATTTGATGTCAAACAACGTCAATACGAATCTCAAATTCAAGAACGTGATATTTTAATTACTGATTTGAAAAAAGATATGTCTGGTGAAACTAGCGAATTCCTGGGTTCTGAACTCAATAAGTATAAGCTTAATACTTTAGAGCTTAACAACAAACTTGTATACTTTGAAAAGGAAAATCTGGAACTTAAGCAAAAAATGGCTGATTTTGAGCCATTTATGAACAACCAAATTGCTGAACTTCTGAGCTTTCAAAAAGTTATCAAAGCTCAAGAAGACAAGATTGCTGTTTTGCAAAATCAAGTCAAAAATCAACAGGATCTTGAAAAGCAAGTTGTTGAATGGAAACACAAATATGATACCTTGGAAATTGAACATACCAATTTTAAAGCCATTCACGAAGAAGAACAGATTGCAGTTAGTGACGATGAAAATGATTTCAACGAAGATGCTTTGGATGAATCGGGTACTAAATCCATTCGTAGTTCAGGCACTAGAAAGTCCAAAAGAGATATTTCTCAACATTTGGAAAGCTTGGTTGGATTATGGAACAGCAAACATTCTACTGTCAACTCTAGATCCTTAGGAGATACATCTGCTTCAGGAATAGAACCTACTGGTAATGGTGAACCAAATGATGAAATTGTTTCCAAATTGCAAAAGCAAGTTGATGAATTGTTAGTTGTTTCTAAGGAACAACAGCAAGGATCAGCTACTGAAATTAATCAATTAAGAACTCAATTGACCAATAAATTAGAATCTTTGAAAAATTTTGAAAAGAATTATAGAGATGCTTTACAATCAGTAAACAACACTTCCAAGGCATTAGATGTTACTCAAGAAGAGTTGGACAAGCAACGTTATTTAGCTGCTAAATTACAAAAGGAGAATGAAGAACTCAAATTCCATCAAAAATCCAAGCGTGCTAGCAGGCTGACAACACCAATTCCTGAAGGTGAAGTTGCTGCTGCTTCTGGGGCCAATGGAGTCTCTCACAGCAACAGTACCGAGGATGATAATGATGACATGAAGAATGCTCATTTCAATATGAAGATCCAAGATTTACAAGCAGATTTGTTTGTTTTAAAACAAGAAAGAGATCAATTAAAGGATGATGTAACTTCAATGAAAAAACAGTTATATCTTGCTCAACAAAAATGAGAGTGAAATAGACACCAAAAAAGGTTGATTTAAATATCAAATATAATTGAAACAATTAAATATTTAACTATGTAGTAATATTATCTTACAAAAAATAAAACAAAAAACTATTAATGTATTGACACTATTCCTATCAATGATATAATAAAAAACGAACAATTTACCAATAAAAAATAATTGGCCATTTAAGGTTTGGAATTTAATGTGTTAATATTAATACATTTGATAATTACAGGGATTAAATAGAATTTACTTATATTATTTCACTATATTCCTTTCACCTGTCAACAGAATGAAAGAAATGGCTCGTGAATTAGATTAAGGGTAAGCACCAATTCTAGGACCGAAGTAACCTTCTGGTGCAGTAGTAATATTAAGTCTTGGAGGACTTTCGTAATCAAGCCCAAGGTATGGAACGTTGTTACCCCACCATGAAATCAGCTTGTCTTTATATTGAACGGCAAAGAAGATAATAATAGCAGAGAAAGCAACACCAGCTTGTAAACCACCAGCCAACACATAATTATACTTTTCCCACCAAGAGGAGAATTTTCTTCTGATAACGAACATAAAGGCAATAGAAACATATAAACCTGGGGTCAAATATGTCAAATTGTAAGGAGCGTAAGTAAGCATACCACCGATGATTAAAGTAGGTTGGAAGAACTTGAGTGGTCTCTTGAAGTAAACTTTCAAAGCCCAACAGATTGGAGCAAGTAAAGCTCCGATCAAGAAACAGTATTGTAAGATTGGGTAAAGACCACCAAAGACCTTCTTTGGACCAATAGTACCCCAGAAAACAGAAGCAGTAAAAAAGGTTCTAGCACCAGGACAAGTGAACTTGTTCTTTTGATGTGGAGTACAGATGTCTTCAACACTATCTAATTGCCAGTTCAAAATTGCCAAACCAATGAAAGATGACATAAGAACGGAAGCCAATTGACCTCTGAAAATAGCTCTTGGTGGAACCTTGGCGTAGTGAGCCATCTTTTGGTCACTGATATAGTTTTGAGCTTGTCCATCAATGTTGTAACCAAAAGCCTTAATGATCATCAAAGCCATGGAGTTACCAGGAATAGCGTAACCAATAATCAATTCAACAAGAACATTCAAACCGAAAGAGAAACCAGTGGTAGAATAGATCATTGTCAATGGAATCAAGAAAACAAAATTGATAGCAATGGCAAAGAATAAGGCCCAAACTGGAGTTTCAGTTGGATACACTTCAACCATAACGATAGCTAAAACGAGAGAAATCACCAAAATAACGAGAAACCACCAATCTGGAACTTCACTGTAGTGCAGCATCATTCTAGAGTGTGGATCGTTTTGACCATCGTAAACAGAAGTCTTTCTGTTCCAGTAACGGATAGAAATGTACATGGATTTGAAAGATTGGTAGTAACTCTTGTAGTTGACCATGGATTCGTAAATAATGGAAAATGGGTAGATGGCAAAGAAAGAACCATAAACAACCAAGTTAGCAGCTGAGTAAAATGGAGGACCATAAGTGTCATAAGCCTTTTGGTTGAATAACCCTCTTTCATCCAAAATTTCACGAATGGCATACGATTCACCCAAATTGTTGAAAGTACCATTAGAGTTGATTGGAAGATAACCAGTCCATTTGTAGTTAGTGAACCAAACTCCGAGAATACAGAAGAATGCAAGGAAAGCTCCAACATATTGGTTGACAAAAGAGTAAAATGGAAGCCATAAAGGATTGTTATAATCAATAATGTTCCAATCAAAAGTAGTGATTGGATTCAATCCAAGACCACCAACACTTCCGGTAATAGTAGCTAAGTTGAGGTTGTTTGGAGCAATCCAAGTCATCCAGTTGAAAGTGGAAAGAGCTTGGAAAAGGTAACTTGGAAACCAGTTCCAAACAAATGAACCAGTGACGGCAATAAAGAAGAAATAATATCTAGAAATCTTCCAGCCGTTAATGATTTCACTCTTTTCAGGCTTGGTCAAGGCTTTATTCAACGCAATAGTTGGTAAAATTGATGGCCAAATAGCACGAATTGGGTAAATAGCAAATCTTCTTAAAATACCAGCAAAACCAAAACCAAGACAATTGGTGGAAAGAACAAGTAATATTTGATAACCCCAAGTAACCCAAGTGTTACCATAGAACACAGTGGACTTTTGAGTGAAAATATTATATTGTACATAACTGGTACCACCACCGGCAACAGAAAAGATAATACTTGCGAACATTTGTTCCTTGAAGTTCCAAGGACCAGGATTCAAGTCAATTTTACGACCAAGAACGGTGAATGACCATGCTGGAAAAATGTATTGACACAAGAGACCAGATGGGTAAATAAAAAGTTGACCCACAGTAGAAGTGAAAGAAATTGGAGGTTGTCTTTGAACAAAAAATTGATTAATAAAAGTACCAATGGCATTCCAAATGAAACCAATCAAATAGGCTCTGAAGGTTTCACATGGGATACTTGGATCATCATATGGATCAGTAATAGATCTCACTTCTGGATATGGAGAGTGGTAAGCAATGAGAGCAGCCTCAAGCTTGACTTGAAATTGCCAATCAAAAAGAGTGTGGAAATCAACATCCTTATTAATACTTTCTTCTTCAGAAGCAGAACCAAGGTACTTTTCGGATTTTTCAGCTTCAATCTTTGATCCCAAAGTTTGCTTAATATCAGAAACTTCTTGAGAATGACTGTCAGCATTATCGACTAAGACTTGAATAAAGTCATAATCCTTGGTAGGATAATTGATATCATTGTCATGTTCATTGAGAGTTTCTTTGAGCACTTCAAGAGCGTCTGAAATTGGGAATGCTTCAATCTTTTCAATCATGAAAGTTGCAGTAACAGGCAAATTGTCAAAAGATGTAAGACCTTCTAAATTCAAACGTCTAAGAATAAGAAACTTCTGATCAGAAGTAAGAGAGGTACCAACTTCACCAATGGAGATTGGATTTGAGGTGATAGCTGCAAGATCAACTTCATGGTTCTTAGTGTCTAAGTAACTTCCTACGGAAGCCACAGCACTAATAGTAGCGTTTTTTTCCATGTCAGTTTACTTGTGGTAGCAAAGAACATGTGGAGGAAATTCGTACGATATATAGTCTGATTTTTGGAGCCATTCATAAGGTTCTTTGATTGTGTCTTGAGAAAATATGCAAGCATTGGCGCTCAACCTTATCGTAAAAAATAAAACTAAAACCCAAGAAAAAAACTCAGTTTGCATAGTATCAGCGTTATGTTCCAAAAATTGCAACTTTAAGTTTAAACCAGATAACTGATTAAAGCGTATTTTAGGATAATTTCAGAACTTTTAACGCCCGACATTAAGTGAACTGAGCTGTCTATGAGCTTTAGTTGGTAGTTGTTCGTCATAAAGTTGTTTCAAATGAAGTAATTCTAGTTAACTAGCTTTTTTCGATGCATCAATTCGTACATCTAAAGGGAAATGATTGTGGTGGCTCAACCTTGGGGCTTCCGTTTATGAGCGGCACATGTATTGTGAAGAGTCAACATTTACGAACATGTTACGACTTGTCTCATTTCTCAGAAAGTACCAGATCTCAGCTTACTGCATCTTTGATCAATAGTGTTAGAATAAAATTATGCGAGTTTAAAAAGAGCCGTGTGTAAGAATGGACAAACAAAGAAAAAAAGTTCCTTTTCAAAGTTAATATCAAAACCCATGAATTTGTATAGAGAAGGTTTTTGAGACATTAACTTATTAAAAACAACAAAATTTCTAATTAAGAAATGTGGCTAGCTTTTAACCTTCAATTCAACGTATAATTTCAGAATTTGTGTATATATGGTATTTTGGACTCCACCTCAAGAAGTTATTGGAACTTTAGGTTAAACCCTATGAGCCGTTCATATTAACCCACTTTATTAATCAATGAAGAAAATCGATTAATTACTGAATTGGTGGTGGTGTCCATGTCAGAATCACGCTCCTCAATTTGGAAAACACTATTTCATGTGAGCCGTGCAACTCTTATCACCAAGTACATTAAAGTTTCTCTTTCTTTTCAAAAAAAAAAAAAAAAAATCCTCTTCAGATTACATGACTCGCCTTATTCATGTTGATTTGACTCTATATCTCATAAATTTGATCTAACGATAAGAAGCTGATATAAAAATCCCCGTGTTTGAGAAATAGGTAAATCAGCCGAGTGTATTGTGAATGAACCAAAAATATACTCACTATCTCTTTTGTCTAAAGCGGCTTACAAGAAGGTAAGTGATTGTTGAAATAAATTAAATAATATGCCAAAACAAAAGATTAAACTTAGTAATTTGGTTAATCAGGCACTGATTATAACTCCAGTTACTTGAACTGGACCTATGACTTTTAGCCAAATTTTAAGGCAAGTGTAATTGTATCATGAAGATTTCATTTCAATCAAGTATTTGATTTTGTTTATCAAGATTAAAACAGTAAGTTTGCAGCAAAATCTTACTTGTTACCAAAAATAGTGTACCTTCTTCTTGATGTCACTGACTGACTGAGAAAATGTGTGTTTTCGGTTAATCTCACACAACACCTTAAAAATATCTTTTCGACAAAATTGACCTTAGATGCAGACCGCCAAGATTCTTTCAACATTTTTCAGGTTAAATGGGGTTTTTGTACGGACAAAATGTTTAAAGAGGTCATGAGCATCATCCAAGGGTAGCATGTAGTACATTCATGACACATTTAAAAATGAATGATACATTATGTATTACTTTGTTATATATTTAACGATATAACTCCGTAATCACAATTCATAAAAAAGCAAGCCGAAGGAATTCAAATCAATTTATAGAAATGAACAATTTTCAAATGGCAATGGATTCCGGTGCAAGCCTATTTTTAAATGCACTTTGTAATTTTTTACACCTTCGTTCGAAGCCCCGCCGCCACTAAATAGCCAAAATATGGTTCTAATTTTAATTTTGACATTTTATTACCTTTAAATCTATTATCTTCGCTATTTATTTTTTTATTTTGTTCTTTTACTCTCCAAATTAAATTAATTGTATCTAATAATGACCCTGGTTTCTATCAGCTGTACGTGGTTTGGCTCTGATAATGTTATCTACACGTAATAAAACCTCAGCGGCTTCGGCAGCCAGTGAAACTACTGACCTCTTCAATTTGTACAGTTCCACAACTCCCAAGTCACGCATGTCTGCGACAACACCAGAGTTTAAATCTAAACCCAGAGTGGTTATTCCACTATAAATAGAGGCACGTAATTTCAGTACAAGTTCTGCAGAATCAAACCCGGCGTTATCAGCTAAAATAGTAGGTAATTGACGTAAAGCACGAGCAAACAGCTCAATGGCAAGAGACTTCTTACCAGTTTCATTGGCAGCTATTTGTTCCACTGCTTTCAGCATGACCATTTCAGACAGTCCACCACCTAAAACAACGGCAGTTTCTCTAGTAGTTTGCAGTAATACAGATAAAGCGTCATGAAGTGCTCTTTCTGCTTCATCTAAAACTTGATTGGTGGCACCTCTTAAAACAATAGTACAAGCTTTACCTTCTGCAACACCCAGGAATCTGGTCATAACATCTTCACCAACAATAACTTCTTCAATAAGATCACATTTTCCAAGCTTGGTCTTTTCTGGATGGTCAAAAGTAGACACAACTTCAGCACCTGTAACCAAAGCAAGTCTTTCCACACCATCAAAGTCAGCATGTTCAATAGTATTAATTCCACTTTCATTTAATAATTGTTCAGGGTAGTCATAAATTAATTGTCTGTTAATGAAACAATTGATATCAAAAGTTTTAATTTTTTCAACCTTATTATGCATTTTGACTTTTTCAGCTTTTTCTAATTCTGCAAGCTTGGAAGTAGAATCAACCTTAAATTTAGCACCAAATATCTTAACCTTATCAGTATCCATTGAAGTATTTGCTACGAGGATGGTAGCATTTTCAATTTTTTTGGATTGACCAACTCCGAAACGCTTATCAAGCAAAAAACCTTCGTCCAAGTAGGAATCAGTTAAACGTCCACCAGCCTTCTTGATAACTTGAATGTGTTGTAAGTTTGTAGAACCTTGAAGTCTTAAAACAGCATCAACAGCTATTTTAGCAAATTGATCTCTATCTTGAGACAAAATCTTCAGGGATAAGGTAGTTTTAGCAATATTTAAAAGATCTTCTTTGAATCTCTTTGAGTCAGAACCATTATCTTGAGCTTGCTTCTTTAAGGCACCTAAAGCAGCAGTAGCAGCCAATCTATAACCTTCAATGATAGTTTGAGGATGAATCTTACGTTCAATCATTTTCTCGGCTTCTCTTAAAAGTTCAGCAGCAAGAACAGTGACAGAAGTAGTACCATCCCCAACTTCATCGTCTTGGACCTTGGCAATATTAACAAGAACCTTAGCAGCTGGATTGTCAAAAGGGATCAGTTTAAGGATAGTGGCACCATCATTGGTAACAAGCGAATGATTTTGATTCAGAGCACTTTGAAGAAGCTTGTCCATTCCCTTTGGTCCAAGTGTGGATTTAACTAAATCACCCACAGCAATAGCACCAACAAAGGCGGACATACGGGCATTTTCACCACGTTCTTCGGTGACTTGGTCGCCAAAAATTTGTACCGACATGTTATAGTTGAATGGTTTATGAAGAAATTGCTGAAAAATGAGAACACGCAGAAATTGAAAACACGACGTGTATGTGCAGGAGAAGACCTTTATTTGGTGTTGCACTCTTTCTTGAGAGTTCTAATTAATTCTTTAGAAGATAACTGTAGCTTTCAGCCTAGAATAATCCAAAAAGCTATGGTGGATAAATATTCATAATAGGTTATATAACAAATCGCTTTTTGAAATTTGGGATGTGGTTTTGGATCATTTGACACCCGTCTTGGTGATGTGTATGCTAGGTACTGTCAATATTACATAATTTCCATAATATTTTATTTCTATCGGTTTTTTTTTTTCTCAACTTTGTGTGCTTTTTCTCTTAGTTATTCATACATCATAGTTGTTCAGCATTGATTTGTGTCATAAATATCAGCGTTATAGACAAAGTCTTTTGAACCTAAAATATCCCACAACAGCAACGATTAATGACTTTCGTGATTGAACCACAAATCTAACTTTCTGAAAGGACTACCGCAGAGTTTTACTGTCATTTGACTCGATAAGTGAGACTTTCTACAAATTAGAATAAAAAAGCTAAATTTGTTTTACAAGGAATAAATTATGTCAATAATCAGTGCCAGAAATAATTGTGAAGAAACCAAAAAAATACGGATTTAATTCAAGGTGATAAACGATGGATAATATACTTAACTTGATGATTTAATAAGGTAATCTTAGCTCCGTCTACGTTTTTAAGAAAAGAATGGTTCACATTTAGACGAGCTTCATTCCACCTAACGTTGGTTGTCACCTGGATACTATTCAAAACAAAGAAAAGCAAGATGGGGTGAATATAAACGAAGCAACACATGCTAATTTGTATGTCTGAAATCTGTATGTGAAGATATCAAATTAAATAACCTGCTTGGTTTTTTTTTGTCTGTCTAAATTCATAAATTCAATCATCTATTCCGTTTATTGCTTAAAAACCCGCTTAAGTAATCAACTGTTTTCAAAATGTGCTTATGCATACATTTATAAAGTTTTAAGGTTTCCAAATTTCAAATCACAGAATAAGTTATTGATCTATATCGATTTTTTTTTTGTTTTTTGAATGCAATTGTAGGCGACCGCATTTCGAGCAAGTAAGTGCATCCACCTACTTAAATTTTTACCAAATTCAATCCAAATGCCTTGACTTGTATCATATTCTTCTTTTCGAGGTTTAATATTTATATTTTTTATTACTCTCATCCGTACAAAACCTTTGTTATTATTTTTTGTTTTTTTGAGATTATTGCGGAGGTACCGGCGATTAAGTTACATGAGGTGTTGCATTGATTTTAACACTCTTAAACCTCTCTCTTCTCCCACATTTGCAATGGATTAATCTTTTTTATATGAAGACTTCATTTTTCCCCTCAACTGGGTAGATCGAAACATTACGGTGGCGGCCCCACATTAAATCTCAATACAAAGACGTTAAAAATTAAAACACAACATAATAAGCTAAGATAAACGGTGATGGTATTTTAAGGATTAGACGGAGTAATACTTGCAAAATATGAAAATTCATTTAAAATTTTAGTGCCTCTCCAATATTATGACCAGATATTCATAACCGTGCTTTGAAACAATCATATAGAGGTTACATAATTGTGTGAATAATTTTTCCAATGCTTGTATTAGGAAATTATCTAAACTCTGACATGTTCTGGTCTAGCAAATAATTGTTTTTTCTACAATAGTCATCATTTTAGATTATTTCCCTAAGCAGCACAACCCTGTGAGCAAAACAGGAAAAATAAAAAGATTAGATTAATAAAGTTCAAGATCATATAATAATAATATTTGATAATAATTGATAATTATAATATTGGTTCAAAAATAATACTAAAACATTACTATTTCAATCAAAACATTCTTATTGTCTCTGAAAATGGAATTAAGGCAGTGAAGTGCCAACATTGTTAGTGCAAATAGTATAAAAGGTCTGTTGGCAAATGCCAGAGTGCCCCCACACCTTCGAGAATCCAAAATAAATCAAAAATCAAAAATCAAAAATACAAAAACAAATAGAAATTAAATCAAAAATAAAATGCATTAAAACAAAGGAGTACATAATAACAGTTTGAAAAAGAACGATTGGAATAAAGAGTTGTATCAATAAATTTTAAATAGACCCCCCTGTTGTTCAATCGCCACAAATGGATTATCATTGAGCATTGAATTGTTTAATAGATAATTTTATTTTCCCATAATGGAACATGTAAAATCAGATTAGTCCTCTCTTGATTTTTTTTAAAATACTTTTGATATCATGTACGTAAGCACCTTTTAATTGAGTTTTTTTTTTTTATGTAGGAATATGTGAGAGCGGCAAGATTTTAGATGTATGAACGGACACAAATTCTTAATCAGGCTACATGTTGTTCATAAAGTATTAATGTATATGTAGGTTAATTCAGTTGCTGAATTTTCTGTTAAATCTTCCTTGGTTGAAACTTGAAATGTGAAAAGTATAATTACTAGTCAGCATAAAAGTTTTTTTTTAAAAAAAATTAAGCGGCGAAACTCGCCGAATGGTTTGTTTTCTTCCTTTTAAGTAATCTTTTTCTTGGAAGTTTTTTTTCGATATCATATTTCGTAATTAAGTTTTCATGCAATCATAATCATCTAACAACATTCCGTTGGGCAGAAACAAATCATAATTAGGAATAACATCCAGCGGAGGTTCAGCGTTATCACTGTGGGGATAATGACAAGCCAGAATTGTTGTATTTTGAAAATTCCAAATCGGAATTTCGCTAAATTTAGTTTCATTAGTAAATTCATTTCTAGCCATAGTAATTGTTTCGATTGATTCATGCCATTTTCTTATGTCTTTTATGAGAAATTTGTTTTGTTTGAGACCTTTAAGCACAATCTCTCTATATAATAATGATGATCTTCGAGATAAAAAGCTACTGACCCTAATAAGATATTTAGCCATACTTTGTAATTCTGGATAATCTTGCAAATCTTCTATAATTTCTGAATCCAGCCTTTCTTGAAAAACATCCATCATTAAGGGCAGTTCAAAATCTCTAAGAAGGAAAAATCTAACTTGTGGACAAATGTTGTATAAACTTTTTCTGAAAGTTCGATAAAATAAATATAATACCTTTTCCATTACTTCTGTTCTTGCAGTACAATAAATCAATCGACTAGGTGCTAAACGTACCCACCTGTGCAGCATTTCAAAAATTACTTCTTGTTGTACATGCATATCATCCAAAGCTTGTATCAATTTTGGAAGATAATTATTGATCGAATCACTAACAAATGAAGATAACAAAGCATATTTGGATTTAACAAACTCCAGTTTGAAAGCTTTTAAAGAACCAAAATCTTGTAAATGTTGGAAATATTCATGTAAAAATGTTGGATCATAACCAGGAAAATAAACCAGTGTAGATATGTTTTTCATAAGTTTCAAATGAATAGGGATTAAACTTGATTCAGATGTTCCATCTTTGTTGATATAATGCAGTAATACCAGAAACAATCCATCTCTAAAACACAGAATAGAATTAGGAGTTGCCTCTGGATCATAGATCAGCATCAACAGTAAAACGTATGAAATTGAAGATGATAATTCAGGATCTTGATTACTCTTTAAAAGCTCTCTTAAACCTCTTATAGTAACACCATAATGTCTAATTGACACTACCACTAATTGACTTTTCAACTTTCTCTTTTCAATGATATTAATCTTATTGGTATTATGCTGGAAACAATTTGAAATCAAGTAGTTTGTCAGGAAATTGATGAGGCACAGAAATAACAATTGCAGTCTTTTCAGTTTATAAATAAAGAAAACTAACCAAATTTTGTATAATTGTCGGATTTCAATCCAACTGGCAGTACCTTTTGCTATAATGGGACCAATTTCTCGAAAATAGGAATCGAGTTTGGTCGAGTAGTCAATGTTATCATATTTCAATACATTAAATCTAGCTACTGCATTCACACTGTTTGGCAACCCATTAGCCACCCCACCAAAGCTTGTAGTAATTCCATTTACAATTTGACTATCTACTTGACTGAAAGTGACTTCATTACTCAAAGATGACGAGCCTCTTATTCCAGCAGTCCCATGTATACCATTCAAACCGACAGATTCTCCTGTACCTGCAGCGAGATTCAGAAAATTGATCACATTCCCATGTTCATTAGGTTCAACATTACCTCCAAAAATGAACAGATTTTTTCCTGAAGCTTGATTACCACTAATCAGTTGTGAGTGGCCCCTGGTTAAAGAATAAACTGGATACATAATGATATTATTTGGATCCAGCGTTAAATTATCATAATTTTGTAAAACACCACTAACGGTATTTTGAGAATGTAATTCCCCACCACCAGATGTGTTCATTTCATCTATTAAATTGTAAAAATTGTTGTAATAATCTGGTAATGACAGCGCCAGCCTATGTCTTCTTGGAGAATCACTTGGATCAATAGAAAACAAGTTCTCGTCTATTTTTTCGTCTATAATTGGATGCTCATCATCATGAGTATTCAAATGGTCACTGTTATGGTGTATGTGATGGGAAGGATGGAAATGGTGATGTTGATTTATATGTTGTTGATGGTGGTGATGGGTTTGTTCAGTATTATCTGAATGACCCAAAGAAATGTCAGATTCTAAGGCCTGAAGGTTGTCAAAGGTTTTTCTTTTGAAAAGGTTTGAATGCTTGACTTTCTTATTGGAAGATAACAAACCAGGACCCTTCATCTTGTTATGAATCATCTTGGCTAACTCATCACCAGACAGTGATATAGAGGCAGGACCACTTGTAATATATTCACCAGATTCTCCATTACCGTCTTTATCTTCTTCTTGTTGCATAGCCTTGAAAGATCTAAGCTCGGCAAGTTGATCCTCTGAGTAATCTCGATATTCACACTTGACTTTATGTTTAATACAGTTTTGACATTCTGGTAAGTCTTCCGAACATTTCACTCTTCTTCTTTTACAATTGGGACATCCATTCTTGGAGTTTTTATGCTTTCGACGACGCTTTGAAATTTTGTTTTCCACTGACATGATGGTGTCAATCGAGAAATTTGAGATTTGGATACCTCGACTGTCTATTTAACGAACGCAGGTACCTACTGGTCACACTCTTAATGAAAGAGCGAGTGATCGAAAGTGAAGAATTGCAAACTCTAAATCAAGTGCATGATGACAATGCTTTTCGATGGTGCAGGAATGCATTAATTGATTCCGCATAGCGTTTTGTACAACTAATGTGCGTTTCTGTGTAATTCTTTATTTTACTACAAAAAATAATTTATATTCGATCAAGAAAAATACAATTTTTACCAAAAATAATAATACAATAAGATTAAATAAACGTATTTGCAATAGATTAATTACTAAAAAAACGAACACTTTACTTTGATTGAACCAAATTTTAGCGTGTTAAAAAGTCGATTCAGAAATATTCTTCTTATATAATAAACGTCTTGGATAAAGTTCGCTTCTGGAATTTTTTTTTGGGATTCAAACAATTTTCTAAGTAATAAAAAAAGGATATAAAACAATTAAACATCTTATTTGTATATACTGTTATTTCTTTTAAGTATCGATTCGTATAGTCTTAAAACGGTAAAAGGTTTACTTTAAATTAATAATTATATTTTTTCACACAAAAGACTATTGAAAATTAAAAAAAAAATCTACTATTTAAAATATGATTCATGTTAAAAGAATTAAGAAATAGGGTAATTCAAATGCTTTTTTTAGTATCGGCTAAATATTAAACACTTAATTAGAAATTATGACTCAAAATTTGATTCTACATAATTCTTAAATTATCAATGCACTCTTCGATTACAACTTTGTAACTTAATGAATTATAAGTTATGCTATAAATTTCCAGTTAAATTAAAAAATTTATATGGTGGCAAAATAGTTCATAATATAAAGAAAGTTCAAAACTGCATTTCAATTAAGCTATTACCTACGGTGCATTGAAGAAAAGCGGAATACTTTAACTAAAACTAGCAAAAAAAATAACGTTTGTTGATGGTCAGTTGTGGAAATTCGCCGTTATTACTCCAAGGAAGCATTCATACTATTTAAATTGTTTTTTTTTTGTTGCACCTTATGCCTCTTATATTTTTAGCGCAGAACTTTTCTGATATGAAAAAAAAAACAATTGATTCCATGCATCTATGATTGTTAAGTTGTGATAGGCGGGTATTTTGAGACTTTAAATCAAAGCCTCTATTTTATAGACTTAGGGACCAAGCAGGTTTTGCTTATTCAAACAGGTTTAGGTTCTTCCCTTCAATTGTACTATGATTTAAACTCAGATAAGAACGCCGTGCCGGCCAAAATGTAATACATAACTTAATATTAATATTATTTAATTTTTATTGACAAGATTTAATTCTTAAGCTTATTTTT
This sequence comes from Kurtzmaniella fragi, assembly GCA_030581955.1. Taxonomy (NCBI): domain Eukaryota; kingdom Fungi; phylum Ascomycota; class Pichiomycetes; order Serinales; family Debaryomycetaceae; genus Kurtzmaniella; species Kurtzmaniella fragi. The sequence goes on from JAKTWE010000038.1 coordinate 93,205, forward strand.
TGTTAAATTTATCAATTAGTGAATTTATTTTTTATCACACTTTGATATTCTTTGTTCCTCCACTTTTTTTTTTATTCTTATAGATCTATTTAACCCATGAAGTACATTTTATTAATCGTATTGAGGGCCTGAAATTTCTCTTTCTTCTTCCGTTCCTGTAAATGGTTGTTAGTCAAACAAATAACATTTTGAAATTGATTATTTTATTAACTTTATGTTTAAGTTTTCTTCGACCTTTTATCAAATTTTGTAGATTTAATTTGCTTGTTTATTTGTTGACTGAATTACTTTATGCCAACACCAAAAGCAGATGATGGTGAAAAATAATATATACAGCTAAGGGTTCCAATTTCTTATTTTACGTGAAATAAAAAAGTTGCGCCATTCAATCATCAATAAGTACTAACATTCAAGCAGCTCTAAATATAGAAACGTTTTTTTTTGTTTCGAATCATAGATCTCTTGACAAGGTTCTAAATTGTAATTTTTAATCTTTTATTTTATTACTTAAAACAACTTTTTTTATTTTCTTTCAATCTTTATTTAATTTTTATTTTCTTTTAGATCGTTTTGCGTCACTAAGTCGGCTTAAAATACGTGACATGTTCAAAACAGAAAAGATGATCGGCCTATGTTTGGTCAAATTTGTTCGTGAATATAATAAAATATTTAGATGTAAATTTCGCTCTCCGACGTTTACAACTAAGAAATTTTCAATTATAAACAACTGATTGTTATGACTATAAAAACTTTGCCTCAAAAATATCGAACCTACCAATTCTATTGATTACAATTCTTTTTCATTCTTATAGGTGAAGAGAAGCTTTCTTGCAGTAGGTTAGTGCATTCGCTTCTATTATTTGGTATATTCGTTTGCGAGATCACAAAAAAAAAAACTTGCTATTTTTGAGTACTTCGCAATCGTGCTTTTACATTATTAATTTGAATCGTTAAAATTTCAAAGCTTAAATTAATTAAATAAGCATCAAATTAGAATTTATTAATTTTGAGCATTGAATACCTTTTTCAAATTCCTCTCATCTTGAACTTTAGTCACAATTTTGAATAAGCTTATGATTTCAATATGGCTTTTTTCGGTATACAAATTTTTTGAAATATTTTGATGTTTTTATTAATCAATCTAAAAATTTTAACAATTTACTGGATAAATTTTCCAGCAGAAAGTTTTAAATTGCAACAATTTCAAAATTTTTTTAACTCATTTCGCCGATATAATTTGTAAGCTATGCATGATCATTTCACTCCAAAGCTAATTTGCATTTACGTGAGGCTGAAAAGTTAACAATTGATTTAATAGACTTTATAACTTGAGGCTCAAACTATTAGAATTGCAACTTTTGTCTAGAATCTGTTTGACATGCTTGTTGAGAGTTTCTTTTATTATTTATTTTATTCATTTTAAGCCCAGTTTTCTTCGTCTCTATTTCTTAATACGTTTCCCGTGAAAGTCTCTCGTGAAGTATAATTATCAGTTCATTCACTTTTTATTGTCTACATTACTATATCAATTTTTAAAATATTTTATCTAATATATTTCTATTAAGTTGAAACTTTAACATGTCCATAAATATATAACTTGTACTATGTTAAGCAATTTTTGATTAATGCAAGTTTTGCCTCTGTCTTTCCCTAATCAAAATAAATAACTTGTTTACTGAAATATCCAAACAACCCATAATTTGATTATTCCAAAACATTCATCATAATATGTATAAATCGTCCCGCAAATCATCATAAAATGACCAGTCTTCCAGTGGTATTTCAATACCATTTCTTTGCTTATGAAAATTTAAAAGAGTTTTGACTCTTCTGCGCAAGATTTCAGGATCCCCACTTTTTTTACTCTTGTAATTTAAAACCAACCCATGTCTCAAAAAAGCTGCAAGTGGATCAGCGTCAGTATCAAGCAAGCCACAAGATCTCATTACTGAATTACTGGGAGATTTCAATTGTTCAAAATCATTATCAGCAAAATCTTCGTAGGCTCTCACCAATGAATTTTCAATAACCGAGGTTTCTGACCATTGAAACCAAAGCAGGTAATCCAACCCATTTTCTGCTTCAAATGCTCTACCCAAATTTGTTGGTTGTAATCCACTAAGAATATTTTGCATATGTAGTTGTAATATTGGATCGTCTGGAAATCCAGTGTCAGTATCTTCAGTAAAATATTGTAAATGCTGCTTATTATAAAAAAATACCGATTTAGGAAATGGAACTTTAGTAACGAAAGCTACTTTATTTGGAATATGTGGATAGTTGATGGCGGTGATTTTGTTATCATCAATTTTTTTCAACATTAATTCATTGAAGAATTTCGCCACATTTTCGGTTGGTACTTCTGGCTCATTTCTTTGATCTCCCCAAAACAATGCTAAACAGTTATAACGTTTTGTGAAAAATGCCATGGTACGATAAAAGTATTTTGCAAGCGATTTCAATTGAGGATCGTCGATATCGTATAATGGTATATTAGGGAAGCTTAACCATAAAGGAACACCTCCACTAAAACTTAAAAGGAATAGATAAGTGACTTTTGGAAGTAAATTCATCATGAAAGAAATGATGGCTCTACACATTATTCCAAATACTTTTTCCAATGGATCTTTTAGATATTCACATATTTCAACCAGAGGTGGACAGACTATGAACCAGTGTCTTAACAATCTGCCCATAGTATCGATATCTAGTGCCGGTGATAATTGTTTTACTTCTGTGACGTAATCCATAAATAGATTATAATTGTAAATTAATTTGGAGTTTCTGGGCTGTTTATCTTTCAAGAATTTTCCAAATATTTCGACCTTTTGTTGAAATTCATTTAAAAAACTTGGATCATATGAAGGCATAGTAGAAGTTTTCAGAGCGAATTCCAAAAAATGTAAAACCCAAGCCAATTCTTCACTTAAAACTTGAACATCTCTGGCGGCAATTTCTTTGAAAATTGAAAATATACCTTGCAGAAAAGTACCGCTCATATTTTCATACAATTGTACTTTATTAAGTATCAGCAGGGTCACCAAAGCAACACATGGGTCAAAATTGGGGGTCAGAATAACATCTTTTAAGTAAGCTATGGATTGATGATAAAATCGAATAGCTATAGGATAAATGGAATCTCTAAATCGAGCCACTTCATGTGGAGTATTATGAATCCTAAAATATTTACATCCACAAGCTCTCAAGTAATGAGCTGCAAACGCCAAATATGAATATGTGACTAGTCTGATATCGACACTGTTGATGGACAAATTTAATCCATTTATGACGTACATTTCCATTAAATGCATTTGATGATGATGATTAGAACTTTTCGGGGGAATGACTAAGTTCTCATCTAACTTGTCATTAAAATACCTTGGATTTTGACCATTTCTATTAAAAATTTTGAAGGTGGAATGAAGTTTTGTTGCCCCTGGAAGAGGTTTTGAAATTGGGGGGTTGCTTGATTTGGGGGAAACTTTCACTCTTTTTCGAGCACTTCCCATCTAAAATGAATTTATTTTATATTGTGTTCAATAATGCTGCCAAACACAATGGTCTTCACAACCAAAGCTGCTAATAAATGGTGTTAGACAGAACTAGAATTGTAATGTTTCAATCACTTTAGAAATAAATGTAAGGGTTGAAGAAATATTTCAAATGCTTCAAGTAGCGTTACTTTTTTTTTTTGTTCTTGGACGCACGTTAAATTTTTTTATTACTAAACTATTAGTGTTCAAAACAATACATGAAATAGAAGAAACCGTTTCCTGTGAAGTATACCACCACTGCAAACTAATGGGGAATGTATATTAATATATAGTTTGAAATTTTATAACTTTAAATGCTTAACATAAGCGAATTATGAAATTGCAAAATCATGTGAATCTTGAAACAAAGGGAATAAGTGGTATTTAAGCAAGATTTCACTGGGAAAAATAAAAAAAAAAGACTAGCCATACATACAAGTACGTATTGATTCATGCATAAATTGATGATTAATAGTAGCACTCTAATATTTTATTGTGAAATAAGACATATTAGATGTACAGATTGATTTACTTCATATGTCAAAGAACGAATAATAATACGATAAAAATTTGTCAAGGTTTTTTTTAATATAGAATTGTCTTTCTAAACACATATATTCTTTAATTTGAATTATCTTAGACGACGACAGTTGGTTTAGTAATATTAATGTTTTTTATTTTTATTTTTGACACAATTCAAAAGTCAGTGCCAATTACACTTTTTATTTGTCAAATAAGTTGTTTTTAATTTTACTCTGATTAATGTAAATTTTGACATATATGCAATCTCAACGCTTCTTGCACCAGTATAACATACTTTGATACTGCATTCCCTTTTTATTTCTATTGTTATTCATGCTACCTTTTTTACCTAATTTTTATTCGATTAGTAAACATGGCTTTGATCTAAATCTTAATATTTAAGTCTCTTTCGGCATTTCAATACGCAGCAATTCAGATTTATCAATTTAAACTTTTGTAACCTTTTTTTGTTTAATGTTGTGTTAGCTTTGGGCTTAAAATACTGGGCTACAAATTTTGATTTTTGGCTGAAAAATGATATATCCACTTATGCTTCTGTTGCTTGAAACTACGGCCAACGTCCCACTACTAATAAAGTTAAATATATGCAATGTTTCTCTTGATTGTTTAATACAAAATGTTTCTTTTGATTTGGTGGTATTAGTTCCTCATCTCATTAAGCTCAAAACCACTTTTCATAACTCGCGGTACCTGAAAGTTAAGTAAACGGATTGTAGAAAAGTTGAAATTCACATTCCCGGTCTGTTTGACTATCTCCAAACATACTTGAACGACTTAAAAAAATAGTTTTTAATGGTAATTGAATTAAAGTTCAATTGCTCAATTATTCAACGGTATTCAAGCTATGATAAAATGAAAATATTATCAAAACGTACATAATTATTCATGCTTACCCCAAGTTTGAGTGTGTTGCTTTTTGCCAAACGTGACAATTGGCACATTATTTTTTTTGAAAATCTAAGATTTTAATTTGGTTTACGAGTATCTCCGTGATATATAAATCTTGGATTGGGAACTTTCGAAACTACGGAAGCTAATTAAACATTTTTGAGCTTTTGATTATGATTTACCCAGTCGGGCTGTTCTTGAAAACGTCGTTTAATTTTTATTGAGTTGCTACAAAGATTTTGTTTATTAATATCATTAATATTGATCGTTAATCTAATAAGAATGAGCAGCTTTTACCCACTTGGAGCAAATGTAATATAATACATCCCAATTTTAATGTTTTTGTACACTTTTGTACACCTCTTGTCTACCCATATCAAGATGATGCATGCGAATCTGCAGTTGTTGAATAGTTGTCCTTTCTTCTTCCCATGCCTGTTGTTGTCTCATTTTGATTAATTCTATCCATTTTTCTGGGTTGAAGTCTTCCAAATACAATCCTGTTTTATAATTAAAATATCCTTTTCGACTTTGTGGTTGTCGTCCGTCGGTCATTCTCCAAAGTTCTTCTCTAAAAAACTCCATAACTGGATAGTTTTTTGCATTGATTACTGCATTGTTGTCGAACAGAGTTAAATAAACTTCGTCCACTTCTAACTGATTTGGCACAATTTCCAAAACTTCTCCAGAACCTCCTAAATCTGGTCTTCCTCGAATATATTCCGCATCTAAAACGGTAACTGTCAGCAAATAATACAGATAAAACAATAATCTCAGATTGAAAAATGAAATAATACGAAGCAATTTTTCACTTTGTTTTCGGTAAAACATATAATCAATTTCTGATAATCGAGTGTCTTCAGTGTTGATCTTATACACTTCAAAATCGAAATCGGTTCTTGGACAAAAAGTGTTACAAGGGTCCACCAACATTAAACTTCTGATAGGAGTCAAGATGTTTGTCAATGCTTTTCCTATTGCTGGAAAGTATAAGTAAAACGTTTTCCAAATTGCAGGGAAATCCAGCCCCATAGGAATAGCTTCACTCGGATAAATGTTGAACCAGTGACACAACAAATCGTAAAATACTCTCACTTCCACATAAGAAATACCATTGGAATTCCGTTGAGTTTGTTCTTTACTTTTCCTGTTGACTTCACAAATTCTTGGATAATAAACATGAATTAATTTTTCCAAGAATATCTTTAAATCATATACTTGACGAGCCACTTGAATATTTTCTAAAATACGTTCATCATCAACCGTGATTCTAGCTGCCCAACCTCTTGAGTACTCTTGAAATTCTGTTAAGTCTTGATAAAGTTCTTCAATTACAGCAAAATCGTAAACTGGAATTAACAGAGCACTCAGATGATTTACAAAAAAATAATAACCAGTATTTAAGGTAGGAGGAATTTGGTTCAACATCTGCGCACCATCAAAAACTTTGGAAAACAAAGCTGTGGTACCCAGAAACAATAAACAGAATGTTTCAACCAGTGAATGTGAATGTAAAAAAGTCAGCCATGCTGCAAATAATGATATTTTAGCAGGGTATTCCAGATGAATTCTTGTGAGCAGCTCTCTTAAATCTTTGATCAAATGTCCGTAATATGTGTACAGTTTTTGAGTTAATGAATTGATTTGTTGCTTTGTGAAGATCTGCGGCGGGGTGTACTTTTTAGCCAAACTACTTAACAAAGGTTCAGTGGCCAAAAAATGTTCATCATCTATAGATGCCGTACATCTTCTAATCAAAGCATTCAAAGACCGATCCAAAAAGAAAGAAAAATATAGATTCAAAACTTCTGCTTGATTGTAAACAGAAGTCCAAAAGTTCTCTGCAATTCTGTAATTCCATACTGGTGCCACATTCCTAAATTCCAAATTATTCATATGTTTAATATCACTTCGAAAATGTTTTAAAAACCGTTCCAAAAACCTGTTCTTGAGACGATCAATAACCTGAACTTTGGGAAAGCTTGTCGGTATATATTTACCGTTAGGCAATGCGTTTATATAAGTAGGCGTTGGGACTTGAGAAGATGCATAATTTTTGGGGCTTGTATCGTTCTTTTTCACCCACTCAGGGTCGAATGCATCAAAAGTAATGTCCTTGAAATGCGAATAAGATATGGATGATTCTGATTCTACTGAATAATAATTGGAATCATCAAAATGAAGTGCTGAGTTTACTGAATTACTTGTAGTTGCCAGATTAGGTTGATGTCTTTGAAAACTAGTATTATAAGTTGGTTGTGAGAAATGCGATTCTGGTGTCGGCTGAAAATTGTTGATTTCTTTTCCAACATGAGTGCTGATTCCATGACTATAACCGTGACCATAAAGCTGAAGTTGTTGTTCAGGATGATGTTGGGAAGACCCATTAATGAAATTTAAATGTGAAAGATGACCCTGTGGCAACAATTCAGAACTATTATGATGTCCATAAGAATTGTCATTCTGCTCCACAGATAATTGATGTTGACCCGGTACGTTGCTTCTTTGACCAGGGTGTAACGATGGGAGTTGATGTTCATGATGATGAATATGTGGCGTACTTTGATGAGGAAGTGATTCATGAGTGGCTGGTTGCAGTCTGGGTGCTATACGATGTTGTACTGGTGGTGTCAAAGACTGGGCAGTGGGTCCTATTGTTGGAGCTGAAACTGAGGTTGAGTTGAGAGGTGAGGAAACAGTAGTATTTGTAGCAGAGTGGGGCGGCTGTGGGAGACCCGCGCCTGGTTCTTGACGGTTAATTAGTGAGTTGCTAGTTGGTTGATGGTGTTGCAAGTGCGGAGGTTGCGCGTGAGACTGGATTGGAGAATGATCATGTGGGCCGTGATGCTGAACTATTACGGAAGGGAACACGGGCAGCATACTTTCTTGTAATCCTGGTGTCAACAAATGCAGGTTAATCAAATGTGGAGTAGTAGATGCGTCGAACATATGGTCTTTACGTTCAATAGCAGACATATCATAAATATGGGGGTTTTGTAACACATGGTGCTGTTTTCTATCATTCTTCTTACCTATCATCTCTAATCTTTCTTGTGGGAAATCAACGTATCCACACCTTTGATTCTTACGTACACAATTGTGACATTGAGGGAGTTCTTCTGTGCATTTTATCCTCTTCGCTTTACAATTAGGACACCCTAAATGAGTTAGTATATTTGGAAATATAGAATAGTGTGAATTCATCCATTAAGATACATACCGTCCCGCAGGTTCTTGTGGGTTCTTCTGCTCTTCCTTTCAGGTCGAGACATGTAATTGAGTTTCCAGAAGCTTTTAAAGAAAAAAATAATGTTATGACAATCAGTTTTTTTTTGTATTTATTTCGTGCAATTTGTTTATCCAAATTTTTCGATATCAGCTACCTACAAACCAGTATTGTATTGTCAATATCTAATATTCGTATTATGCTAGGTTTTATCTTCTTTTTGTTATAATTTTGATTTTGAAACAGGCTGCTGAACTCATAAAACTATCAAGGTATTATTTAATCATTTTATTTATCAACTTTGCAAAACGTATACTATTCAACATAAGTCAGTGGTTCAGCTTTACCTATCTAATTGCTATAATATAGAGGATTTTTTTATTTCTTTATTTTACTAAAAAGGTGAGAACGGTTCTACACAATGTTTAAAAATTATTATTTTTAGCTGCATGGAGCTGAAAAGCCTTATAATTAACTTCAGGAACATCTTTTAGAGTATATTTATATCTTCACCCACTAAATTGTTATCTTCAATTTTTATCGCTTTCAATGCAGACGAATTGTGAAGGAGCTTGAATAAAATTCAATTGCATTATCCGGATTCTGCGAGTATCCTGAATTCATCATTAATACTTTGTTCAATGCTATGTAACCAAGTAGAGCTTCTATTGTGGACGAAAATATGACGTTAGTTGGATGATCTAAAATATTTGTTTTCCTGAAATCCACAAGTTTAATTTGCTTGCAGTGACTCCTGTATCCTCTGGTCTTTATGCAAAATGTCACCCAATATCTCTTGAGTCCTTTCAGGAGACGTTGACTCTTTTTTTTTTTTTCTTCCTCATATTTGATATTAATTTTACTCTTTTTTGTTTTTCCAACCTATCCTCTTGTTGAAGAGAAACAATCAATTTCTTTTGATTGAAAACAAAGCATGCATTAATTAAACTGTGCCTGTTCTGGCCATAATATGCTTAATATATACACTTGTTTCAGTCTTCGAATTTGTTTTACCGCATTCTCTAGCTGAGCGATTCTTTGATCTTCTTCACTTCTGGATCTTTCATTATTTGTCAAACTCACATGTCAAATGTCCTCTTTTCGACTGCATTTAAAATAACTAGAGCCTTTATTTTCTTTGCTAACGCGCGCATAGTAATTTTGAGCTATTATTAAAATAGACTCTAATGTTCACTTCCAATTGGGTAAAGCAAGCGACAGGTTAGTTAATCTAGCTCAAATACTATTTGATATATTACCTAGATAAGGGCCATGGAACCAAAAGTTGAAATTAAAAATTCCAGATTCTTTGAATTTCAAATTTATCTAGATCTGGTTAGCATCAACCAAAACTTTATCATGATTAGAGTATGCGTTAAATTTGACTATTTTAGTTATTTACTATTCACATTTTCAAGTAATTATGCTAAGTTGTAATCTCCATCAAACAGTCTCCAATTTTTCAATTCCAATAAATGTCTCATCGTAGGTCTTCCATGAGGACAATTCCAAGGTTTATCCAACTGACCTAATTGATGTACTACTTTCTCCATTGTCTCTTTGTTGAGATGCTGACCGATCATAATACTACTACGACAAGCCCTCAGTGCAAATAAACTTCTAATTTTCAGACATCTCACCATTGAATAATGAGACCCTAATCCACGCGTTAAATGAATAAGCTCATGGAAATCATCTAAATTAAACACTGTCTTTTTCAGAAATGGTAACGAAATTAATTGAATTCGTTTTCCTGGCATCTCATCTTCATCATATTTTAATTTAAACCCATTCAAATCAAAAACTTTCAAGTTATCCAGAACTGTTAACTCATCCATAACACTCAACTCAATAGTTTGAGGGATAACTAAAGGTTGACTTTGAAATTCGGTAATCTTTTGCAATCTTTCAAAATTGTATTTTTCATCTGAAGCGTGTTGATCCACAATAAATAAGTTTTTGGTATCATCTGAACTCGTTTCATTCCCAGTTTTAACTACCAAAATGAACCCAAGATTGAACTGTCCAATAATTTTCATTTCAGGGAAATCCAGTTTTTGAATGGTCATGGACAATTTAATTTCAGCCTTTTCTGGTTCTGAAATATCTGTTGTTTTCTTTGAACTGAGCTCTATTTGCTTGCGATTTTCCGTTTTCGTTATTGTGAACCCAAAAAAGTCACTTAATTTTTCAAGAATTTCAGTTGAATTTTGGCTCAAAGTATGTTTCAAATTGAAAACAAAATCAACCTTTTTGTTTGGGACCTCTACGCTTAATTCAGATATTTTGGGTTTTAGAGTTTCAGCTTCTTCATCATTATCTTCGTTTTTTTCTTCCACTTCTTCTTTTTCTTCCTCTTCAATTTCTTCTTCATCGCCAGCACTATCGTATTCTTTTATGAATAGAGATTCTTTTTCGGCTTTTGAACCATTGTTATTTCTGCTATTTGGAGTCATGTAATGCTCAACTTTCTCGGAGTACAGTTTATCAACCGTCAGATCCAATGTTATTCCCGTGACTTCGGTTTCGTCTAAATCCTTGTCTCCACCAGAAGAAACATTGCTGGTTGATATATCGTCAACGGAGCCACTGTGAAGTTCAATAAAGTCTCTCTTTGGTGGTTTTGTGATGTGGTTGGTAGCAAGAGGCGAATTCATGGGTGAACTGTTTTCTAAAGCAAAATTAGAAACAGTTTTCTTCATTTCCAATGGACCATAAGTATAGTTTGGATCTTTGTTATCTAAAGCCGGGATTTCAGAATACTCTGTGATTTCAAAATCAAGCAATTCTGTTTCTGAGGATGTTTCTTCTTGATCAGAATAGCTTTTGGTTGATGTTTCATACCTGCAACTCAGAATTGTCTCATCTTCTTTGGTTCTTTCAACCAGTAATGATCTGGATTTATTTCTTAAGACATTTATTTCAGGTTGTTCATTATGATCTATTTGAATTGTAAGAACTTCACTTAAAATGTCAACATCATTTTTTTTAGTGTTGGTGGGGTTTCTTGGAGATGCTACTTTGTTTCCGTTCATCCCATGATTGGGCAATTGACTCTCTTTGTTTTCACTTTGAACACTGTCACTTTGTTCATTTTCTCTATCTTGACTCTCACTACTTTCAAATTCACTCTCACGATCCTCATTATGCTTATTGTATGTTCTTTTCAAAAAATTAATTTCTTGGTCCATATCATCACTTTCTATGTTTTCATCAATCGAGCCTTTGATATCTAACTTCATCTGTTTTAAATCAGCCTTATTATCAATCGTGAGTTGTTTTTTGGCCCTTGGTATGATATTTCCTTGTTCATAAAAAAAATTGGTCAAAACCTCTCTAAACACTTCACAAATCATCTCATCGTAATGGATTAAAATTGTTCTTTTGTCTGGGGTGACATTAATATCAATATGCATGGGATCTATAATTATATCTAAAATGACAACTGGAAATTGTACAGTATTGAAACTTTTATAAACTTCATTAACACATTTAGCAAACCTCTTTACTAGGACCAGCCTTCCATTAATGTAATAGAATTGTCTGTCGGTTGCAGATCTACCAAGGCCAAAGGAACAGTTGGAGATGAATCCCTTGAATTGAGCACTTAAAGTGGTTCCAAAATTTTTCCGAAATCTTTCCCCAATATCGCCTGTTTCTATACTTATAGGAATTAATCCTTGTGCTCCGCTGGTGCCAAAAATTGATATCATATTTTTTAAAATGGTATTTTTAACGCCTCCTTGAGTGCCTAAAACAAGGTTCCGTTTAATATTATTACCAGTGTTTTTTAAATTGTATACTGTGAATCTGATCTGAGGATAAAAAATGGCATAATTGGTTAAAATGCTGACTGATTTGGTGTATTCCCGCTTGACATTTTTCTCCAAATCCTTTCTTCTTACTGGTAAAGTATTGAAAATATTTGAAACTGAGACCAGGGTTCCCTTCTTGGTGGTCAAAGAAGTATTTTCTTTCAAATTTCCTTCATTGTCGTATATCAATTGATTTCCCTTGGGGTAAACACTCTTTGTACAAGTAGTAATTTTCATATCTCCCATGGCACACATTGAGTTTAACGCTTCACCTCTAAATCCTAGAGTCACCGCTTTTTCTAAATCTTCGTACTGTGACAATTTACTTGTAGAATGTTTGATACATATACTTTCAAAATCCTGGGATTCAATTCCATCTCCATTATCTATAATTTCTATGGAATCAATGCCAAAATTATTAAATATAACCTCAATTTGAGTTGAATGCGAATCAATAGCATTTTCCACCAATTCTTTGCAAACCGACTGGATGTCGGTGATAACTTGACCAGAAGTTATCCTATGTACATCTTCACTGGGTATTGACCTAATCATTCCAAAATATTTTCAAATTATATCAGTTGCTGGTCTATAAACTGAATTGTGGATTACTGGTGGGAATGATGCTTGGTTATTTATTTGTATTTGAATTGTTTTTTTTATATTTACACTTACTTTGATTAATGATAATCAATTTTATTTTTCTCAGACATTATGAAGAATGAAGTTATCATTGACTAACGTGTTAAATGCGTTAAACGAATTAGTGATTGTGTGGATCAACCAAATTTTGTATCAAAAACAAATCTATCCACTGGAAATATATATCAAGTCAGTTTCGTTTGGATTGGTGGTGTATGGTTCGCGTAATCCGGCTTTAAATGATTATTTAGAAGGAGTAGCTAAAGATTTTTTGAAAGTTTTGATCGAAGGAGATGGAGTAAATCAGTTTAGTGTTATAATATATAACAGCAAATCCAATAGGGATAAGGAAAGATATGTTTTACAATTTGAAAAATTTCCTAGTTTTTTCAAATATGATTATAACCTTGATGAACTTATGAATCTTAATGAGCTGGATCAACAAGAGATTAAGATTGCTGATTTTTCGTGGTCTACAATATATTCTCAGTTTAAACTGATTTTATTTGCATTGCTAAATGAATTGAAAAGAGATAGCGAAATTGCTCAAAAGGAACTTAAGAGTCTACCAATTGATAATGATTCAAATGATCTATTTTTCAAAATAGTCGTAGATACCTCTGAAGATTTGAGTGGTGAAAGAGACTGGATTAAAGCTCAACAATTGGACGATCCTAATATGAAAGTGGCAACAAAAACAAAATTAACTCGTATAGGGGAAGTTGAAACTGGATTTATATCTATCGGAGCTACTAAAGAAGTAGTGAAACGATAAAAGAAATGACTTTATGACTATATTTATTACAACTATTTGTATATTACAAAATAATTTTACTTGGTGAAATTATAATAATTTATTCTATATAATCTGTACTATAATTGAACTATTATCGATTTCAATATCTAATCCTGTCCTAAACTATGGTGCGACCAACATTTCCTTACAACCAAAACTATCACTTACTGTTAATGCATTATATTATGTTAATAATTTCGATCATTTTGTTAAATCATTCTTTTTGATGATTGAAATAAAGCTTTGTACATTTATTTTATATCATGAACACAACCCACTTCAAAAATGATCCAGTGGTTGGACTTCAGTGTTATGTTATATTCTCTTTCCGTCTAATGCTAATATGTTTTTCAAATTTTCATACATGAAGTACGAAATAGACACTGCTGGTGCAACTTTAGCAATGTTAGGAACCAATCCCTTGAACAAACCTGGATAACCTTCTCTAGCAATAGTTTGTCTCAATACATCTCCAAATCCAGTATATGTGTATGGATGAGCATAGGTTCCTTGGGCTTGTAATCTTGTTCTCAATAAATTGACTGGGTAAACTACCGTGGCACCAAAAGTTCCTGACATAGCACCTAAGGATAAAACCATCACACTTGGTAATTTGACACAATCAGGAGATATTCCTTGCTTTTTAGCTTCTCTTTTAACCAACCATGCCTTAATAGATGTGAAAGTACCCAAGTCCAACGCTGCATAAGGGAAAATACCACTGATACCAACAGTAAGACCCCTGTAAAAGATTCTAAAGCCACCTTCTCTAAACATTTCCTTTGCAGTATGGAACAAAAGTGCGTTACCTCGAAGTTGCAGGTCTAAATTACTACATTGAAGTCTAAATTTCAATGTATCAATAGGGTAAACTGCAAATTGACCAACAACACCACCAATACCACCGGCTAAATAATTTGAAACTTTAGAAAGAGAAGATGGATCTTCTACTCCCTCAACAGTGGCCAAAAACCGTTTGGTTGCTTCAAAAGAACCAAATTTCATGGCCAGTTCAGGGAAAACTTTAAGAACATTTAATCCGTTTCCGACATAAAATGCTTTAAACCCACCTTGTTTCCAAATGGTTCTGATGGCTTGCACCATTGGTGATCTAATCGTCTTTTTATGAGGCGGTTCTCTTTTCAGAGCAGCCAATTCGGCTTCTGCCAATTTTAATTTATTCCTTGCTTCTTCGATAATATGTGTTCCAGCACCATTAGCTATATGTGCTGCGATTTCTTTTCTCAGATGCATAACTGTGGACAGCAAATCTGTTCTAGCAATTAAGAACACCTTAATTCTATCAAAGGGTGCAGTACATGTTCTGGATACCACGCCACTAAGTCCTCCGGCGAGGAAGTACCCAAATCCATTGAGAAAAGAGTTGATTAATGTAACTTCCCCATCCAGGGAAAGATCCAATTCTTCTGCTATGTAGTTAAATGCGGTTTTAATTCTCAGCCCATTAAGACGTGGCATAAGAATTAAGAAGTTTCGAAACTCATCATAAGTAATATATCCATCATTTCTGGTATCAATTGTAGCAAATAATAAATCCACGTTATTTTCTGTGGGTGAAAGTTTTAAAGTCAGTTTTAAATATTCTACAAAATCAACTTTATTTAATTTCCCATCGTGATCCTTGTCAATTTTATTGAAACCCTTTAGAATTTGATCATCAGTTGAAGTCAAATACACTTTGAAATCAGTGAAATCTATTATATGATCCTTGTTAGCATCAAACAGGTTAAACACAGAATTTACTAATTCAGGTTTGGTTGCAATAGGATGATTGATATCTTTGAGGGCTCGTTTGAAATCTTGGAGCGATATTTCCCCGGTATTTTTAACATCTAGTCTTTCAAACAATTGCTTGTAATCATCTGGTGATTCAAATGAATCTGGATCTCGGTCTGACATCTGATACTTGTTTCTAAAACCAAAAAGATTGAAACCAGTGAAAAAATGTGAAGATGTTTAAAAAGAAAAGAAAAACTAAAAAAAAAATTAAAAATACTAACAAATAAAAATATTAAGAAAGGACCACATATGAAAGAAACACAAACCAGTACTTTCTACCCGCGTGCTTGTATGAGCTTAGACTTTATACCAAAAAAAGGTCAAAAAAAAAGCTGGGGTTACGATTGTTTTGCAACATTTTGGAATAATTCTAGTAGAACCGTAGTCTGATTTTTACATGCTTTAACCGAATGTGGAAAAACGGTGAATTACTATAATAATGAATTAACATGTTTTTTCGGTGTTTTCAGAAGCTCCGGGATACTAATTGAGCCAGATTATTCAATATTTTTATTTTCGTTAATATTTACCAGAATACGAACTATCAAATGATGAAATGAATGAGATGATACAAGTCCTGGTTATGCTCAATGGTATTTGTAATTAAAATGGATGATATAGTATCCATCGGTGTTTGCAGGAATTATATTGGAGTTCCAATATGGAAAACGGAAAGATTTGAAGGTTTGCCAAAAAGTTCATATTATGTTACTTGCTCGCCCGAATTTTCCAATTGAATTCACTACTAAGCAAGATTTCAATCAATTTCATTTGCTGAACACGTCGAAAAATAATCTCAAGAATTAATCATGATTCCTCACCAAGGAACTCATATAGTCGCTATGTGCAAAAGTTCTTGTAATCACTATACATAGGTCGCACTGATTACTCAAGTATCAATTGATATTAAATAAATAATAAAAAAAATAAAAAATCATTAGTTTAATTTATGATCAGTTTCCATGGATGAAGAATTAAAGGCATTAACTGCCACGCTTCTGGCATATTACAACTATGGAAGATGGGCGTACGATGATTTGATTCGACCAAGAAAAGTGAAACTAAACTCATTGACTCACGAGGAACTATCACTTATACCTTGGTATCCAACGCATCTTGACCATATAAATGAGTGTCTTCACATGAATGAGGATTTTACTAAAAATTTGGCTCTTACAATTGCACCTGAATGGGGAATTCCGGCAGATCCTAGTCAATGGGAAACTCCTACAAATGAAGATTTAGATAAGGTTAGATCGATACTTTTACAAATATCTAGAGAATGGAGTGACGATTTTGTGGACGAGAGATCATCGTTTGAGATCATCAAGAAACATTTAAAGGCCAAATTTCCAAATCAAGTAGAAAGACAAAACATTAAAGTTCTAGTTCCAGGATGTGGAACTGGTCGATTAGTTTATGAATTAGTCAAAGAAGGTTTCTGGACTCAAGGTAATGAGTTCAGTTATCATATGCTATTGGCAAGTAATTTTATTCTTAATCATTCTTTTGTTGCTCATAATTATTCTATCTTTCCTTACTTACATAAATTTTCCCACCTTAAACTGAGAAAACATCAAATAAGGCCAGTAACAATTCCCGATGTAAATCCAGCAGAAATCATGAATGAGTCGTCAGATCCTAATGCCATCCCATATTCACAACTAATGCTGATGGCCGCAGGTTCCTTTGTTGATCTTTATGGCCCTCAAAAATTGGGTGAGTCTGAAATATATAGTAATGATGCTGAGGCTCAACAATTCCGAGATGAAAATAAAGCTAATTTTGATGCAGTTGCAACATGTTATTTTTTAGACACCTCGCTAAATATAATAGAATATGTGAAAACAATCCATCATTCATTGAAAGCTGGAGGGTATTGGTTTAATTTTGGACCATTATTATGGCATTTTGAAAATGATGGTAATATGAGTTATATTAACCGAGATGGAAAACAAGTGCCAACATCAAGAAAAGGACTCGAATTATCTCGGGATGATTTGTTAGAGTTGGTACAAACCATGGGATTTGATATTGAAACAGTGGAAGATGTAAAAGACAAATATTGTACAGATCCAAGAGCTTTGGGCACATATACTTACGATTGTTTGCTGTGGGTCGCTAGAAAGAAGTGAAGAACATTTGTGGGGGGTTCAAAAGAAATATGGTAAAGGCCCCATCTGTTTCATTATATTTAAATTAAAGGCGTTTTAGTGTAATGATAGAGCCACGTTCAACTGTTCTAGATCCCCTCATGAGCGAATATATTACAATTAAGAGGTTTGGCAGTTGTTTCGCACATAAATTTTTTTAATCTCAGGTGCATTTATGGCTTTTGCAAGCGGCATCAAGTGCAGAAATCAGATGGAGGACGATGAGAAACATTCATTACTCGAGTTTCAATGGAACCCTCTGATCCATTTTTGAAAACCACTAGAAAATATTTCTACAACTGTAGTAAGATACTTGAATATGTATTATTAATGACTATTATATTGCATTTATGACTTTGGCGTAAATTAATTCATCCGATTTAAAAGGTTGCAAATTTTCAATCGGGGTCGCTTCAACTAGATTCTAAGTAAATAAGAATCTGCATCCAGAATGTTTACCGTTTTGACAAAGGTAACAGTAATCGTTTCTTTCATCTCTTTGACCTCTGTGTTTTACAGGTTCTTTCTTTATTGGTGCGACTGGGAGCTTTTCAGCTTCACCATTACTTTGCACTAAAGAGAACCATGGAGTGGATAAATGGAAATGGAATGAGTTCATGTTTATTTGTGCTAATTATCTGATTAAGATTGTTTCTGCCTTTCTAAATATTCAGCCTTCCATCAGTGGGTATTTATATAGAAGTCTCCGAAGTAAATATCGCTCGGAGTAAGGAGTATGAAAATGATGCATGCAGAGTTGTTCCAAAATAGGTGGGGGCAGCAATCGGAAAAATACTTTCGGCATAATTACAGCATAGGTTAGCAACACAAGGCTAATAATTTTAGGTTCAGGCAAAGAAGTATATATTTTTTATTCCACAGTTTATCCGGACAATACCGTGCTTGTTCATATTTGTTGCTGTTGCCGATGGTGGAATTGTATTCAAAGTCTTTTTCTTGACAAGTCCAACAACTGTATGTTTTGGATTACTGCAAAAAAGAAAGATGTAAAAAAAGAAAAGAACGCATTGACCCCAAGAATTATGTCTTTTTTAATGTACAAGGGCCTGAATTAACTACTCATTTTGAAAATACCCTCAATGTATCCAGTAAACAATAGTCTCCGTGGTGTTTGAATCTGTAATTGCTCCAATTAAGTCAAAGATCATTTATTTAAAAGAGATATCAAAAAAAAATAACAGACACTTATTGTGCATCTAAAATTAATAGTATACGACTAAAAACATGACAGCATAGTACTTTTATTTTTCCGAGAACTCTAACGGTTTAATTTAAGAAGTAGCAAGCAAGACGATATTACTGCAAAAGAAATTTTTTTTGTTACTTGGAAATAAAGTAGCAATCACTCTCATTTTTACAAAGTTATTGTGGACTTTCAATAATGAGTTTTAGTCAATGTCCGAACATCATATAGCTCATCTTGATAAAACCGTTTGTACAGAAACATTATTGATTTGATTAATTTTGATTTTTTCCCTCTAATTCTGCAATGCATCTTCGCGGTCAAGAGTGACCCTAACAATCATGCTTCACAAATCACCGATTTCGAATATTCAATTCATTAAGTATAACGAATGAGCGATTAGTGTAATATTTTTTTTTTTTGTAATGCCAGGTAGATTCCGGTAGTCAATAAGCAAAACAAAGTGTCAAAAAAAGGTCAAATTGACCTCGAAATAAATAAGGAGAATTTCACGAAGGCTACGAGGTAAACAAATATTGGCAAACCAAAAAAAAAACAAAAAGAATTAATTAAGAAATTCAATCAAAAAAAAAAAAAGAAAGGTTTATCTAAGTCTCCTCCCCCTCTAGTATCTGGGATTATTCTTTTTTTCCCTATCGTAGACTGTATATACTTATCGAATATTTGTATGACTTCTAAGATTAATTTTCCCTACTAATTTAACGAAGTAATGTCATTTCCTGAACCACCTACACCTGTAAAATTGGTCTTACTTGGTGAGGCCGCAGTAGGAAAGCTGTCTCTTGTCCTCAGGTTTGTCAGCAATGATTTCCAAGAAAACAAAGAGCCTACAATTGGAGCTGCTTTCCTCACCCAAAAATGTACCATTGGAGACAGAACCATTAAATATGAGATTTGGGATACTGCTGGACAAGAAAGATTTGCTCTGCTCGCTCCAATGTACTATAGAAATGCCCAGGCCGCTCTAGTAGTGTATGATATCACGAAACCGGCTCTGTTCATCAAAGCCCGTCATTGGGTTAAGGAACTTCAAGAACAAGCCCTGAAAGACATAACTATTGCCTTGGTAGGAAATAAGTACGATTTGGTGGAGGGCGATACTGATGAAGATTCAATCCGCAAAGTTTCTGTGGAAGAAGGAAAGAGCTTGGCTGAGGAAGAAGGACTCTTATTTTATGAAACTTCAGCGAAGACTTCTTATAATGTAAATGAAGTTTTTATCGGAATTGGTGGCAAGATTCCAAAACCGCTGGAACAATCCGCACCTCAAATAAGCGAAGGTCGAGTTGATTTACTGGGTGGCCAAGGTGCTCAAAGTGACGGATGTGCATGTTAGAAAGAGGAGTATAAATGATATGGTTTAGAAAAACCAAGAAAGTAGATATATACCAATGTTTAACTGATAGGTTTTCTACTTCTTGTCAGTTCACTGAGGGAACACTGAAACGTTTTTTGAGGAATGTATAGGCAATGGAACTTCCTTTTTTATTTTATTATTTTACTTTCGTAGTGTTTTCCTCTTTTTTTTTTTTTTTTTTTTTTTTTTTTTTTCGTTGGCGCTCGATGTAGCTTTCTTAATCAGAGGT